>OY288270.1:81059229-81544229 GCA_958450335.1 Hibiscus tridactylites
GGGTTTGATCATGACTTGAAATGTTGGGTTTGATGTTTAAATTGTATTCCGGGTTAGCCACTTTGACGTTTGAGTTGATTTGAGGTTGTTTTGCTTGTGTTGAGGTGTTTAGAAGCGAGGTTTGGGTTGATGAAGCCTTGGGAGCAAATCCGGAAATTGAAGACCATGGTTGCTTAGTACTTGAGCTTGGAGGTAGAGGTGAGTGGTTAATGTTTTTAAATTGGTTTTTAAGTGGTTGGTTCAAGCATGTGGACTAGGTTGGGCTTGGTAGACCCACCTAGAGTTAGGATTAGGGTGGTAGCCTAATCCTAAGCTTTAATTAGAGACCATGGATATACTCTTTAATTATTGTTATGCCTCATGATGATTATGTGTAATGTGATACACATGTATGTGAAAGTATGGCTTAAGGTATTGATTTTATATGCATGTTGATGACAAATATAATGTGGATATATGATGTGATAATTGTTTGGATGATATACATGTGGTGTTGGTTTGTGAAATGAGGTTATGAGGTGGATTGCATGATTTTGGAGAATCATGGTGAGTACGTGCTAAGCACGGAAATTATATTAAAATTGATATTGTGAAAGGTTGTGGAATTTGATTTATATTGGCACTAGTATGCTTGGGTACAATGATCGATCATTAGGATGAGTGTGCACACAAATTGAGTCAAAACGTACGTGGCCTTGGTGGCGTTAAGGCGCCATGGAGGAGTACGGTGATGTAATATTCTACCGAAAATTTATATACATTCTACGTGATGATGAGTGGAATCCCATCCGTAGGGCATGTGGTGATGGGTGGAATCCCGCCCATGCAAGGACCGGTGATGAGTGTAATCCCACCGAGGTAATGTTGTTGTTAGAAATGCGTTCCAACGGGTTATCCGCGTATTCGAGTCATAGCTAGGTGCCAAATGAGGTTGTATGTGTATACCAATATGAGATTATGTATATATGCTTATATGATACGAAATGTGATGCCCTTTATGAATTGATATATGACGTGGTTAATGCATTGAGTTATGTATCTTTGTACGTTGAGCTTATGGGTTGTTGAGCATGACATAATGTTGATTATATGTTCATGCATCATGATCATTTTGGCTTATGTGGATCAGAGGTAAGAACATGCATTTCATTATGGAAATTGCTCGTGCTTGGACCCTGCATTGTCGAAGGTTTGTTTTATGAGCTTACCCTCACTAAGCTTTTATGCTTACGCTCTCTTTTGTTCGACAATGCAGATCAGTAGCTTGTGGGTGGCAAGGGCAAGGAAAGGTCTCCAAGTGATGCTATTGGTTAGCTCTATGTATGAATTTTAAGTAATAGAATGTAATAGTTAAGCAATGGGATAGGTATTGTTGATTTGAGTTTTGATGTATGTCGATATTGATTTGGTTCTTGGATGCCTTGTTTGACCTATAAATATTGCTTATGTTACATGCCTTGAATGTCTACATGTTTTGGTTGCTAAGGCATTAAATCTTGAGTGCTTGTATGTCCATATATGCATAAATTGCCCTTTTGTATGAATGCTATGTATGGGTGTCTTGCTATTTGTTTGGTTGCTACCTTTGGTTTAAGTATGATAGTTTAAGTGTTTGTATGTGCATAGGAGAGTTTAAAAATGCATCTAGAGTCGTGTTTGGGGTCGTCAAATCGATAATTGTGGTATTGCAGTGCAGGGCGTATCGATACGCCTCAGGGCCGTATCGATACGGCCTTGGCCAAAGGCCACGAATTTTGCCTGGCGTACCGATACCCTAAGGGTATCGATACCCTCCAAAGTTACTGGAATTTGGAGTTTTGGGTGAGAGTAGAGCGTACCGATACGGGGTTCACGAGTATCGATACGGGTCTACTCTGTTGACCAAGAAGGGTTGACCGAGAAGGGCGTATCGATACGCTCAAGGGCTGCATCGATACGGTCTTCCCGGAGTTGACTCCTTGGGTTGACCTGGTTAGGGCGTATCGATACCCCTAGCTAGGGTACCGATACGGTCTGCCCTGTAAGTTTAAAAATGAACTGTTTGTGTTTGGTCGGGGTTCGAATGTGGTCTTTCTTTGGATGTTTTCCGCAGTTGTGAATCACTTAGGACTTAATATTCCTCTAGACAAGATTAAAATAAAAAGAAAAAAATAGGGTTGCTAACCGAGGAGGAACCTTAACGGGTTTCACTCGGTTTTCCCCGTGTGGCCCACTCGGATCGGTCATCCGGCCAGACCGGGACGAGGGGGTTACAATTAAATATAAATAATTAAAATCCTCCAATAAGGTCTTGACACGTGTCACCACTTAAATAAATAATTTATTATTTTATTAATTGAAAATTAGGACTAAATTGAAAGAATGTGTAAATAATAGGGACCAAATGTGTAATTTTTAAATATACCCATCAATTGCCACGTGGCGGTTCCGTCACTCCACCGTTAGGTTTTTAACGGCGGTGGTCAAAATAGGTTGATTGTATAAGTTCGGTGGTGTGATTGACGTTTTTTATAGTTCGGTGGTTCAAATAGTTATCCCCAATTTGTTTGGTGGTCAGTGGTGTAGTTTTCCCTAATAATTATTAAATTTAGATGCATATATTAATTTCTTATCTATAAAATTATATTTTGAATATAATTTTATTAATTATTAAATTTATATGTATTTATTAATATATATATATATATTATTTTCTTATTTATGAAATTATTTTTTTTAATTTTTTAATCAAATTTATGTTGTTTAGAGATTTTTTATAATTATCAAAGACAAAATAGTTTTTACAAGTCTTTTATCCAAGCTTCAACTAAAAATGCTCATAAAATAAACTTTTTCAAAATGAGAGATTTCACCTCATTCCTCTATTTACCAAACATCAAAATTAGCAGATTTAATTGATTAACCCTCTAAAAATGCTTAAAACCTCTAATTTTAACTCAAAAAGTTATTTAACAAAAAAAGCCAAAATGTTTTTTTAAAGTAGATTAATTACACATTTGTCCTCTTACTTTTTAAATATTTATGTTTTTCCTTAAACCCCAATCTTAGTTCCATCATTGATTGTAGTAGTATAAAAGTAATTAATTTGATTGATATTGTTATAATAATTTTAAAATTGTAAATTTGTAATTTATTATAGATAATTTAAAAAATAATCAAAATAATAATAATGGATTGAGCCTAATGGAATATCTTAACCAAACATGTAGGAGAGCTATTATTTGAGGGCCCAACACAAGTTAAACAAAAGCTACCAACTTTGTAAAGTTGTAAATCAATTCACTTGGTTGCATTAATACTATTCATTTCACACTTTCTTTCTTGATCATCCTAATCAACAAAAATGGGTGATAACATTTTTATTTATATAACAAAACCATCTTTAATTGTTGAATTTTTCAATATTACTGTGATTCCGGATCGTATGTAGAATCCTTCTGAGGATCTATCAGCCTCTTGTACACCCTGCGTACATAAATTAATAAAAAAAGTAAAAGCATTGACATAATTTACGACTTAATTGTACCAAACGCCTCAATATATAGTTCGGATTATAGATTAGTACCAAAATTTTAAAATTTGCATAATAGATCCTCGAACTAAAATATCATTCCAATCAAATAAATCGGTTTGTCAATTAACTTTGGTGTTAATTGTCAGCTTGAATCGGAAGTATTTATTAATCCATGTGTTTAGAAAAGGATCGCGTTTAATCCAAGCTGAGGTTTAAGACCAAAGCTAAAAGGCCAGACGGACGGATGATTTGATAGGAATGTAACTTTAATGACGAATCAATTGAAATATTTTGAAGTTTAGAGATTAATTTAAAACATGACTATAGTACGAGGATGTCTGGTGTAATTAATACAATATATATGGG
The DNA here is from genome assembly GCA_958450335.1 of Hibiscus tridactylites. Classification (NCBI taxonomy): domain Eukaryota; kingdom Viridiplantae; phylum Streptophyta; class Magnoliopsida; order Malvales; family Malvaceae; genus Hibiscus; species Hibiscus tridactylites. The sequence continues at coordinate 81,063,110 of OY288270.1, forward strand.
ATGAAGAATCAAACCTCGGAGTTGGCAATAACTACATTCTTCCCTATTCTGGCATTTTTATCGATGATACAATCTCTGCATAAACATAGATAAGATCATTAGAACTACAATTATGAAAGACTACAATGTAGCTACGTTATTGGTGTAAATGTTAGATACGAGTATGTATTCGATACGATATTGCAATAAAGTCTATAATACTTTTAAAATTTATAATTACTTGATTTTAGTGTTTTCTCCTATTCCAATGGGAACCCCTTCCTCGGCTAAAAGATCTGCCACTTCTGCATCTGTTTCATAAAAATCTGCCCCAAGCATCACTGTATCCTGCATTCATTTACACATTAGAAATGAAAATATGCTCTCGCGAGTTACGTGTCCGATGCCGGCATAGGCCGCGGTTAAAGCGGCATAGTTGTTCGTTAGCACCAAACATCGCCCCGTCCCTTCTCAAATATGTCATGATAATGAAATGTTTGGAACGAACCTTGAGGTGAACGTTACTGTTGATTCGGGATCTGATACCGACCACACTGTGTTCTACGAAGCAATTATTCAAGAAACTCCCGTGGGATATGATTGAATCAACAACCTGGCATGAAAATGAAACAGTTGATGTTATAATTGATTCATCTCTGAGTCGAGACTCGGTTTTTCTAACCTTGCATTTGTCGATCTTCGATGGCGGAAGGTTTCTCCTCGATGTAAATATCGGTTTTGCTGCATCATAGAAACTGAACCTTGGTGGCTGCAGAGGTGAAAAACATATGTTACAAAACAGTGCAAAAGCATTTTGCTAGGAAAAAACATAAGGTAAATGCACATACATGCTCAGTGAGGGCAAGGTTTGCTTCAAAGAAAGATCTTATAGTTCCTATATCTTCCCAGTAATCGTTGAAGAGATAAGCCTGCTCAGAGGAATGGAAATCCTTTAAAACATGGTGATTTTTTCCGTATGCCAATGTGTCGAAAAACGAAATGTATGTACCTTTATGAAGAACTCTTTAGCTGAGGCAGGGATAATTTCTGATCCAAAGTCATTCGCTGTTGGAAAACGCCACCTGAATTGAAACAACAGTTCCATAAAATTGTTTTTCCTATACGTAGCGTGCATGATCGATGATTTCGAGTGCTTTGTCGGTACCTCAAGAGGTTCAAAAGTATCTCCTTCTTGAAAACATATACTCCCATGGAAGCAATATACGGTTTCTTTTCAGCCTCATCTTTTGAAAGTCCTAGAACTGTTGTATCCACTGCCATTGCTTTCAATTCTTGTCCCTTGGGCTTTTCACTGAAGGAAAGAATCCTTCCTTTGTTGTCTATCTTCATCAGACCGAAATCCGAGGCACGGCTGTCATCTATTGGAAGGGCAGAAATGGTGATGTCTGCACCACTCTGCCTATGGTTCTGCAAACAACAAGGATGGATCTCAGTATCCGATATTCGGAAAATCGATGTCATTAATGTATGCATATTAAGGATATAACATAATTGCAACTATATGTATTAATGCATATCTTATGGTGCCGTATTACCTGAACGAAATCCATATAGTCCATTCGGTATAAGTGATCACCGGATAGAATCAGCACATCTTCAATCGCTTTACTTCTTGCATCCTACAAGACGGTTAACTTGTAAACTGAAAACAATGGAACTATCAAATTCCAATCATGCAGACTATGAAGGCATACCTCGAAAAGCCAGTGGAACTGTCGCACTGCGTCTGCAGTCCCTTGGAACCATCTTTTACCGGCCTCTCCTGGAGTTTGTGTGGCTGCAAGTATCTAGTACAAGGCAATAGGATTCTATGAGATGCCTGCTAAGACAGAAAATCAACCGGCATTGCGCGTAAATGAATGGTGACATGCTCTGACCTCAACGTAGCCGTCTCCGAAGTTGATGCCATTGTCGAAGTTGTAAGCGCGGGAGATATGTCTGTTAAGTGAAGCCGAATTAAACTGGGTGAGAATGTACACTTTGTTGATCCCACTGTTAATGCAGTTGCTCATTGGCACATCAATCAGCCTGTATGCACCTCCAATTGGAACCTACAAAACAAAGTTTGCAGTACCAAAAACTGATGCCATAATTTCACTGCAACTTATATCTATATAATGAAAGCTTACAGCAGGTTTCGCGCGTCGCTTAGTGAGCGGAAAAAGGCGAGTACCGGCCCCTCCTCCGAGAATAATTGCCACAACCGTCCTCGGGTCTCTCTTTTCCATCTCTAGGTCCCGTAGCTGCATCGATAACCCGACTAATTAATTATCAAATAATGACATGGCAAACATCAAGTGTGGCAGATTGCAATCACCTTGGACACCCCTGCAATGTTAGCAGTGAGTGACATGCAAATGTTTTTCTTCACATTCTTACTACAAACTCTTTGATGCTTTGGGGCCATGTTAACCTTCTTCCCCATGAACTCTCCATTGGAAAACTTGGCAAGCCGACATCTCCTCCCAGACAATGCCAACGTGCTACCAAGTTGGCCAGTGGCCGAGAGCGATAACCGGCCGTCAGCCGACACCGTCATTCTCTATCGGAGAAATTGGAAATGAAAGGTAGTGAAGAATAGTATGTTTTAGGCCTATGGAGGGGGGAGGGATGGGTTGCTTTCATGGAAGTGCATGAAATTGGAAAGATTGGGCCAACGTTATCCAAATTGAATAGCGTCCACCAATTTGTGATGCTTATTTGTATGGATTGCAGTCCTCTAGAGTAGATATGTTATGGCCAGAAAGGCCTCAAATTTGATTGCTTAGTACTTGAATCAAAGAATATTCCACCAATACCAGCGCCTGCCTACCTCATATGTTAGCTATAGTGCCCTAGAGCTTATTATATGTATTGAATTTATAAATTTACATGTTTTTGTTTCTTCGAATATTATTATTTAAAATATCCTTAATCAATTATTATTGTAAGAACAATAATAAAATAAGATTAATATGAAATTTGATAGATATTCATTAGATGAATATGTGAATGAGATTCAAATCAAATTCATATATGTATTTGTTGAGAACAAATATTAGGATTGACTCATCTTAAGATTAATACATAGATTAAAGTTATACATTAATCTTAAAACAGTTGTGACATTTAATCTTTAGACCTGAAATTACTATAGTTCTCAACATAACGACCATTATGTTTTGACATAATCAAATATCATTTTTAACCTGACGATTATAACGGTTATGCTTGAACATAATAAAGAATCATGCAGTGAGATGTGAATAATTAAGACGAAATTTATCACTCTTAACATAAGAGAGATATCTCTGGGTCACTCGATTATTGAGACTGAGAAATGCATGGTCGTGCTCAAATGAATTGATAGAGATCAATGTCATTCGTTTAGTCAGTTCAATTGGACGTCGAGAAACTAAAAATAGAACGATATAAGGTTAACATTTTCCATGTCTTATATTCTATCAAGATATCGTGAGATAAAAGGATTATGACATAAACTAAATTAAAGGTTGTCTCGGATCATGAGCTTTTCATTTAACTTGGGTAGTCATAATGTCTTGCTAGAGACCTGACTTGTAGAATAAAATGTGATTTTATCTATTGTCAACATTAATTGAACCTATAGGGTCGCACACCAAGAATGGATAAGAATAGTTGTGGTTATTACTTTCAATAATAAACTTAAAATAATATGATTATTTTAAACTATATTTTAAAGATTATTTATTCGAATTTAAAGAAGTTAAATTCGTATAGAATATTTGTTTGTTTTTAATATTTTTTTGAAAAATATTATTAAATAAATAATATTATTAAATAATCTTATTATTTAGATTTGATTGAATTTAAAATCCTTGTTTGATAAAGAATTTGTTTTAAAATATATTATTTATTTATCTTGAATAAATATTATTATTATTAAATAAATCACATCATCTAGATTTAGATTGAATTTAAATTTCTTATAAGATAAAGGAATTTATTTAAAGAGTTTTATTTAAATTATAGTGGTGAACTCAACCTAACTATAACCAAGTGGTATATATATATAGGGTTAGTTACAAGTGATTTTCGAAAATACCTAAAAATCACATAAACTCAGTTTTTCGAAAACTAGAGAGGAACTAGCATTCCGATAGCCGTTCGTCGTGGATACTTGTAGTTTTTCAATTTTGAAATACTTTTAGTAAGTTTTTCAATTTTGAGGGTTTTTAATAGTGGGAATGTAATTTCTTTATAAACGTGATAAAAGGTACTTATAAATCGTATTTTATCATTGTAGATTTTATAGCAAACTCAAACACATTATCATTGCGATCTGTCTTTGAGAAGGAAAATTTGAATTGCTTGAATTTTCTTAATTTGTCTTGTAACTTAAAGATTGTCCTTAAGCAAGAACAGAAACTGTAAATCATCGAAGAACCTGTCCCTAGAAAGCCAGTAGATGATGCCTCCAAAGATGAAAGGGAAGCCTTTGAGAAATACTCAAATGACAAGATAGATGTTGGATGCTTGATGCTTGCGACCAGAACCCTTGAGCTTCAGAAGCAACATGAGGACATGGTTCCCTATGAGATGGTTAAAAATATCAAGGAATTATATGAGGGGCAAGCTCGTCAAGAGAGGTATGAGACCTCTAAGGCTTTGTTTTAATGCAAAATGTTAGATGGAACTCTAGTGGGAACTCATGTTCTCAAAATGATAGGGTATATTCAGACCCTTGAAAAATTAAGGATCCCTCTAAGTGTTGAATTGGCTACTGATGTTATCTTGTAATTGTTGCCAAATAGTTTTTGTAATACCCGAGTTTAGGGGTTAGATGTTAAGTGTGTGTATCAGGTTCGAGTCGTGGGCTTGGTTTTATTTTAAAAGGGGCTTGAGACTTCATTAAGGGTAAAATGGTAAATTTCTAAATAGAGGAAATGAGCTAAGTAAAAGGGGACTCTTTACTAGTCATCTTCTTCCTCCCCTTTCAAACAAATTTCACGACACTTAAACCTCCCCAAACCCCAAAACATTGTTCCATCCATTTCCTTCACGATTTCAAGAGCTTTCATCAAGATAAATACGTTTTTGATTTCTCCTCATCCTTCTAAACATTTTTATGGTTTTAGTTTTTAGTAAACTCCATTTTTGTGACATTTCAAGTTTTCTAGTTTTAAAAAAAAAGAGGAAGCTTTGAGAGGATTTTAATTTGTAATTGATTTGTAAAGTTAATTTATGTAACTCTTTCCCTTAGGTGTATCATATTTCAAAATGGTAGTGTTTTATTGAAAATCCCGAAATAAGTTTTTGAGGGTGTGTTAAAGGGTAGAAAGCTTGGGTTTTTGAGGTAGTTTGGTGTGGGAAAGTTGGGCTGATGATATGGTTATGCTTGGGGTTGCTTTGAGTGTGTTTAGTGATGATTTGGGTGTTGAAATTGATGGGTTTCTACTGGGTTAAGTTCAAGTCCGAAAATGAGGATTTTGGGTTAGCTCATGGCTTGGAAATGTAGAGAATGGTCTTGTGGTTGTAATCTGAATTGTGATAGTGGTTTTGTGGATGATTTGTTGAGTAATATTTTGTTTTTGGTTGATTAGAATCAAGGGAAATCGTTGGAGAAGCTTCGAGCTCGATTCTGGGAAATTTGGAGGCTTGATTGGCTTTCTTGGTTTGCTTTAAGGGTGTTCGGTGAGTGGATTATTTTAAATGGTTTTAAATTGGTTCAAGTGTGTGGTTGAGGTATTAGATTGTGCTTGGTAGGCCAATCTAATGTAGGGATGAAGTTGGTAGCTTAATCTCTCGTTTGACTTTATGAGTTCTTGCCAAATGTACATAAGTGATCTTGTGTGATATGTGTTCGTTTATGCATGTTGATATATATATTGATGTTGCATAATGGTGATTGATATGTTGTGTTGCATGATTGTGAAATCATGGTGAGACTTGTTAGTATGTTGGCACTAGTTATAATTATCGGGTATAAATAATCGCTCATTAGGATGAGTGTGCACACGGTAAGAGTCAAATTCGCGCGTGGCCTTGGTGATGTGTAGTCACCAATGAGGAGTACGGTGAGGTAACATTCCACCGAAAATCATATGTGTGTGATGATGAGTGAAATCTCATCTGTAAATGGAAACGGTGATGTGTGTAATCCCACCGGAAGGTAATATAGTTATTTGACTAAGTTGGGGTGAAAATCCCAACGAAAGTTGTCCGCATATCCGAGTAAGCTATATAGTTGCCAATATACTTGTCTATGTGTGGTGGTTGTGATAAGATGTTCTATTGCATTTGTGCTAAGCATAACATGAGGTAAGATGCCATGTTCATGCATTCTTGTAGTGTTTGGCTATGTTGCTATGTTAGTGTAAAGGTATGCCTTGTGAATGTCTTGAGGATGCTATGCTTTGAAGCCTGCATTGTCGATGTTTTGTTTTTGAGCTCCCTCACTAAGCTTTCAAGCTTACGCTCTCGTTTTCGACAATGCAGATCATTAGTGTGGAAGTTAGCAAGGAGCAAGGAAGGGGCATCCAAGCGCGTGTGTGGTTGCTCAAGTATGGTTTTATTGAATAATGTAATAGTTAGCAATGTGGGTGCTACGTGTTGTAGGAGCATGTGTTAGACTCCTATGTTAGCCTTAATGTTGTTAAATGCTCATGTTAATGCTTTTGTGTTGAAGATTTGTAAACTATGTTTTATGAGATGCTTATGTTATGTATTGAAGGCATGTAACCTTGTTTATGCTATGCTTTGTGGATGCATGTTTCCTATGAATGAAATAAACTTGTTATGCATGTTTATATATTTGATCATGCTTGTGGTAAGGGGCAATGCCTTTAGATTGTATGCATGGTTGTTGTTTTATGATTCTTGTTGTTTTGAGGCATGTTTGGGAACGTTTGAAGATGCAGAAAACTGTTTACAGGGTCACACAGAGTGCAGGCGTTTCGAAATACTCGTGGTTGTTTCGGAACGGTTGTAGCTTCAGGGATACTCGTATCAGAATGGGGGTTGTGCCGTTTCGATACGATTTGACACTGTTAGCTCCTATTTCGGTACGCGTTTCGATACGGTTTTCCACTGTGTGTGCCTGTTTCGGAACCAGTTCCAAAATGTTTCGACACTGTTGACCCCCGTTCCAGAATAATGTGGACCGTATCGGAACGGTCTGGTCTGGCCTTTAAACTAGAGCCCGCGTTTCGGAACGAGCAAGCCTGTTTCGAAACGCTGGCCTGTAATTTGGCTTTTTGGCATCTTCGAAGGTTCTCGGATGTTGTGTTTTAGTCCCATTTGTTTGTTTGCTTCCTTGTTAAGTTTATATGCACATTTTACGTATAGTTTTGGTTTCGTAAGCATGCAATTGGACTAACATGTCACTTGGTAAATTTAAGTTACCTCATGTTCTGCTTGGGTTGTTTCGCTATCGTTTTCCGCTGCCACTTCTCACATAGGACTAAAGGATACGTTTAGACAAGATCATTAAAAGAAAATTTTCTAGGGTTGCTAATCGCAGTGGAACCTTAACGGGTTTCGCTTCAGTTTTCCCCGTGTAACCTATTCGAACTGGCCTGTCACCTAGACTGAGACGAGGGGGTTACATTTGTTGGTATCAGAGCCTGAGGTTTCTGCGACCTCGGGAAGGTAAGTAAGGTAAGTTTGAAGTGTTATGTTGCTATCTCGGTGTATGTTGTACGGTGAATGTTTTGCTATGTATGCTTGTTGTTCGTTTGCTTGCATGGTTGTTGTGTTAAGGTGTAGTGTCGAGTTCTCATTGCTACTATTACTTATTTGAAAAGATTTTAAGTATAGGAGTACTTGAGCACGTTGGACCCTTGCCTTTTTCTAACTTAATCTTGTCGTGTTTATTTTGTTGTAGTTGATATCTTGCTAGCTGTAATATGAGATCTAGAGGCAGGCCTAGGGTGGTTCATCTGGAACCACGGGCAGTAGCTCCGGAAGTTGAGCCGGTTGTTGGGGCGGAGGCTCCTCCACCTCCTCCTTCTCCTCCTCGTCAAGAGGGAGGTGAGGCAGGAGCTGAGGGCGTAGAACCTCAGGTTGGCCAAGGTCCGGCCGGTATAAATCTAGCTCCGTTGGTTCAGGCTATAGCTAGGGCTTTTCAAGCAGTGGCACAACCTCAGGGTGAGAGCACCGGGTTGCCACTTGAGAGGCTCCGTAGTTTGGGAGGTTAAGAATTTCGAGGGTTGACACCCGAGAGACCAGAGGCTTGGTTTGGTAAGACTATTCGTATCTTGTCTCAAATGGGTTGTACTAGAGCACGCAGACTGGGATGCGTTGTTTCTTTGCTTTAGTGTAATGCCTACACTTGGTGGGTCACCATTACTACAGGCATGCCAGATGCCAAGATTACTTGGGAGTTCTTTGAGTCTGCTTTCCGCAAGAAGTATTTGGGTCCTCGTTATCTTGATGAGAAGAAGAGAGAGTTCATGGCTTTGCTTTAGGGTAACATGACAGTGACCGAGTATGAGATACGATTTGTCAGATTGAGCCAGTATGCGTCCGAGCTAGTTCCTACTGAGAGGGAACGATGTGACCGTTTCTGTTACGGGTTGAGTGAGGAAGTGAAGAGGTACACTTTGGCTACGAATTATGCGGACTTCAATGTCTTGGTCGCTAGGGCCAAGGACATAGAGCACAGTTTGGGTCTGACCAAACGTTCAGGTGGTTCTAGTTCAGGGAAGAGGTCTGCTGACTTTGATAGAGGTGATGCCAAGAGGCATAGGGACAATAGGCATCATTTTGATCACAGACATGGTGGTGGTAACCACGGGAGAGGTCATCAAGGCCAGAGAGCTGATGAGCGTTTTCCCGAGTGTGCTAGATGCGGGAGGCATCACACCGGTGAGTGTTGGGGAAACTTTCATGCGTGTTGGAACTGTGGAGCTAGATATCACCTTAGGCGTGATTGTCCACATCAGGTTGGGTTTGCACCAGTTCAGGTTCAGGCTCCCGCTAGAGCTATTGAGTACCCGAGAGGCCGTGGGCGCGGTCGAGGTAACTTCTAGCCGAGGAACGATGGCCAGAGGAATGTAGCATATGTAGTTACGGTTCAGCCGGAGGGCGGAGGTCAGGCTAGAGTTTATGCTCAGCGAGAGGGACAGAACGACACGGATGTGATTGCAGGTAATTTCTCGATACAGTCTCTGAGTTTGCTTTCCTTGATTGACTCTGGGTCTACGCATTCATATATTTTGAGTGAGCATGCAAAGATGTTGAATATACCTTGTGAGGTACTAGAGGTAGGTGTTAGTGTTACTAGTTCCTTCGGGGATACAGTAGTGGTTAGGAAGATGTACAGAAGGTGTCTGTTAATTGTTCAGGGGCATATATTTCCAGTGGATATTATGGAGTTACCGTTCTATGGATTCGATGTGATTTTGGGGATGAATTGGATTTCAGAGCATAGAGTTAGGATAGACTTCAAAACTAAGAGAGTCTTCTTGAAGCTTGCGGGTGACTACGAGATTGTGGTAGTAGGGGAGAATGTAAAATTCTTGTCGAATGTTGTCTCAGCCTTATAGGCTCAGAGATTAGTTGAGTTGGGTTGTGAGGCGTACTTGGCCTATATGATGAATCCGAACATGAATGAAGTTAGACCATAAGATATCAGAACATAGTGTGATTTTCCGAGTGTGTTTCCAGAAGAATTGCTCGGTTTACCGCATGATAGAGAGGTAGAGTTTGCTATAGAGACATACTCAGATCCTGCTCCTATTTCGATTGCTCCGTACCGTATGGCACCGAAAGAACTGAAAGAGTTGAAGACTCAGTTACAAGAGTTGTCAGATAGAGGTTTTATCCGTCCTAGTTCTTCGCCTTGGGGCGCTCCGGTATTGTTTGTGAAGAAGAAAGACGGTAGTATGAGGATGTGCATTGATTATAGACAGTTGAATCAGTTTACAGTGAAAAACAAGTATCCCTTGTCGCGTATCGATGATTTATTTGATCAGTTGAGAGGGGCATCAGTCTTTTCGAAGATCGATTTGAGATCTGGTTACTACCAATTGAAGGTAAAAAAAGGTTGATGTACCAAAGACAACTTTTAGGACTAGATATGGTCATTACGAGTTTTTAGTTATGCTGTTTGGGTTGACAAACGCACCAGCTGCTTTCATGGACATGATGAACAGAATCTTCCATCAGTTTGTGGTTGTTTTCATAGATGACATTTTGGTGTATTAGCGTACCGAGGAAGATCATGACCGGAATTTGAGGTTAGTTTTGCAGACTTTGCTAGACAACCAGTTGTACGCTAAGTTGAGTAAGTGTGAGTTATGGATCAAAGAAGTAGTTTCTAGGACATGTAGTGTCAGCCGAGGGAATTAGAGTCGATCCGAAGAAGATAGAAGCCATTGTTGAGTGGAAGCAACCAAAGTTTGTGACAGAGATTCGTAGTTTCCTAGGCTTAGCAGGTTATTATTGGAGGTTTGTTAATGGGTTCTCGAAGATAGCCACTCCCTTGACAAAATTGCTTCAGAAGAATGTTCAGTTTGAGTGGTCAGATGCGAGACAGCGAGCCTTTGAGAAACTGAAAGAAGCTTTGACAGATACACCAATTTTGATTCAGCCAGAGTCAGAGAAAGATTATGTAATCTACAGTGATGCTTCATATGTAGGTTTAGGTTGTGTGCTCATGCAAGACGGGAGAGTTGTAGCTTATGCCTCGAGACAGTTGAAGACTCACGAGCGTAATTACCCAACACACGACATAGAGCTATTCGTAGTTGTGTTTTCCTTGAAGATCTAGAGACATTATTTGTATGGTGAGAAATGTACAGTGTATACGGATCACAAAGGTCTGAAGTATATAATGACGCAACGAGAGTTGAATCTTAGACAGCGTAGGTGGCTAGAGTTGCTTAAGGACTATGATCTCACGATTGAGTACCATCCGGGTAAAGCCAATGTAGTGGCAGATACCTTGAGTAGGAAGGTAGCCATTGAGTTGAGAGCCATGTTTTCTAGTTTGAGTTTGTCCGGTGATGGTGGTTTAGTGGCCGAGCTTCAGGTTAGACCCACCTTAGGCCAGTTGATTAGAGAAAAAAAGTTGTTAGATAGATCTTTTGCACCTCACGTGCAAGATATAGCCGAGGGTAGACCATCGGACTACAGTTCCAGTGTTGACGGGGTCTTGTGTTTCAGATATAGAATAGTTGTACCGGATGACAGTGATTTGGGATGTACTATCTTGACTGAAGTACACAGTAGCTCGTTTGCTATGCATCCCGGTAATACGAAGATGTATCATGATTTGAAGAATGAATACTATTGGGTTGGTTTGAAGAGAGACGTGGCCGATTTCGTGAGTAAGTGTATGGTATGTCAGAGAGTTAAGGTAGAACATCAGGTTCCATCAGGTTTGTTGCAACCGTTGAGGATTCCAGAATGAAAGTGGGAAAGTATCACCATAGACTTCGTTTCAAGTTTACCTTTGACTTCTTCAAAGAAGAACTCGGTTTGGGTTATAGTTGACCGCTTCACGAAGTGTGCTTGCTTTTAGCTATTAATACGACTTACTCCTTAGATAAGTGGGCCGATTTGTACATCAGTGAGATTGTGAGACTGCATGGTGTGCCGAAGTCGATTATGTCTGACAGAGATCCGAGATTTATAGCCAGATTTTGGGAGTGTTTACATACTGCTTTGGGTACCCGATCGAATTTCAGTACGTCGTATCATCCTCAGTCAGATGGTCAGTTAGAGAGGGATATACAGATTTTGGATGACATTTTGCGTTGTTGCACCATCGATTTTCAGGGTCCTTAGGAGAAACATTTGTCGTTGGTCGAGTTCGCATACAATAACAATTTTAAGTCGAGCATTCAGATGGCTCCGTATGAGGCTCTATGTATTAGAAAATGTAGAACTCTAATTTGTTAAGCCAAAGCATGTCAGAAGTTGTTACCGATGCCGGATTTGCTTAAGGGGACTACCGATAAGGTGAAGTTAATTTGTGACCATCTGAGGGCAGCTTCGGATAGGCAGAAATCTTATGGCAATCTGAAGAGGAAAGAAGTTGAGTATGCGGTGGGAGATAGAGTGTTCTTGAAAGTCTCTCCATGGAAGAAAGTTATGAGGTTTGGTAGAAAAGGGAAATTGAGTCTGAGATATATTGGGCCATATGAGATTGTGAAGCGAACCGGTCCGGTTTCTTATCAGTTACGTTTGCCATCCAAGTTAGAGAAGATTCACAATGTGTTCCATGTTTCGATGCTTCGAAAGTATAGATCAGATCTGCCGCATGTTATGCTTGTGGAAGAGATTGAGTTGAATCCAGATTTGTCGTACGATGAGGAACCAGTTGAGATCTTAGCATCTGATCACAAAGTGTTGCGTGGTATACATATTGAGTTGGTCAAAGTGAAGTGGCAACGCCGAGGCGTGGAAGAGGCCACTTGGGAAAGAAAGGAGGATATGGTGAGGCAGTTCCCGTATCTCTTCCAGTTAGGTAATTTCGAGGACAAAATTACTTAAGTGGGGAAAGGTTGTAACACCCGTGTTTAGAAGTCGGATGTTAAGTATGTGAATCAGGTTCGAGTCGTGGGCTTGTTTCAAATTAAAGTGGGCTTGGTTTTATTTAAAAAGGGGCTTAAGACTTCATTTAGGGTAAAATGGTAAATTTCTAAATAAAGGAAATGAGCTAAGTAAAAAGGGACTCTTTACTAGTCATCTTCTTCCTCCCCTTTCAAACAAATTTCATGACATCTAAACCTCCCAAAACCCCAAAACATTGTTCCATCCATTTCCTTCACGATTTCAAGAGCTTTCATCAAGGTAAATAAATTTTTGATTTCTCCTCATCCTTCTAAACATTTCTATGGTTTTAGTTTTTAGTAAACTCTATTTTTGTGACATTTCAAGTTTTCACGTTTTAAGAAAAAGGAGGAAGCTTTGAGAGGTTTTTAAGTGTAATTGATTTGTAAAGTTAATTTATGTAATACTCTTGCCCTTAGGTGTATCATATTTCAAAATGGTAGTGTTTTGTTGAAAATCTCGAAATGGGTTTTTGAGGGTGTGTTAAATGGTAGAAAACTTGGGTTTTTGAGGTAGTTTGGTGTGGGAAAGTTGGGCTGATGATATGGTTATGCTGGGGTTTCTTTGAGTGTGTTTAGTGATGATTTGGATGTTGAAATTGATGGGTTTCTGCTGGGTTAAGTTCAAGTCCGAAAATGAGGATTTTGGGTTAGCTCAAGGCTTGGAAATGTAGAGAATGGTCTTGTGGTTGTAATCAGAATTGTGACACTGGTTTTGTGGATGATTTGTTGAGTAATATTTTGTTTTTGGTTTATTAGAATCAAGAGAAATCGTTGGAGAAGCTTCAGGCTCGATTCTGGGAAATTTGGAGGCTTGATTGGCTTTCTTGGTTTGCTTTAAGGGTGTTCGGTGAGTGGATTATTTTAAATGGTTTTAAATTGGTTCAAGTGTGTGGTTGAGGTATTAGATTGTGCTTGGTAGGCCAATCTAATGTAGGGATGAAGTTGGTAGCTTTAATCTCTCGTTTGACTTTATGAGTTCTTGCCAAATGTACATAAATGATCTTGTGTGATTAGTGTTCGTTTATGCATGTTGATATATATATATTGATGTTGCATAATGGTGATTGATATGTTGTGTTGCATGATTGTGAAATCATGGTGAGACTTGTTAGTATGTTGGCACTAGTTATAATTATCGGGTATAAATAATCGCTCATTAGGATGAGTGTGCACACGGTAAGAGTCAAATTCGCGCATGGCCTTGGTGATGTGTAGTCACCAAGGAGGAGTACGGTGAGGTAACATTCCACCGAAAATCATATGTGTGTGATGATGAGTGAAATCTCATCCGTGAATGGAAACGGTGATGTGTGTAATCCCACCGGAAGGTAATATGGTTATTTGATTAAGTTGGGGTGAAAATCCCAACGAAAGTTGTCCGCATATCCGAGTAAGCTATATAGTTGCCAATATACTTGTCTATGTGTGGTGGTTGTGATAAGATGTTCTATTGCATTTGTGCTAAGCATAACATGAGGTAAAATGCCATGTTCATGCATTCTTGTAGCGTTTGGCTATGTTGCTATGTTAGTGTAAAGGTATGCCTTGTGAATGTCTTGAGGATGCCATGCTTTGAAGCCTGCATTGTCGATGTTTTGTTTTTGAGCTCCCTCACTAAGCTTTCAAGCTTACGCTCTCGTTTTTGACAATGCAGATCATTAGTGTGAAAGTTAGCAAGGAGCAAGGAAGGGGCATCCAAGCACGTGTGTGGTTGCTCAAGTATGGATTTATTGAATAATGTAATAGTTAGCAATGGGGGTGCTACGTGTTGTAGGAGCATGTGTTAGACTCCTATGTTAGCCTTAATGTTGTTGTTAAATGCTCATGTTAATGCTTTTGTGTTGAAGATTTGTAAACTATGTTTTATGAGATGCTTATGTTATGTATTGAAGGCATGTAACCTTGTTTATGCTATGCTTTGTGGATGCATGTTACCTATGAATGAAATAGACTTGTTATGCATGTTTATATGTTTGATCATGCTTGTGGTAGGGGGTAATGCCTTTAGATTGTATGCATGGTTGTTGTTGTATGATTCTTGTTGTTTTAGGGCATGTTTGGGAACGTTTGAAGATGCGGAAATCTGTTTACAGGGTCACACAGAGTGCAGGCGTTTCAAAATGCTCGTGGTTGTTTCGGAACGGTTGTAGCTCTAGGGATACTCGTATCGGAACAGGGGTCGTGCCGTTTCGATACGATTTGACATTGTGAGCTCCCGTTTCGATACGCGTTTCGATACAGTTTGCCACTGTGTGTGCCTGTTTCGGAACTAGTTCCGAAACATTTTGACACTGTTGACCCTCGTTTCGGAACAATGTGGACCGTATCAGAACGGTCTGGTCTGGCCTTTAAATTGGAGCTCGCGTTTCGGAACGGGCAAGCCTGTTTCGAAACGTTGGCCTGTAATTTGGCTTTTTGGCATCTTTGAAGGTTCTCGGATGTCGTGTTTTAGTCTCGTTTGTTTGTTTGCTTCCTTGTTAAGTTTATATGCACCTTTTACGTATAGTTTTTTGTTTCGTAAGCATGCAATTGGACTAACATGTCACTTGGTAAATTTAAGTTACCTCATGTTCTGCTTGGGTTGTTTCGCTATCGTTTTCCATTGTTGCTTCTCACATAGGACTAAAGGATACATTTAGACAAGATAATTAAATGAAAATTTTTTAGGGTTGCTAATCGGAGTGGAACCTTAACGGGTTTCGCTTCGATTTTCCTCGTGTAACCTCTTCGGACCGGCCTGTCACCTAGACCGGGACGAGGGGGTTACAGTTTTAATCAGTTTGTTCTTAAAATCAATATGAATGAAATTAACAAATTGTTGCCCCAGTTGCTTGGTCTGTTAAGAACAACAGAAAACAACATGAAAAAGGTTGGTTGCAAACCTATTCTGATGGTCCGAAAGGATAACAGAAATGGAAAGCCCAACACAAAGGCAAAGCCAAGGCCCAACAAAGGAAAAGCTGCATTGAAACTCAAAGGAGGAGTTGCAAAAGAAGGAAAGTGTTTCTATTGCAACAATGTTGGACATTGGAAGAGAAATTGCCCTGTCTATCTTGAGGACATCAAGAAGGCAAGAGAAAATGGACAGTCCGGATCAAGTATTTATGTTATTGATATTAATATATCAACATCTACTTATTGAGTATTAGATATCGGTTGTGGTTCAAACATTTGTACTTCTGTACAATGACTAAAAAGGAGTAGAAAATTGGCAAAAGGAGATGTGGACCTACGAGTGGGAAATAAAGCAAGAGTTGTTGCATTAGCTATAGGAACATATACTTTGTCATTACCTAATAGACTTGTTTTAGATTTAGAGGATTGTTATTTCGTACCTAGTTTGACTAAAAACATTATTTCAATTTCTTGTTTGGACAATATTAATTTTGAGATTATCATTAAGAATAATAGTTGTTCTTTTTTCCTCAATATTGTTTTTTATGGTACGACTCAATTAATCAATGGTCTCTATATCTTAGATCAAGATAAATCCATATATAAATAAATACGAAAAAATCAAAAACATATGATTCTAATCAAACTTATCTCTAGCATTGTCACTTGGGTCATATAAGTGAGAAACGCATATCAAAACTTCATAAAGATGGATTCTTGGATTCTTTTGTTTTCGAACAATTAGATATATGTGAACCTTGCTTAATGGGAAAAATGACCAAGTCACCATTTGACGGTAAAAATAAGCGAGCAAGTGATTTATTAGGTCTAATACATAGTGATGTATGTGGACCGATGAATACACAAGCCGGAGGAGGGTTTCAATACTTTATTACTTTCACTGGCGACTACGGTAGATATGGGTATGTTTACCTAATGCATCATAAATCTGAAGCCCTTGAAAAGTTCAAGGAATTTAAGAATGAAGTACAAAACCAGTTAGGAAAGAGTACCAAAGCTCTTCGATCAGATCGAGGAGAAGAATACTTAAGCCTAGAGTTTGATGAACTCTTTAAAGGATGTGGGATTGTTTCACAACTTACACCTCCAAGTACTCCACAACACAATGGAGTCTCTGAAAGGAGAAATCGATCATTTTTATACATGGTTCGGTCAATGATGAGTCATGCTGATCTTCCAACTTCTTTTTGGGGACATGCACTAGAAACAATTGCTTTCACACTAAATCGTGTTCCGTCTAAATCAGTTTAAAAGATACCATATGAGATGTGGACTAAAAAGCGTCCTAGTATGTCTTTTATGAAAATTTGGGGATGCGAAGTTTATGTTAAACAACATATGTCTACAAAACTCGAACCCAAATCTCATAAATGTAATTTTGTAGGGTATCCTAAAGAAACTAAAGGATATTATTTCTTCAATCCATTTGAGAACAAAGTGTTGTTGCTTGAACATGAGTCTTCCTCAAAAGAGAATTTATTCTCAGAAAGGGAAGTGGGAGAAATATTGAACTTGAAGAAATTCAAGATCAACCACAGATCACTGAACCAGAGATTGAACAACCACTAGTTCCACAAATAGTTGAGGAACATCCGACCGTTCTTAAAACACAACCACTGCGGAGATCTGTGAGAGAACGCAATGCGCCTGAGAGATGTGGATTTCTTGTCACAATGCATGGAGATGTTCTTCTCATAGACCAAGATAAACCTAAGACTTATCAGGAAGCAGAGAAGAGCCCAGACTCTGAGAAATGGCTAGAAGCCATGAAATCCGAGATGGATTCCATGTCAGAAAACCAAGTATGGACTTTGGTCGACCCACCCAAAAGGGTTAAGCCCATAGTGTGCAAATGGATTAAGCCCACAAGGGAACAAGTTTCATCATAATCTATACATGGATGGCAATGTACAAACATACAAAGGATGATTGGTCGTTAAAGGATTTCATTAAATTCATAGTATAGATTATGATGAAACTTGTTCCCTTGTTGTTATGTTTAAATATATCCGGTTATTGCGTGCAATAGCTGCATATTACGATTATGAAATCTGGCAAATGGATGTCAAAACAGCTTTCCTTAATGGAAAATTAGATGATGATGTGTACATGACACAACCTGAGGGTTTTGTCGATCCAAAAGATGCCCTAAAAGTATGCAAACTACAAAGATTCATTTATGGGTTGAAGCAAGCTTCTCGAAGTTGGAATCTTCGTTTTAATGAGGCAATCAATGAGTTTAGTTTCATTAAAAATGAAGATGAGCCATGTGTTTTCAAGAAAACTAGTGGGAGCACTGTTACATTCTTGGTATTGTATGTGGATGTCATACTAATAATAGGAAATGACAAACCTACCTTACAGTCTGTAAAGACTTCGTTAGGAAACTATTTTTCTATGAAAGACTTAGGTGAAGCAACTTACATATTAGGAGTCAAGATTTATAGAGATAGATCAAGACGACTCCTAGGACTAAATCAAAATACATACATAGATAAATTATTGAAAAGATCCAGTATGAAAGAATCTAAAAGATGATTCTTACTTATGAGACATGGTATTTCGCTCACGAAGGAAATGTGTCCTTCAACGCATCAAGAGAGAGAACGCATGAGTAAGATTCCATATGCTTCGATCATTGGTTCTATCATGTATGTCATGTTATGTACACGTCCGGATGTATCATATGCACTAAGTATGACAAGTCGATACCAAGTAGATCTCGGTGAAGGTCATTGGGTTGCAGTCAAAAACATCCTTAAGTACTTAAGAAGGACTAAGGATGCATTCCTTATGTATGGAGGTGAGGAAGAACTAAGTATAAAAGGTTATATTGACGCAAGCTTCCAAACTGATAAAGATGATTCTCGATTACAATCGGGTTTTGTATATCTCACCAGCGATCCAAACACATACTTAGGCGTTACCATCTTATTCGTGAAATCATTGATTGAGGAGATGTAGAAATATACAGAGTACCAACGGATGAAAATGTCGCCGATCCACTGACAAAGCCTCTGACACAGTAGAAGCATGAACGTCACACTAAGTCTCTTGGTGTTAGATACATGAGTGATTGGTCTTAGTGCTAGTGGGAGATTGTTGGAGTATGCCCAAAAATCAATCATGAGATGATTGTAAAAGACGTACTTATTTTATCTTGTTTATTAATAAAGCCATTATTATTATTTCAGTCTTGTTCTGTGCATCTATAAATAAACTGAATTATAATAAAGTCCTTAGAATAATATAGTTATTCTTGAATATCCTTAGTCGAGAATTATTGTGGGCGTGGACAACAATAATATATTAAGACTAATATGTAGTTGATTGATAACAAAGTGTTGTTATTGACATAGAGATATCAAAATCAATACATAAGCATGTGTTAGAGAATGACATACTGGACTGACCCGTTATGAGCATGTTTCTTGGATTATTATGTGACAGTCACAACATTGCTCATGGTGATAACTAAGTGTATGATCCTCATACTTGAGATCATCATTATTTCAATATCGAGAGTGACATATTTTGATGCAGTCAAACATGTGTTGTAATAGACTACACTATAAAGACTGATATTGGATATGACACACTCTATATAGCAAAATATGGTTGATCAAGATAGGATTCGTCCCTCCTACATAATAGGAGTAATATCGTAGGCCACTTGATTGAGTGAGACTAGAAAATGCATGGCCATGCTCGAATAAACTATTATGAGATATCATAGTTATTCGTTTATCATAATCTACTCAAGATATCAAGAAATATTAGATGGACTATACAAGTGTGACTAATCCATGACTTGTGTTCGATCTAGATATAAGGACAAAATGATGTAATACATAAAAGAAGTTAATCACGGAAAAGGGTAAAGTCAAACCACGACTTCATGTAACTTAGGTAGCAAGGATGTATTGCTAGATGTCCCTCATTGTTTGTAATATTAGAATTGTTCTAGATATTACTACTAACGTTACATAAACCTACAAGGGTCACACCCTATGATTGAAATGAAAAAATATCGATTAGATAGCATGTGTACAAACTTGTTGTACACATAACAATTATTAAAGACGAAATTATTATAATTATTGTAATTATAGATAATCTTGTTTATATATTTCTTAATAATAAGATAATTATTGTAATTATCAAACACTATTAAAATATATATATCCCTAAAGAAACCTAATTAAAGTAGAATCAGATTCTACATATTTAATTGTATTCGGTTAAATATATTGTATATTTAATAAATTCGAATTAAAGTAGAATTAGATTCTACATATTTAATTATATTCGGTTAAATATATTGTATATTTAATGAATCCGAATTTAATTAGTATTAGGTTTTTGAATGCTATATAAAGGCATAAGGTCTAGCAGCTAAAGTATGCTTTTTCGGAAAACCTTTCTAACAGTTAGAGAAGAGAAAATATTTTTCGTTTCGTTCGGGTGGACTGCGTAGAGGTCGGAGCGCTATTGTGATGTCTCAGATTCGATTTTGTTTATCCTAACTCTATAAGGATATCAAGATACTAGATTTATTAAGGTAATATTTCATCCATACTCACCCCGAATTTGCCTCTTATACATGGATCACTAGCGAAATTCATCGGATAATTTTTCGCTGAGCCATGGGGTGTACCGACGTTTCCCAACAGTTCTAATACAAATTCTCATTATATGTCTTCTACTTCTGCAAATGTTAATAAAAATTATGTTTTTTGGCATTCTAGATTTGGTCATGTACCTTTATCTGTGTTGTATAAACTGTCTGATTTTTATTCTGCCAAATTTTACTTTAATTATGTTAAACACTATTCTATTTGTCTCCAAGCCAAACAGATTAGGTTGCCTTTTCCTACACGTCATTTTAGGTCTAGTACTTTTTTTGATCTTATCCATATAGATCTGTGGGGTCCTTATCGTATCTCTACACATTGTGGTCATAGATTTTATATGACTATTTTAATGATAAATCTAGGATGACATGAGTTTACTTGTTGAGGCTTAAATCAGATGTTCTTCTTTTATCTTAAAGAATTTTTTCTATGGATCAAACTCAGTTTCATGTTGTCATTAAGATTGTTCGTAGTGATAATGACACTAAATTTTTTAATTCATCATATTTTTCCTTCTTTGTTGCTTTGGAAATTATCCATGAAAGTTCTTGTGTGCATACACCACAACAAAATTGTATTGTTGATCGTAAGCATAGCCATCTCTTAAAAATTGCTAGAGCCATTCGGTTTCATTCTAATGTCCCTATTAAATTTTGAGGGAAATGTGTCCTTACTACTTGCTATATTATCAATAGGCTACCTTCTGCTACCCTTGATTGGAAATCTCCTTATGAGATGTTATATAAAAAACCTCCTAATGTTGCTAATTTCAGAGTATTTGGTTATTTGTGTTATGCAACCATTACTAATTCTTTTGATAAGTTTTTTGCTCGTGCTATTCTTTTGTTATTCTACTATAAAAAGGGTTATGTTTTGTTTAATCTTAGTAACAAAACCTTCTTTATTAATAGGGATGTTATTTTATAAGAACATTTTTTCTTTTAAGCTTCCTCTGAATTCTTCCTTTGTTTTTCTTCTTGTAATGTATGTTGCGTGTAAAAGAGTCTATCGCAATTGGGTGCAAGTATACACGTCGCAAGTAATAAAGTGATACGAAGTATCGGATATCGTCTCCACATGGACTGGAAATACTTCTATCCTTAAATCTCTGCACAAGAAAAGAAATAATATTAATAAAATGATTTTGGAAGACTTGAAGATAAACTAAAGTAAAAGAGAAAATCAGATTGAGAGAATAGGCCGGTATTGATTTGCTCAGTAGTGCAGACATTGAACTATTCAAAGGAACTTCTGTTGCTTCTGTCGTTGCGCCTGTCACGGCAGCACCTATCACGGCAGTAGTCTGTT
Organism: Hibiscus tridactylites; assembly: GCA_958450335.1. NCBI lineage: Eukaryota > Viridiplantae > Streptophyta > Magnoliopsida > Malvales > Malvaceae > Hibiscus > Hibiscus tridactylites. Next base: position 81,084,489 of record OY288270.1, read on the forward strand.
GTTGTCGCGGCAGCGGCCAACAACTCTATACTTCAAGTTTGGCAAGAATCCCTATTGTGCCTTGTCCTATCCCTAGGCCCAAGTTTTGTCGATGAACGCGTCTTGGATGATACCTCCCGGCGTGAATCGAATGATGAACATAGATGTTAGTGAATTCTTATTTAGCCACTTAACCTTGTACATATCCCTAGGCCAAGATGGTTTAACCATAAACTGGAAAACTCGTATTTACTCCTTTCGTATACTTAACTCTCCCGATATTAAGTAAATGGATAACCTCACAATGCTCTCCCGAAACTCTTATGAGATGTTGAAACCAGAGTAAATAAACTTGAAGCTTTTATTAATTGAACAGAAAAAATCCTAAGAAACAGTACAATCTTTACAACTACCTTAAAAGATCAACCCTTAGCCTAGGGGAAGTTTAGAACATGATGGAGAGAGAAAACGACTAGGGTTTTGGGGGAAGACGGCTAGGAGCTAGATATTCGTTGCCTTGTCGAATTACAATCATATATATAGGCCTTGGACTTAAGTTTTCTTAATGGCCAAGAATACTAGTTTGAATTAAAGTACAACTCTATTAAAGACTAAATCTCTGAGTAGATGTCTTTTAATTCGTCCTATCTTCTTGCTTTAACTTTTTCCTCAAACTTTGGGCAAGGCCTTCCTTGTGCTTCTAGGCTCCGACAGTTATGCGATTGGCCCACACAAATTAGGCTTTAAATGCTCTATCAGTCGAACTCCACTTCACATTTTCCATCACCATAGTCTTCACTATCACCTCCTCTGCCACGTCAGATGTCACGATAGTGTTGTAATAGGCAGTGTCCTGCAATCCTTCACTCCAGCTCTGCTATTACCTTTTGTTCCTCTGCTGCCTTGGATACTGCCACGACAGATACCTGCAAGAATAGACCAAAATTAGCAGCATCTGTGCAATATTGTCCATTTGTGATGTTTATGAAAAATCTATCCTAAACTGCAACTAAACATGCTTGAGTGCATCAATAATATGGGTAAAAGAGGGTTAAAATATAGAACATTTATGCACTCAACACACCCCCAAACTCAAGTTATTGCTTGTCCTCAAGCAAGTGCAACCTAAGTAAGAGTGAAACTTTTTTTGGCTTTGGCTTAACTTAGTGAACAACCATTACCTACAGCACCTTCACCATCAAGATCAGTACCTTTTCGGATGTTTAAGGACTTATCCGGAGCAATGCTATAATTCTCGTGTAGGTGTGTGCAGGTTATGTGAACAAATATGTGCATAGACTCTTTTGCAACCAGAATAGTTAGTCTACTCACTTGAGTTTTATTTTGAAGTAATTTTTTAAATAGAGGCAATTTTTGGGCTCCATTAGTTTTTTCTAACTTAGACTGAAGCTTTTCTTATTTCTACTAGAGACGGTTTTGGGCACCTCTAGCTGTCTTCCTAGAGCCGGTGTTAGGCACCTCTAGGAGTAATTCTAATTGTCTGAGTTTTTTTAACTCAAGTGGTTAAGCTTCCTATTCTAAGTTTAGTAACAGTAGTCTAGACAACATATAAATCACAAAGGTGTTTTTAGAGTTTAAAACTATAGTAAGGCTCTAAATATTTCCTAAAACACCATAAAGACACTGTCACGACAGAGAATGATGCGGCAGGTAAGAGCAGTTCAAAGACTTAAGCCAAATTATTATTATTTTTTTGACACAAAAATGACACAAAATAAAATAAGTTCATTAATGGTAATTAAGAGGAATGCCTACCCCCAAACTCGAGGGTTGCATTGTCCTCAATGCATGACACAAAAAAGAAAAAGAAAAACATCACAAAATAGAAAATAAAACATAGAAAACAGCAAGATCAAAAGAAAAAAAAACTTAAGTTGAAGCGTTGTCGTCACTACTGTTGTTGATGCAAAGCTATCATCGGGTAGTTGCTTTTATGGCAGAGGTTGGCTTTGTAGTTGGAGAGGGTGAGGCTACCTTCTTCTTTACCTCTCAAGGTGGCTAGACTCTAGTGGTTGAAATTTTTAGGGCCTTGTCCAGGACCTCGATCTCACTGTCACTGCTGTTGCTTTGGTTGTCGTCTGCTCTGTCGCGGCAGGGTCCCTCAACATCAATATCGAGCTTTTTTTTCTTTATCGGAGGGAAGTCCTTGGATATCTCTCGGACGGTAGAGGGTTCGGAGTTGGAGTCATCCTGCTAGACTAAGGAGGAGAAGAAACCTTCGAAATATTTTAGGTCTATTTCTGGCAGTGGTTCCTTTCGTTTGGTTCCTCGGGGAGTGGCAGACCTTCTGTCACCGTCCCCGGCCGTGGCAGATGATGAAGCAAAGGCAGTTGTCGGTGTGGGCGTCTTGGGGCTGGCAGAAGGTGTTGGGGCGGAAAGAAGGGTTTTTGGAAAAGGAGGGAACTGCACGTTTGGATAATTAAGCTCAACTTTAATAAAGTTTACCGTTGCAGTGGTGAAGTCCCTCATGTACTTCATAAATCCTAGCTGTCATGCCTCCATCTTTTTCAGCAGTTGAATTATTTAGTTGGAGGAGGTGGCTTCTGGTTGTGCAGGTTCTGTCTGCTCAGGCTCTACCGCGACAGGTTTTTTGGAGTCTGGTTCTGTCGTTGGTTCTGTCGTGGCAGAGGGATCAACATATGCCATTGGGGTAGCTGGCTTTAGTTCCATCAGGTTGTAGATGTTCTGCTGCGTCCACCCCTTGCCCTGAATCTTCATGTCTTCAATAATTTCAGGCACGTTGTTGGCTCGGTAGAAGGATGTGATTAAGTAGGGGAAGAAGAGGGGCCCCTTATCTTTTAATACACACTCGTGGATTCCATCAAGGATGTATTTACCCATGTTGATCTGTCTTTCATTAATGATGGAGAGCACGAGGTCAAGCCTTTGTCGGCCCACTGTTGTGTTGTGACACGTTGGGATGAGACGCTTTTTCGCAAAGTGGTTCCACAGTTTGGCAGCAGGTTTGAGTTGGGTTCTTCACACCGTCCATCTATGTTTTGAATCTTCGTTCCAGATGGTGCCCTCTTCAGTCAGGTCTGCCATGATGTCGTCATAGTCTGCTGGCGACAAATTGTTGATGAACATGTTGTGTGCATCATCTTTCCTGCCCACATATATGTCATATAGAGTATTGATGTAGGTTGGTTTGAGAGTGATTTCCTTACCCCTAATAGTGATTGTAAAGGCATCATTGGATGTGACGGCAACATAAAATTCGCGGACAAGTGTAACATTCATCTCCTCAGGTTGTTCCGCGAACATTTGCCATTTTAATGCAATAATTTGTTTGGCAATGAACCCTTCAAGCCCTAGATCTCATGTCTTCTTTATATAGGTGAAGCCTCTTTCCTCCCACATTTCCCTTTTCTAAAAAGATTCATAATATCTTTTCTCTAATTCTGCCGAGGTGAACCTTCTATGGATTCTGTTGTGACTAGGAGTGGAGACTGTCGCGGCAGATGTAGAGGCAGCACTTCTTCTTGTCGATCTCATGGTCATTGTAAGGCTACTATAGAAATGAAAGAAAATACTTGAAAAGCTAAAATACTCGGAAACAAAGTAGAGAGAAGAGAATGAGGTGAAAAATGAAATGGAGGTGGTGGTTTATATAGAACGGGGTTCTGCCCGTTGAAGCCGTAACAGGTGGAGTGAAAAACGGAGCCAGCTGTCACGCGTTTTCCTGACGCGTCTGTTATGCGCTTTTGTGTCTGCTGCGTGTCTGTCACGATAGCTTGGCGACGAGCTATATTTACGCGTCTGCCGCGACAGTTGGTGATCGGCTGTCATGACAGCCTTGTTACCATTGGGCTTCTTAGGCTGTTGTGAGCGTGGTGGGCTGGTTCATTCCTTCTCTTTTTTTCTGCTTCTTTTATTTACCTGAAAACTAAAATAAATAAATATTAAATTCTTATTTCCTAAAGCAATAAAAATAAATAAAATAAAAGCTAAGTTAAATTAGGGATGCCTTGAGGGGCATCTATTAAAGTAACTACTTCCTGCTCTCTTGGGGCTTCAGTCCCCTTATAGTGTTTTAGTCTTTGTCCATTGACTTTGAATTGGTGCCCGTCCTTGATTGATCTTATTGTGACAGCACCATGAGGAAAAACTTGGACTACTTGGAAGGGTCCAGACCACCTAGACTTTAGCTTTCCTGGGAAGAGCTTCAACCTAGAGTTGAATAACAACACCTTCTGCCCTGGTGTGAACTGTCGTGGCAGCAGTTTTATGTCGTGCCACTTCTTTGTTTTGTCTTTATAGATTCGGGCGTTGTCGTAGGCCATGGCTCGGATTTCTTCAATTTATTTAAGTCCAGTAGCCTTTTCTGCCATACTTTGTCCCAGTCCATGTTAATTGTCTTGATAGCCCAATATGCTTTATGTTCTATCTCGACAGATAGGTGGCAAGTTTTTCCGTAGATGAGGCGGTATGGTGACATTCCCAATGGTGCTTTAAATGCAGTTCTGTAGGCTCATAATGCATCATTCAGGTGAAGAGACCAGTCCTTCCTAGTTGGTTTAACCATCTTTTCTAGGATGTTCTTCACTTCTCTATTTGAGATCTCAACCTGCCCATTGGTTTGAGGGTGATATGCTATTGCGATCCTGTGCTTAACTCCATACTCCTATAATGCACTAGCAATTACCCTGTTGTCAAAATGCCTACCCTCAGCACTAATGATCACCCTTGTGATGCCAAACCTGGTGAAGATATGTTTGTGGAGAAATCTTTACACGGTCTTGGCATCATTTTTTGTGTGGCGATAGCTTCTACCCACTTGGATACATAGTCTACTGCCAACAGTATGTGCAGATTCCCACAAGAAGCTGGGAATGGTCCCATGAAGTCGATTCCCCAAACATCGAAAATTTCAACTTCGAGAATGTTCTGCATGGGCATCTCATGCCTTCTAGATATGTTTCCAGTCCTTTGGCACTTGTCACAATGCTTGTAAAAGGCTTGTGCATCTTTGAACAGTGTAGGCCAAAAGAAACCATATTGCAGAACTTTGGCAGCAGTTTTGTTTCCTCCAAAGTGTCCTCCACAAGGAGCAGCATGGTAGTGGTGGAGCATTTCTTCATGTTCTTCATGTGGTATTCATCTCCTGATGATCTAATCTGCACAGTGTTTAAATAGAAGAGGTTCATCCCAATAATAATGTTGTACATCATTTTGGAACCGCTTCCTTGCTTGGTAGTTAAGTTCAGGCGGTAATAAACCACTAACAAGATAATTTACTATGTCAGCATACCAAGGGATTTCAGAAAGTTTACCTGTCGCCATGGCTATCGCGGCAGTGCTGGTGGCAGTGAATAACTGCTCGTCTGGGAAATTCTCTTGTATGTTAACTTTGTTTTTATCTTGACCCTTTCCCATCTCCAGTCTTGACAAGTGATCAGCTACTTGGTTTTCTGTTCCCTTCTTGTCCTTGATGTCTATATCGAATTCTTGCAATAGCAGAATCCAACGTATCAACCGTGGTTTTGCATCCTTCTTGGTGAACAGATATTTTAGTGCTGAATGATCTGTATGGACCACCATTTTTGTTCCAAGTATGTATGGTCTGAACTTGTCAAAGGCGAACACCACCGCTAGCAACTCCTTCTCTGTTGTGGTGTAGTTTATATGTGCATCTTTTAAGGTCTTGCTGGCATAATATATAGCGTGGAAGAGTTTCTCCTTCTAATGCCCTAGTGCTGCCCCGACATCATAGTCATTGGCGTCACACATTATCTCGAACGGTAAACTCCAGTCTGGTGGCTGCACTATTGGGGCTGTTACCAGCTTCTCTTTCAATGTCTTGAATGCTTCAGTACATTCAGTATTAAAGTCAAAGGCCATATTCTGTTCCAACAAGAGACACAAGGGTTTAGTGATTTTAGAAAAATTAGCAATAAATCTACGATAAAACCTTGCATGTCCCAAGAAACTTCTAATGCCCTTGACTGTGGTGGGTGGCGGCAGTTTTTCGATAACTTCGTTTTTTGCTCTGTCTACTTCTATGTCGCGGTAGGAGACCTTGTGTCCCAGCATTATGCCATCATCTACCATAAAATGGCATTTTTCCCAGTTCAGTACAAGGTTTGCCTCTTCACATCTTTCAAGCACCTTCTTCAAATTGCCTAGGCAATCGTTGAAATTGTCTCCAAAGACGGAAAAGTCATCTATGAAGATCTTCAGGAAATCTTCCACCATATTAGAGAATATTGCCATCATACACCGCTGAAAAGTTGTTGGTGCATTACATAATCCAAATGGCATTCTTTGAAAGGCGTACATTTCGTATGGGCATGTGAAGGTTGTCTTCTCCTAGTCCTCTGGTGCAATTTCAATTTGATTGTAACCTGAGTAACCATCAAGGAAACAATAATAAGGCTTTCCCGCTAATCTATCTAACATTTGATCAATAAAGGGTAAGGGAAAGTGGTCCTTCCGGGTAGCTTTATTATGCTTTTGGTAGTCCATACAAACCCTTCAACTGGTCACAGTCCTGGTTGGGAATAGCTCATTGTCCTTGTTGGTTACCACAGTTATGCCTCCCTTCTTGGGTACGCATTGCACCGGGCTCACCCACTTACTATCCGAGATGGCGTAAATAATTCCAACATCAAGCCACTTGATAATTTCCTTTCGTACTAACTCTCGCATAGCTTCGTTTAGTCTTCTCTGGGCATCAATCGTTGGCTTACGGTCATCCTCCAAGAGGATCTTATGCATACAATCGCTGTCTTCTACAGTTGTAGCATCATGATCAGTTGATGTTCTTGTTCCTGCATCAACTTAGAAGAGATGATTACAGGCAACGTATCATTAAGACTAAGAAAAACGTATTTAACCTGCCCTGGTAGGGGTTTAAGATCTAAGGCAGGTGGCTGATTTATGGAAGGTTTTTGAATCACATGTTCATTAGAGGTATAGTTCAAAGGTTCAAAGAACTTTCCTGGACGCATGTCTATCCAATTTACCTCCTCAGGTCCTTTAGTGTCAGATGTATTATTGTCTGAGGAGTTTTTATCGTCAACGCTGTCGTGGCAGTCTTCTAGGTGACTGTAGTGACAGTGACCAAATTGTCTGTCATGACAGCTTGTTCTGATGTAGGGTTGGTCTACAATTACTTCTGATATTACCTTACATTCTTCCTCTACATCAGCTTTTTTTTATGGCTTGGAGAACATTGAGCTTTATCTTCTGGTCATTGATTCTCATAGTCAGTTCTCCTTTCTCTACATCGATCACGGTTCTACCATTGGCTAGGAAGGGTCGCCCTAGGATGATCGTACATTCTCATCTGCTTCACAGTCTAAAACAAGAAAGTTATCAGGGAATATAAATTTATCCACTCTTACCAAAATATCTTCAATCTTTTCTTCCAGTTGTACGTAAGAGCGGTCTGCCAGTTGCAGCATGACTGTTGTGGGTCTTGCTTGTCCAATACCTAGCTTCTGAAAAACAGATTTGGGTATTATATTAATACTAGCACCAAGATCACAAAGTGTCTTACCCACAAACTTATCACCAATTATGCATGGTATTATGAAACTCTCAGGATCCTTCTTCTTTGGGGGTGGACGCTTATCTAGGATCGCCATGCATCCTTCCGTCATCATTACAGTTTCAAACTCCCCTAGTCTGGATTTTCTGGACATTGCATCTTTCAGGAATTTTGCATAACCGGGCATCTACTTAATGGCCTCCAACAACGGAATGTTGATGTGTACTTGCTTAAAAACATCGTAGATCTTTTTAAGCTGGTACTCTTGTTTTTGTTTTTTCAACCGCTGTGGAAAAGAGGGTGGAGGATGGCAGTTTTCGAGGCGTCCTTCACATAGGAATCGGATCTGAGGATGCTCACAATCTTCAGCTTCTTCTGTCGTCCCCTCCGATTCTTCTACTGTCGTGGCAGGGGTGACGACAGTAGGTTGCTTTCTTTCTACCGGGGTAGTGTTCTTGGCAGGTGTCTGTAGGGTTGGTTCCTTACTAGGTGTTTTTTTTACTATCGGCCCTTGTAGTTGTTTCCCACTTCTCGTTGTAATGGCTTTACACTAGTCGTGTGTCGGTTTTCTAGTGACCTCAGTATCACTAGGGAATCCTCCATTTTGCCTTGTGTTGATGAACTGTGAAACCTAACCCATCTGTGTCTCTAGAGATTTTAAGTTAGCTTCATGGTTTGTCATTCTCATCTCAGTCTTATCCATGAAGGTTTCAATTTTCTTGACAAAATGATCCATGTTGGCCATATATGCTCCAGTTTGAGACATGAAAGTTGCTAGGGTCTATTCCAGTATGCTTGTGGTGGTTGTCGGCTGCTGTTGTTGCTGCTGTTGTGGTTGTTGCCATGACAGAATTCTGGGACCTCCTTGGTTTTGGTTATTCTGGACTGGAGGATTCAATGCATTGTTTGGGTTACTCCAGGAAATTTTGGGTCCTTCCTCCAATTCGGGTTGTAATTGTTGGAGTCATAGCCTTTATTCTTGTTATAATTTCCAACGTACATTCTCGTCTCCAGCTGTAAGGGACACTCATCTGTACTATGGTTTCCGCTACAACTTTCACACATCTCCTCGGTAGAAAATACAGTCTTAGATTCTTTTTGCTGTAGGTTTTCAACCACCTTGGTGATGTATGCTAACTGAGTTTTTACCGAATTGTCAGATTCGTACTTCTTGATAGATACTCCTCGTCTTCCTCCTCTTCGAGCTGTGGGGAACTGTTCATCGTTCTTTGCTAAAATTTTCAACACCAGCATTGCATCTTCTGGTTCCTTATCTAGTAAAAATTGTTCGCTGTTGAATCTATCCCTATCTGAGTGTGTGCATTGGCAGCATTATAGAATTTGACGACCTGATTCCATACAGGGAATCCATGCATCGGGCAGTTTCATATGAGAGTTGTAAAGCGGTCCCACGCCTCATGCATTGGTTCTTCATCATCCTGTTGAAAAGTAGCAATCTCGTTACGCAATCTTTTAGTTAAAAGAGAAGGATTAAAACGAGAGAGAAATTCACGACAGAGATCCGCCCAAGTTCTTATTGAACCTGGCGTTAACTTGTTCCACCAGGTTTTCGCTCTATGAATGAGGAAATAATCGGAGTCTTAGTATTTCTGGGCTTATTCCTGGTTGTTTAAATGATCTACGGATCTCTTGGAAGGTTTTCAGATGTTCACGTGCATCCTCTGTAGCAAAACCGCCAAATTGTCCAGCTGAATTTATCATACTGAACATCACAGGTTTAAGTTCAAAGTGTTCGGCTTTGTTGAGCAGAATGGAAGTTTGGAATGTGGGCCTCAGGTGGTTTGGGTTGTTGAGGTTCTGGTGATGTGTGCAGTTGGGTTGTTGAACCAACCGACATATTTGGTCTAACAGATCAGTTCTAGAATAATTGATTCTGTTGGACTCTGTTGGGCTATATAAAAGAAAAGGGTGGCCCAACCCTTGGCTATCTCGACTTTTGATGAGATCTAGCCCACATTCATTAAATCAATTTCCCTTTTCTCTATTCAATCTCATCCGTCCATTTTTAGGGTTTCAGAGATATTCCATTAGGCTTCCACATCTGGTAGTGTAGTTTGCAGTTCAACGTGATCGTTATCCATGTAATCTCGGCAAGTCTTTTGAGCTACTGGGGCAGCTGGAGCTGGCCGATCGTTTTGGACATCAATAGGAGGATCAACATCAACCCCGGAGTTGTTGTTGTTGTTATCTGCCCCATTGCGTTGTCTTTCGTTAACCCTTGCTTCAAGTCTTTCCTCAAGATAGTTGTTTCTTTCTATCAAGAGTCGGGCTTGGTTACTGAGATGGTATGTCCGATCGATTTCTTGATCTAGTTCGTATTCAGGTTCTTTACCACGTCTCGATCTGCGCATAAGCAATAGGAGAACCTTGTGAAAAGCAAAGGGAAATAAAACAATTAAAAAAAGAAAAGAAATAAAAATAAAAATAAAAAGTGCAGTAATTAAAGGTAAAGGTATGTTGCCAGTCCCCGGCAACGGCGCCAAAACTTGTTGGGTGTAAAAGAGTCTATCACAATTGAGTACAAGTATACACGTTGCAAGTAATAAAGTGATACGAAGTATCAGATATCGTCTCCACAAAGACAGGAAATACTTCTATCCTTAAATCTCTGCACAAGAAAAGAAATAATATTAATAAAGTGATTTTGGAAGACTTGAAGATAAACTAAAGTAAAAGAGAAAATCATATTGAGAGAATAGGCTGGTGTTGATTTGCTCAGTAGTGCAGGTATTGAATTGTTCAAAGGAACTTATGTTGCTCCTGTCGTTGCGCATGTCGCAGCAGCACCTGTCGCGGCAGCAGTTTGTTGTTGTCGCGGCAGCGGCCAACAACTCTGTACTTCAAGTTTGGCAAGAATCCTTGTTGTGCCTTGTCCTATCCCTAGGCCCAAGTTCTGTCGATGAACACGTCTTGGATGATACCTCCCGGCGTATATCGAAGGATGAACACTGATGTTAGTGAATTCTTCTTTATCCACTTAACCTTGTACCTATCCCTAGGCCAAGATGATTTAACCATAAACTGGAAAACTCATATTTACTCCTTTCGTATACTTAACTCTCCCGATATTAAGTAAATGGATAATCTCACAATGCTCTCTATAAACTCTTATGAGATGTTGAAACCAGAGTAAATAAACTTGAAGCTTTTATTAATTGAACAGAAAAAATCCTAAGAAATAGTACAACCCTTACAACTACCTTACAAGATCAACCCTTAGCCTAGGGGAAGTTTAGAACATGATGGAGAGAGAAAACGACTAGGGTTTTGGGGGAAGACGGCTAGGAGCTAGATATCCTTTGCCTTGTCGAATTACAATCATATATATAGGCCTTGGACTTAAGTTTTCTTAATGGCCAAGAATACTAGTTTGAATTAAAGTACAACTCTATTAAAGACTAAATCTCTGAGTAGATGTCTTTTAATTCGCCCTATCTTCTTGCTTTAACTTTTTCCTCAAACTTTGGGCAAGGCCTTCCTTGTGCTTCTAGGCTCCGACAGTTATGCGATTGGCCCACAAAAATCAGGCTTTAAATGCTCTATCAGTTGAACTCCACTTCGTATTTTCCATCACCATAGTCTTCACTATCACCTCCTCTGCCACGTCAGATGTCACGATAGTGTTGTAATAGGCAGTGTCCTGCAATCCTTCACTCCAGCTCTGCTATTACCTTTCATTCCTCTGCTGCCCTAGATACTGCCACGACAGATACCTGCAAGAATAGACCAAAATCAGCCGTATCTGTGCAATATTGTCCATTTGTGATGTTTATGAAAAATCTATCCTAAACTGCAACTAAACATGCTTGAGTACATCAATAATATGGGTAAAAGAGGGATAAAATATAAAACATTTATGCACTCAACAATGTACTGTTTCAAATTTTGATTTTCTTCATCTTGATTCCCCTTTTTCAAATGATGTCCCTATTGAATCACATGTTGTCTCCCCTGTTGAGTTTCATATTTAGTCTTCTTCTCTTGTTTCTTCACATGTCATATCACCCCCTGGTTCTCCTACTTTTGATTTACAGTTTTGATACTAATGCTTCAACAAGTATTCTCATTAATCTTGTTGTTTCTGTTGTCCCTAAATGGTATTTCAAATTTTCTAGACCTCTAGGTTAACTTCAGAACTATACTTGTGCTTATCATTCCACACTCAATCCTTCCAGTAATTCCATCATTTTTTATAATCATTTTTCTCTTCACACACATTCATTTCTTTCTTTTATTTCCACTAATTCTGAGCCTACCTCGTATTCTGAGGCTCTCAAAAATACTCTTTGGCCTTTCTTCAAGGCCATTTGGATGGGGAGGTTTATATGTGGCTTCCTAAAGAACTTTGTAGTCAGGGAAATGTCTTGATTTGTCGACTAAAAAAGTTTTTGTATGGCTAGAACCAGACCTCGAGACAGTAAAATATAAGACTGGCTGAGACTTTACTATATGTTGGCTTTATACAAGGTAAACATGATTATTCTTTGTTTACTAAGAAGCGAGAGGTGATATAGTGGACCCACTGATTTATGTGGATGATCTTCACATAACTAGAAGTAATGAATGTTTGATAGATGATTTGAAAGCAAGTTTGCATCGAAACTTCAAGATGAAGGATATGAGTGAAATTAAGTATTTTATTGGCATGGAAGTACTAAAATAAAAAAAGATATATTCGCAATCAGCGTAAATATGCTGTTGAAATCATCATGGACACTAAGGTGCAAAATCTACTTTGACTCCTTTAGAGCAGAACATGAAGTTAACTACTTCTGAGTATGATAAAGGGAATCAACATTAAGATGAAGACAATATACTAAAGATAAGTCAATTTTTCAAAGGTTGATTGGAAGACTGATTTATCTAACACATACAAGGCCAGATATTATTTATTATGTGCATTATTCTAGTCAATTTATGTATCAGCCCAAAAAAAATTAATATGGATGCGGCCTTAAGAATAATGAGATATGTAAAGGAAGATTCAGGTAGAGGTTTCTTGTTTCCATTATCCACAGATTGTCAAATACAAGCCTTTTGTGATGCTGGTTGCGCATCTTGTTCAATGTCAAAGAAATTTATCACTAGTTTCTGTATAAAGATAAGGAATTCTTTAATTTTTTAGAAATTAAAAAAGCAAAATAAAATAGCTAGATCTTTTGCTGAGGCAGAGTACAGAAGTATGATAATGACAATATCGGATTTAATGTGTGGGATTAAAGGAGTTAAAGCCTATGAGACTATATTGTGCTAATAAAGCAATCCTTCATATTGCAGCCAATTCAGTATATCATGAACGTGCACATCATATTAAAATTGACTGCTATTTTTTACGAGAAAAAAATTATAAAAATAGAGCATGTGACTTCAACAAACCAACTGGCTGACATAATGACCAAGGCTCTTGGCTCGCAACAACATAAGTACCTAGTTTCTAAGTTAGGAGTTAAAAATATTATGGAGTGATAAAAGTAAATAGTTAATTTGTTACACAGTTATAAATAATTAATTGCAATTAGTTTTAGTAGTTAGTTGGTTAACTGGGTATTTTTATATGTATAAGTTGATAGATTGATTGTAATTATCATTGGTGAAATGAAATAATATTTTTTACCATTTACTCTCTTACCATATTCAATATTGAATTTTAAACAAAATATCAAACTATTATGAATATTTATCTACGTGGATGTCTATCATGATAAGAACTTTATCAAGGAGATTTGACTTACTTTATCAATGTATTATGTACTTTTATGCCTATAAATAGATGATTTACTGAAGGCATTGTACACAAATCTATATTTGAGAATAATAAAATTCTTCTTTTTTCTCTCATCTCTTTGTTCTTTTATTTTTGTTCGTTGTTCTTTGTTATTTTATTCACAACACGTTATCAGCACGATTTCATTCAATTACTGTTATTCTTGTTGGTGATTTCCGAAAAAAGATTTCAATATGACATCAGTGACTACATCCACCATATAATGAAGTTAGCTTGGAAAGTCTAATACATTTTGTTTATTTATATATTTGATATAGCGATTGGTTATCCACTCTTACATCAAGGTAAATATGCTTTAACATATTATTTAATTATTATCTAATACTCATTGCATTGAATTCATATAATGAGTCTTCAGCGAAACTTTTAGAAGACTTTGGTAGCAATTGTTCCCTTGTACCAACTAACGTGCATTCTTAATTATTTTTTTAAGGCTATTAACTCTTTTTGTTACTAAAAATATTGCTTTTATTTGCCATGATCGTGGGCATGTAACATGAAATTTTTTGCACTTACAATTAAGAATAAGGTTTGGCCATAAGTAAAGATTATCGGTGCAAATTTATTGAGATTTTTTTATCAATATTTGTCATTAATGATAGTTGATATTTTTAACCATGTTTTGAGTTTTGCATGATATAATAGCTTGGAAAGAGACGAGATTATCATGAGAAGTTATGCTTCTATTGTCCTCGAGAAAAAAATTAATATCGGTAAATTTTAATTTTAATTTTAATTTTATTCTTTAAATTATGATTTTAAAGTGTCATAAATCATGGTGATTTTGCTCGAAAGCAATATTTTTTATGTGTCGGAAAAACTCAACTATTTCTTCCAAGTTCAAGTTACGAAAATTTATCTTGATCCAAAAAAATTTATGGGAGGTATTCCATGAATGTATGCAAGCATGATGTTTATTTCATGCGATTATTGGATTTATTTCATTCTCTGAAGCGGATGCAAACATGGTAAATCGTTATTCAATTAGAGACATAACTTCGATATAATCTAAGTATATTGGCTGGACATCCCGTTCTGCGAGGCTACTGGTCTCAAATGAGGTTTTTAAATGACCTTATGAAGTGGTTTAACAATGTCGCGTACGAGGATTAAATCTTTGTTCTTTGTGATGAGGATATGTTAATAAAAATATACTCCATTTTCACGACAAATAATGTTGTCCTCAAACGCAATATTGTGAAAAAGGTTTCAAAGGCCCACTAGCTCTACTCCATTCCTGAAGTGAATGTGAGATTATATTATGGAAAGAATAAAAGTCACATTAGAAGTTGTGGTCGTGGTCGAGACCATGAATATAGACATGGATAATATGATCATTTTAAGAATGTTTATATCCATCAGAAGTGGAGCTATAAGGATGACAAGAGTGATAAAAGATCATTCTAATGAAGTAAAATCATTTTTATTACCAATGTGATGTTATAAACTATTGGTCTCATACTTGTCGTACGCTGAAAAATCAACAATCATTGAATGATAAAGGAAAAAAAAATAGAAGCAAATTTTGTTTACAAAAAATGAAGAGGATGATATTGGTCTAACTCATTTGGACATTGTTGATTTCCTTATAACCCACGGAGGGCATAAATCATCTTCTAATTATTTTCATAACTTTAAAAAGAATTATTTATCTTTTTATTTTTTTATGTTTATTTACTTTACACGTTAATTATTTACATTTTATATTTATATTTATATTTATATATATTGATATTTATTTATTTTGTTTAACATGATTGTTTATCAAATACAATTTATGGTGACGATTTATGCTTAGCATAAGAATAAGATATATTTTCTCATCTAAATGCAAGGGGGAAATGTGAGTATTATATCTCAAAGTACTGAAAATATTGATGCTCTAGAAGAACAATAAGTTCTTGAGAGAAAGCACATTATGAAAAGTGCAGAATTACGAATATTGTAATAATTACCGTTGATGGTAATAATATAGTCACCACTAGAAGTGAAAATTTTAAGAAAGCAATATGAGTTCGCAAAATATTCCTTTGGGAATATAGATAACATATGTTATCAATTGGCATTTGAAATAAGTCAATGTAGATATAAGTTCCGATAGCGAAAAGTCAGTTGAAAGCTCTAAGAGAGCTATATATTGCCACCAAAAGATAATTTTCATTAAAATATCCAAAAGAGTTAAATATATTCCTATTCAAAAGAACAATTTCGATGGTCGTAGTAGACATGTACGAGAGAGATTGAATCGTGTGTTATGGTAAACTAAAAGTTTACCAAATTCAAAATGTATATGCAAACTTGTATATAATTGGCATGATTGGTTAGACCATCCTGATCAATAATGATGCGAAAGCTATTGAGATTTATATGCACATTTATTTAAAGAACCTGAAGTTCTTGTGGTGTTTGTTCTCAAAGGAATTAACTAAATTCTACTTATTAAAAAAACACGAAGTTCTTGTGTTGCTTGTTCTCAAAAGAAATGATTAAGATCCCACTTACCAAAAGAACTTGAAGTTCTTATACTAAAGTTGAGACTGCATGTCTTGCATATCTGAATGAAATATGGGCCCATATATCCACAAATGTGAAAAGTTTTATATGAATTTAGTAGATGCATCTACATTGTTTTATCAACTTACAACCAGAAGTTTGTGAGATTAATTCTAAAAGAATTCAGATTATACTATTAGACTATTCGTCTTGCAAAAGCTTGTGGGTTTATATTTTAGGCTATATCAGTTGAAATAACTATTACAAGCCTATTGATTATGAACAAAACAATTTAGCAAAATTTTAATTGGATGCCTCCTCTTTAATAGCTAAACTATGAGAACAAAGTTATCTATATGGTATTTCACATATAGAAACACGTATACGTATCGAGCCAACGAGTTATAATAAACTCTCCGTTATGAATGGTTTTTTGTCAGAAGCTATACATTTTCTATTTTAGAATTTTTGCATGTGCGATATGAATTGCTCCACCACAACGCACAAAATGGGTAAATGAAAAGGGTTGAGAATATATATTGAGTATGAGTCTCCTTTTATGCTTAAACTCTTAAACATTAATTGGAGAATCATTTATGAAATGATTTTTCTCAACATTAGGAGAAGAGAATAATCATCTGGATAAAGAAGAAAAATAAATTATCATTATCTAGATCCTCGAGTATGAACTAAAAGTTCCTAAGATAATTCAAGTTATTGTATATCAACTGCCAAACACATTTACTGACCTAATGAGAGTAATCAAGTCTCATATACCAGCTGAAATGCTCTAGGTTTAAATTATATGTTAGAGCGAATGGATTTAAATCATGTCTGAAGCATGATAGTTAAAATTGGTTCCAATGATCTAAATTCTCGTAAATAAAAAGTGGTATGAGATGATCATATATTGGAGGTGAATGCTCCTGAAGAGACCCAAGACCTAACTAATTATAAAACTCTTGAAGAGTTTCAGGTACCTGAAATAAAGATAGAAATCTTGAAGAGATCCCGATGAGTTATGTTACTACGAGAATGGAACCAGAAAATTGAAAAAGTTGTCGACAACGATTTTGCAAACAATTTTACATAGAATACTTCTATATAAGTAAAGAAAGAAAATGAGGATCTTGTATAGAAATCATCCAGAAGTATAGATATTGAATTGGCAATGTAGAAAGATGCTTTGAATTTCTAAAAGATAAGTATTTGGATCAGCAATCTAAACCCCTAAAGGTGTAATGCAAGTGAGGCACAAATAAATAGTCATATATACGACTTGAATTATGATTTGTGAAGAGTTTTAATTACTTCATGGTGGATGCAATTACTTTGGCAATTATAAAATATTTTATATGCGTTTAATCATTTTGTGGATCCCTATAAAAGGAAAGTTATCCTTGACGGATTTAAAATGCTATAAGCATTTGAAATTTTAAAAAGAAATTAATTTAGATATGTCTCATTGAACATTTTGGCGCATTTGGTATACTCGCCTTAGTGGGTACTAATTGAGGAAATATTGTAAGAATGATAAGATTTCCTTATGTATTTTTATAAAGGAGTTTTGGATCAAGATCCATTATGATAATTTGAATTTCATTAGAACTCCTAAAGAGCTTCAAATTGGAAACTCGTGAAGTGCTTTCAATGTATTTAATGAAATTATTTGAGAAAAAGAATCTTGACATCAAGTTTTATCTCGACCTGAAGATTAAGCATTTAAATATCTCTTTGTCTGTGAATGGACATCAACTAAAAGAATCTTAAAGAAAATTCAATATGGATAAAGCATATCTATTGAGTATCCTTATGATTGCAAAATTATTGGGTGTGAATAAATTTATCTTTGAAATAAAGATAAATAAATAATTCGTTTGGAAGCTACACACATTAGTTGGTCAATAAATATCTACAAATATACAAAGATCATTACCTTTAGATCTTCAAACATTCGTCGATGCCTTCTCAAATCTTGTAGAAATAATTGTTATGCACGAGGCAAGCCAAAAATATTTTTGTCTAAGACCATTTACCCAACATATCCAAAAGATATGTGGGTTTACTTTCACAAGATATAATACAAAGCTATTTTGTGTAGAGATAATGCAAGATGTATATCTCAATTGAAAGGTGGATACGTCATGGAATATATTACTCTAAAGTTTCATCACTCACGATCTTTCGAAAAAAGTATTGAAGATTGAACTATGAAGATTCAAAGAACTTCTGTGGTGTTTTCATGAGGGGGAGTAAATTCGCGTTGCACTTTTTTCCCTTGACCGAGGTTTTGTCCCATAAATTTTTCTGGTAAGGTTTTTAATGAGACGACATGTTATGCGTATCAAAGATGTGTGTACTCTTTTTCCTTCACTAAAGAATTTTTAACTCAGTAAGGTTTTAACGAGGCACAATATCTTTATAGACATCCAAGGGGAAGTGTTATGAATATTTATCTATGTGGATGTATATCATGATAAGAACTTTATCAAGGAGATTTGACTTACTTTATCATTAAGAATATTATCTACATTAATTAGAATTTAATGTATTATGTACTTCTTATGCCTATAAATAGATGATTTACTAAAGTCATTGTACGGAAATCTATATTTGAGAATAATAAAATTCTCCTTTTTTCTCTCATCTTTTTTTTATTTTTGTTCGTTGTTCTTCGTTATTTTATTCACAACACAAATAAATTTATAACTTAATTTTAGCATTTAAGTTTTCTTGGCTTCAGTTTTCAATTTATCAAACATCACGTAAGTGAAGGCGTTATCGACTTGTCCAAATTATTAGTTTTTTTTTTAAATAATAAAATATTCTAATATACAATTTTATATTATTATTTATATATTTTATAATTTAATTCAAATAAAGTAAATTTTAAACTATTCAAATTATAGTTAGGCCAGACTAGACCGACTGACCGTGGGCTAAAATCCTTACTTATACCTGACCCAAATCGGCCTGGAACAAACTATTCAGGTGGGCCACCTAGTCTTTAGACAGTTCTAATCGGCAAGCATCGGCCGAGAGCTGGTTGAAGATGGGCCTAAATGTTCATATACACACGTATACGTATGAACGCTTTTACCCAACAAATTATTTACTTCGTTGGTGGGATTGTCATATTGATAATTTCGTCCATTTTCAAATTTAATAATTTATAAAAATAAGTAATAGTCAACAAATAATATCTACCATTTCTATTACATTAAAATTTTGATCTAATAGGATAAAATACTAGATTCTTTAAACAAAATTAAAGGTACGAGTCTTAACGTGGTGAATGAAATAATTGAGTTGAGAGGGTCGTCCCCCTATAATGGACCTACGCAGTACCAGATTTGGATTACTCAACTAATAAGTTGAATACCAATAGTTATACTAAAAAATTAATAAATAATTGAGTTGAGAGGATCGTCTCCTATAATGGACCTACGCAATACCCGATTTGGACCACTCAACTAATAAATTGAATACCAATAGTTATACCATTTTTTTTTGATAAATAGAGGCTATCTAAACCTATTCACCACTGGTTTTACCTTTTTGGCAGATTCAGTTTGAGTTTGGATAAAATTAAGTATATTTTGTATATTTTCATATTTCTTACAATTAATATTTTAATAATAGGTCGTTGAATATTATGTTTTATTCAAATAGATTATACATATCAAAATTTGAGTAAATGGAAAATACTTATATATACATATATATATATATATATATATGTATTCATATATATATATATATATATATGTATACGAACTTTTTGGAAGGTTATAGCATAAACCAACTTAAGAAATGAAACATATTTTATTCAGTAGAAGGGGTGTTTATAGTTCGTTTAAAATTGAATTAGTTGACTAAATCAGAATTTATTTTGTTTAATTGATCGGTTATTTTTTTTTTTGAAAGGTAGATTTATTGATAATGTGAACGTTCGATGCAAGGAGTACGAGCCTCGTTAAAAAACCTCCCTAAACCTATGTGGAGGAAAAAGAGCGCGCCGTATCCTGCTTACAACACCAAATACCTGCCTTGCCTACATGAAATTAAACATACAGGTTATAAAAGACTGACGAAAATAGATCAATCTCGTGGACATGAAACTGCATCCAACTGTTTTGACACCCACACAAACTCACGGTTTCTGCACCTTCCTTTCACTGCCAGACGGTGGGCAGTTCCATTGCATTCTCTATAGGCGAATTGGAATTTCCACTTGTGCTTCGCACCAAACTGTGCGCATTGCACTATGCTATCCATGAACACTGTCGGGCAATGCCTCGAGTCATCGATCCAATGCAGCACTTGCTCGCAGTCAGATTCAATAACTAGGCATCCATTCATACACTGCTTTAGCGACTCACATAGATGACACGCTTCGATAATGGCTCTAATTTCCGCCCCTGTAGGATCCGAAACACCTATAGGTTTTGAGAACAAGGCTAACGATGTACCTTGGGAATTCCTTAGAATGCCGCCAACTCCAGCTGAGCCGAAGCTTCCCACGGTGGAGGCATCCACGTTGAATTTAAACTCTCCCATTTTAGGCACTTTCCATAAGGGAGGTACCTGCCTACAAATTCGATCGTTCTCCACGGACACTCCAGACGGATTAGATAGCAACTCGTCGAACTGAATATTCGACCTCGGCCATTTAGCTTTCAACCAATGCAGTAGTCTTACCACAACAGTTTCGAACATTTGCGTCGTGTTCATTGAGGTGTTCTTGAACATGATCTCATTCCTGCAGCACCATATAGTCCACACAAAAGCAAACAATGCAGTATTCCAAACCGTACTCGAGTTTCTGTTTATAGGTTGAGCAACCCAACTTTCGATGAACATTTTAAACGAGGGAGGAAAAACCAGATTAAAGTTCCACAAGCTAGCCCATCTTTGCCAAATCCTCCAAGAAACAATGCAGTGACAAAAAAGGTGGTTAACCGATTCCTCATGAAGATTACACAGCGCACAAATAGAAATTGAAAGTAAGACAATACCTCTTTTGATGAGTTCATCTTGGACTGGAATTCTCCCAAGCACCGCCCTCCATATTAGCACTTCGACCTTTGGAGGGGCAAGTTTCGCCCAAATAAGTTTCCATATGTCATCTTTTACCTCGCTGCTACTAGAAATCAGCTTGCAATATTCGCTAGAGTTATACACTGCTTTAGACGAGCCTTCCCATCTTACCGTGTCTGTGTCCACCTTTGTTAGAGCCGCTTTCGATATTACGTTGATGAAGCTATCCCATTGGGTTAACTCCCATTGAAAGAGAGGTCTTCTTAACGAGATGTGCCAATTCCATATCGACCTCTGCTTAGTTCCGAAATCCTTAACCATTCCGGCTTTTAAGACAGAAACAGCAAATATCCTCGGGTGTGTTACCCGTAAAGAGTGAACTTACATCCAATGGTCTTCCCAAAAATTAATGGAGCTGCCATCACCAACCTGAAATCTCATATTCTTAGAAAACAGATCCGCCTTATCTCGCCAAGACATTTGGATGTTCCTCCATATCCACGATTCCATGGTTGTTCATTTGTCGGGTGGGGCAATTTGAAGAGGGGGATGATTGTACTTCGCCCCGATTACCCTCCTCCACATTTTATCCCTTTCGCAACAGTACCTCCAAGTCCACTTGTTAAGGAGTGCTTGGTTTTTTGTTTTAATATCCGACAACCCCAACCCTCCAAGCTCTTTAGGATAGCACAATGTTTCGCGTTTCACCCAATGGATCGCCCTTTCCTTGTTTGAACCCCAAATGAAGCTAACCATCATCTGATTCAGCCTCTTATGGACATGAATCGGTGCCTTAAAAACGGACATGTAGTATAACGGCAAATTACCTAAGACCGCTTTGACAAGAGTGATGCGCCCGACTATTGATAAAATGGATCCCATCCACCCTTCTAGCTTTGCCTGAACCTTGTCGATAACTGGTTTCCATAGTGCCATTGAGTTCCTATCGTGTCCCAACGGCATACCCAAGTAGGAAGTGGGGAGGGTGGCGTGACAACATTGCAGTTCCTTCGCCCAACTTGAAAGCTGCGTCTGCTCTATATTTACCCCATACAAGGTTGTTTTTCTCATGTTTAGTTGAAGCCCGGACATGATCTCAAAAATTTTCAAGAGTCTCGCAGTGCATTTGACATTAGCAAGGTCCGCGTTTAAGAAAAGGATTAGATCATCTGCAAATTGCAAATGAGTAATCCTTAACTCGCTTCTGCCAATAAGAATTCCAGTCAATTTCTTTAGGTCTGCAGCCCTGTAGATCATAAAACTCAAGGCTTCACCAATCAAGTTAAATAGCAGCGGCGAAAGAGGGCATCCCTGTCTCAAACCCCTGCTTATGTTGAATCTATTAGACGGACCTCCATTAACAATAACCGATATGTTTGCTGTGAATACACACCAATTAATCCAGCATCTCCACTTCGACCCGAATCCCATACACTTCATTATCAGATCCAAGAATTCCCAACTGACAGTATCATAGGCTTTCTTAAAATCAGCCTTGAATACGATTGCCTTCTTTTTCTTTCTCTTCAATTCATCGATCAGCTCGTTCGCAATAAGACAACAATCCGTGATTTGCTTACCTGGCGTGAACGCGAATTGTGTTTCCCCGATCAGCTCCTCCATACATGTTGAAAGCCTTCGCGAAAGAAGTCTCGCCAAAATTTTGTATAGACTGCTCACTAGCGAAATTGGTCTAAAATCTTCCATGGCAGCAGGATTGTTTTTTTTTTTGTATGAGAACGATATATGAGTGATTGTTATTCTTATCCGGCATCTTTCCACTGTGGAAATCATTCATGAACTCCATAACTCTGTCCTTGATCGACGACCAAAAAGATTTGTAGAAGTTTAAATTAAATCCATCTGGCCCGGGGGCCCTGTCACCTTCGGCCGATTTGATCACACTCCAAACTTCTTCTGCCGAGAAATTTGCTTCCAACATCGTGGCAGATTCAAATTTTAGCGGATTCAATTTACATCCGAAGTGTTTCACAGGAAGAGTATTAGAACTGTTGTAGCACTCCTTGAAATGACCTTCGAAAGCTTTTCTAATGCTGGCCGAATCAGTCAATTCATCTCCGCCCACACGAATCGATCCAATGTGGTTTCTTTTGCGGCGAAGTGATGCCGAGATATGAAAGAACTTGGTGTTCTTGTCACCCTCGAGAAGCCACCTAACTCGCGATTTTTGTGCCCATTCCCTGGCGCTTCTCTTGTGCGTGGCCCATAAAGAACCTCGAAGAGACCTCGGCTCTGCTATCTTGTTGTCATCTTCATTCCCCTTGATTAAGTCATTTTCTAACTCCTCCATCCGGTTCTCTATCCGTTTGACACTGTGCGCTTCCTTTTCTTTGAAGTTAGCCACCCAGGATTTAGTGGCATTCTTCACATTTCTTAATACATCGCCCATACTAGCAGCCCCCTCCTTTGAGATTGTTTTTTCGACTAAAGACACGTACTCCTTGTTTTCGGACCAGTGCGAGAACCATTTAAATGGTCTCTTGGCTGTACTTGCTTCTCTATACTCCAGCACAATAGCCTTATGATCGGATAGGCTTCGACTAAGAGAGGCTTAAGTCGAATTCGGCCACCAATGCAAAACCTCCGGCGAAATTAGAAATCTATCTAATCTACTTGCTTCAATTTGTGCTCCTCCCCGAAACCAAGTGAAACAACTACCATCCAGTGGTAAATCTACTAAACCATTGTTGTTGATGAATTCAGCAAAAACTCGACTGTCACGAGCACAGTACTCCGTTCCCCTCCTTTCATCCTTCGACAAAACTGAATTGAAATCTCCACCCACTATAACCGGGGCAGAGATATCCTGAATGTGCTCTGAGAGTAACTCAAAAAAACTCCTTCTATCCATTGGATTATTAGGGGCATACACATTAATTAAGCCAATGTGTTTATTCACTTTCATCGATCGCCCCACAAGGATAATAACTCTAGCATCCATGAAAACTTTCTCCATCGAAAATGAATCCTTATCCCAAACTGAAACTAGCCCACCTGCGGAACCCACAGAGGGTGTATAAACTAGCTCGGAAATTGTTCCTCCCTTCAGCATTCTGCTCACCCCTGGACTGATTTCTTGTAACTTTGTTTCTTGAAGGAAAATAAATTCCGCCCTGCTCTCACGGCATACCCTACTAACAGCTTTAATTTTTTCCGGCCTCCCCAAACCTCTTACATTCCAAGAAAGGCAAGCAAATTTCATTCACAAAACTAGAAAAAAGCACTATGGTTACCCACTCCTGTAAATAACTGCAGATGCTTGGTCTCCTTCTACACTTCGTTACGAAAAGCTTTGTCGATGGACTCAATAACCCTTTGGCTGTCCGCATCGAACTCGACTCCTAAGTCGTCGGCTAATTGAATTGTTGCCGACACTTCATCGGAGACAAACTGAGGATGAGCTTGGGGTTTGCCTTTCAGATTGGGATTTGAAGAATAAACATTCTTCAGTAACCCATTTTCCTTTGCAGATAGAAAGTTAAATGGGGAAAAGGCTTTCCCATGTTTTACATATTTGGGTCTAACTTGGAATAGGCCTGAACGTTTGTCCAGAACCGGCTTGGGCGGCCCAACAGAAGAACCCGATATGGATGTTGAGTCCATTCCATATTCCACATTGATGTCAACCAGCTGGTCCTGGTCCGCCTGGTTTTTTTTTCATATTTTTCATTTCAACCGAATCCTCTTCCCAGCCATTTTGAGATACCCCTGCCACTTCTTGCTCTGCCACATGCCGTCCAGCATTAATAACATCCTTCTCGGGACAAGCACCATCCACATTGCCATCATGTTCACGTGCTGGAATTCCAACCGGCTACCTCCAGCCCTTGCAAACTCATGAACCTGGACCGGCAGCCCTCCTCCATCACCGGAAGGGGTAGACAGGATCGAATCTTTGTTGATCCATCGATGGTCATCTTCGTATTGTTCGGTGCTGATCTTTATGTTGAACTGTTCACCATTGATGGTAATGTTTGCCGACGCCGAAATGTCCGCTCTGTACCGAACTCCAATTAGTATTCTAACTATATCAAACTTGTTTCTGCACTTTGTGTCTTCATCAAACTTAATGACCTTTCCCCATCTGCCGGCAATAGATCGGAAGACTGCATCATTCCAGAACTTAACCGGAAAATTTTCCAGCTTAACCCATACTTGTAGGAGGTGTTTCGCCACAAAATTTTCCAACGTATCAAAGTCTTTAAACCAAGGTTTCATGAGGGAATCCTTTAAATCCCAAAAGATCGACACTTGTTCTTCTTCTTCAAATAAGATCACAGCAGTAGCTCCCGAGACTGGGCTAACCTTCACTTTAAACCCCTCCGACCTTAATATTTCCTGGACAAAACATGCATCATACATACTGTTGATTATGCCCATTAAGCTATTGCTGGTCCACTTCATTTCCTCCACTGATACCGTGAAATGAAAGGGGTCAACTGTTGGAGGGTTCCTGCACGTCGGAGTTGGGTCACTCTTGGGGTTAGCTCCACCCAATAGCACACTGCCTTGTACGACCTTCCGTCTGTCATTTTCCAACCCACTGACGCTCGCGACGGCTCCCGGTTACCTGTCATTGTTCCTTTTTCAGATGCCACCGGCTGACCGTGCACCTTCCTTTCTTCGTGCATAAAGACCTTTATTACGAACCCATCCAATCTCCGGTTGCAACCCAGCTCCACCGCCTTACGAGCTTCCCTGATGGATGAGTAGCTAATAAACGCGAATGTATCCTTTCTGTTTCTTCTTCTCGGATTGTTGTAGGCGATGTAGGTTTTCGCAACTCTTCCGTATTGCGAAAAGGTATCCTTCAATGCAGTCCAATGTATCCTTTTACTAACATGGTTAATGAAGACAGTTGCACCATGCAAGTTGCTGGCCTCTTCCCTCAAGCGCCCCTCTACGTGTGGTGTTGATCTCTGAACTCCGCTGGCATATGTCTTTCGATTGGCCTCCCCTGAGAACCTTCTTCCGCTTCTGAAATGACCCCTTCGATGAGCCTCCGTCGCCGCTCTGCTCCCGCTCCTAAAGCTCTCCATCGTGGGAACGATAGTGCGGAAATATTCCTAACAATTCTTAACATTCTGGACCATAATTGATCTTTTCAAAATTTGAAACTAGTTAATTAATTGAATTGACAAAAAATATTAAATATTTGATAATTTATATAATTATTTACATATATATTATAAGTCTAGAGTCATTAAGATGTAAAGAGACCCAACTAATTTTTAATTCTAGACCAATTAAGATTTCAATACCTAACTAATTTTCAACTTAAATGAAAAAATACGGAAATTAATCTAATATAACTAAAGAAAAACAAAAACCCTAAAACTCATAACAAAGTTTGATTAATTCGAAAACCGACCGAACTAACTAAACTTTGTTCGGTTTAGTTAATAATTTTCAAACAAATTTTGATTCAATTAACGGTTAAAACAAATAGTTAATTTGATTTATTGAATTCGATTTGGTCGATGATTGAACTAATCGAATGGACACTTCTATTCATTAAGAATGGGTCAATGATGTCATCCACAATGAGTCGATTTTCAACTTAAATGAAAAATTACTGAAATTAATCTAATATAACTAAAGAAAAACACAAACTCTAAAACTTATAACAAAGTTCGACTAATTCGAAAACCGACCGAATTAACCAAATTTTATTTGATTTAGTTTATAATTTTTAAACAAATTTTGATTCAATTAACAGTTAAAATAAATAATTAACTTGATTTTATTGAATTTGATTTAGTCGATGATTGAACTAATCGAATGAACACTTCTATTTATTAAGAAAGGGTGAATGATGTTATCCACAATGAGTCCATTTTGATGATCACTTTGAGACCAAGTCTTTTCATCTCATTTTTGTATGCAAAAATGGGCGTCGTGGTCATATATATTGGTGGTAATGGCGTCTAATGGATAGCTTTTCCATCATTGTGGATCATACTTTTGTTGCTTACGCCACCAACCAAGTTGACCCACAAATTTAAACTTTTAATTCCTAATTATTTGCTTTTAAATTTGCATGATTTTATGCTTTTCATTGTTCTTTCATTTTCAATTTGAATATCCCATTAGTTCAAGTTTTTTTTTTAAATCTGACAAAGGGAAAGATAGAGAAATAAATTAAAAACTGAACAATTTTTTTATCACTCTATCTCTGATTTAGTTCATTTTTTTATCATTTTATGTATCAGTTACAATAACATTTATACGTGTTAAAAATGGATTCTCATAAAAATAAAATTACATAATATATATTTATTGCATTGTCAATTTTGAAAAAAGTACATGCATAAAGGATTGAGACAAACTCCCCCAACCCACACATTCATGTTTTTTTTCTTATTAAAATGAAGGATTGAGACAATTGAATTGGCTTTACAATGTGGGAAAGATAGTGGCAACTTTCTTTTATTGGACATGGAGGCGAACTCCTTAGCAACTAAGAATGCTAAAATTTAATGGATAAATATGAAATAAAAATCAGAGTACATAATTTTGTCTAAAGTTATATTTTGATATTTAATGGATAAATATGAAATAATTTTGTCTAAAAATTAGAGTATATATTTAAAGTTTAAACTTTTAATCGTTAAACTCCCAACTATGGAGCTTGAACTAAATCCCTAAATCTTAAAATTAACAGGATTTGTGCAAACTGATGTTTACACAGTTTATGTATCAAAATATCTTTCATCTTGTAGATTTCAATCATAAGGATAGTTTTGAAATAAATAAGATTATGTAGTCTAAATTTTACACGATATATGTATCAAATAACTTTCATATAATTCAACTTTTTTTTCCTTTGTATTTTTCTTAAATAAGAAATATTGTTGAAGTTGCCTAATAGTTGATAAGTGGCATGTCATGATTGGTTACCACTCTTTGTTATGGATCAGATCAAGAATGGTTTGTTGGATTGCATTGTGCAAAATAATTCAATTACTTAGTGAAAAAGTAAATAAAAAAATAGATTTTGTTCTGTTTTTTTCAAAAAAGAAGAATCCATAGTTCATGGAGTTGTTAAATCTCTTGCATGCATCACTTTTCAACTCGTATCATGTTTGCCTGTTTGGAACTTAGTTTAGTGTTTGCTTATGTATTTTTCTGGAAAAGTAAAGGACATGTGCAAATTTCCTATTTCTTTTTCTTTTCGTTCTCTCAGGAAAAAAAACTTATGTTTATATAGATTTTGACAATTTTATAACGGTTCCATGCTGTAATTATTTTATTCGAACTTTTTAAATATTTTTAAATATCGAAATGAAGATAAATTTTGGATAAATATATGTTGATCACGTAAGTGAGCAACACCTTCGAACGGTGGTGTTGGACTGCTTTTGGGACGAAGAGAAAGAATCAGGGACGAAGCTAGGATTCAATATTGGGAGGGGCAAAAGTCTTATTTGATTAACATTTAAACTAAAAAGGACTAAAAATACAATTGTACCAAAAAAATTAGGAGGGGCAACAGCCCCTCCCACACACTAAATGGTTCTGTCACTGGGAGAAACTATGGTCAAGTGTTTTTGAAGAGAGGGAGAGAAAGCCAGCCCCCTCCCCTGTTTGGAGGTGCATGATTTGGGGTAACATGGATCGAGGTGAACATGTGTCTTAGTGAGGTAAGTCTGTTATAATTTAAGTGTCAATGCAGATCACGTGTATCTTCACGTGATTTAAGGTAACGTTCGTATGTCGAGTTCGTCGTGAATCATAATCGATTGTTCGCACGATTATGGTCTGCTAATATGTTTGCAGGTAATCTAGTGACTCAGTGTCCGCATAGTTATAGTTTGTTGGTACTAACAATATGTAATTTTTTATTCAAGAATCGGTAAACTTTTACGTTAAAAACATACAACACATATAAATAAAAGTATTTATATAAAATTTTATTCTATACATAGATTACTATTTACTATGTTGGTCCTATTTATAAATTTGCCTAGAATTTAATGTTAGAACCAAATCATAATTTAATATAAAATCTAATATCCAGATTTATCATGTCAAATCATCAAGAACAATAAATCGAATAAACTGAATGCGGAAGCGTACCTGAATTAATCGATAGATTGAAAATCTTGAATCTTCATGTTGAAATCTCAAATTGTTGGTATTAATCTTCCAAGAAGATAGGTTAGCTCTTGCCGTAAAAACTCTATGACAGAGACAAGAGTAATACAAGTTAACCTATTTTTTGGGGACCACTACCTCTTATGGTATCTACACTTTTATTTCCATGACACTTTAATACCTATGACACGCCTAACATAATTGGTCACTTGATTTTGTGTCATACTTTATAATAGCATCATACATTTTACATATGTGCTCACAATTGAAAATTTTAATTCAACATTCAAGTTTCTTTCCTTATAATATTAAATGTCTAACAATTAGATAAAAACATAACTAAAAGAACTTTAAATTTTATTTAAGATTTAATGCAATTCAACTTGAATACTAGTTGAAACCCTTTTCTTTGAATAATAGTTGAAACCTAAATTAACTTGATAAAAGAAAAGAAAATTCTACAACGTGCAACGAGCATCGATGAACATCATTAATAATGAACATTGATGAACACCACTAATGATGAACACTAATGAACACTATTAAATTAATTAATGAAGATTTAAAATTTCAATGACCCATCAAATAATTAATAATTACTTTAAAAAATTCAATTAAATTATTTTTATATATATTAAAATTTTATTTTTTAATAAAGGTAAACTATATATTTAGTACCTCACATATTTCTGTATTTCTATTGAACCTTCATTATTTAAATATTATTTCAATTTAACCCTATTCTTTATAAAAAAATAATTTAACCCTTAACCATCAACATAAAATCCTAAACTATTAAACTTTAAACCATCCAATTATTAAACCTTCGAAGGATCATTAAGCGGTAGAAAGAGGCCATCGACGAGTTGTTGGTTGGGTTTCTAAAAGGAAGTGCTTTCGAGTTCATTTTGGGATTTAGAAAGTCCCAGAACCGGAAATAGAGGTGGTTGTAGATGAAAAAGGCAACCAGGAAGCTTGGGCTCTCATTTCAGACCAATCACCGCCTTGCTTTCTGGCATTGGAATTCCTGTTGCTAAAAGTCAAAGAAATTAGAACTGACAAAACGAAGCAATGTTTGCAGGGTTTCAAAGATAACTCAAAATAACAGTGCGAAAGGAAATAGCGGCGAAAGTGGTCCGTAATTTCACTCAAAATCACCGCCTTGTTTTTCATTTGCAGAGATAAATATCTGATATTGTCAAGTCTGTCTCCTAGAAAAATAAAATTATTTTTAAGGTATATAGTTTAGGGTATATATTTAATAATTTAAGGGTTTAAGGTTTAATAGTTTAGAGTTTTATGTTCAGGGTTAAATTATTTTTTATAAAGAATAGGGTCAAATTGAAATAATATTTAAATAATGAGAGTTCAATAGTAATACGGAAATATGTGAGGTACTAAATATATAGTTTACCCTTATTAAAAAATAAAATTTTAATATATATATATAATAATTTAATTGAATTTTTTAAAGTAATTATTAATTATTTGATGGGTCTTTGAAATTTTGAATCTTTATTAATTAATTTAATAGTGTTCATCAGTGTTCATCGATGTTCGTCGCATGTGGTAAACTCATCCTAAAAGAAAATTGTTTTATTTATTAGGATGAGTCTACCACGTGCGACGAACATCGATGAACACCACTAATGATGAACACCGATGAACATCATTAAATTAATTAATAAAGATTTAAAATTTCAAGGACCTATCATACAATTAATAATTATTTTAAAAAATCCAATTAAATTATTTTATATATATATTAAAATTTTATTTTTTAATAAGGGTAAACTATATATTTAGTACTTCACTTATTTCCGTATTTCTATTGAACCCTCATTATTTAAATATTATTTCAATTTGACTCTATTCTTTATAAAAAATAATTTAACCCTCAACCTAAAACCCTAAACTATTAAACCTTAAAGCCTTAAAATCTTAAACCTATATCCTAAACCATATACCATTAAAAATAATTTCACCATCATCGATTCGATTCAATTCAATGAATTGTTGAATTCTCCTAAAAATTCAATCAAATTATTTTTTATACATATCAAAATTGATTAAACTTAAATCTCCTAGAGTCCGTAACTCATCAACACTTGCGATTTCCGTTGGCAGAAAGAGTCCGACGAATGTGAATCATTGTATTCTTATGCCATGGATCAAGAGTTTGGAAACATTGATCAGTACAACATATATGCACCTCCTTGCAATAACTCGGATAAGGACCAATGAATTGTAATTCTGAGAATGAAAGTTCTTCAGATTTTCAGGCAGATAGCAGGCTATGATCCTTGCACCGAAAAGTATGCTGAGATATACTACAACAGGCCGGATGTCCAGAAGGCACTCCATGCCAACAAAATTGGAATCCGATATAAATAGACCGCTTGCAGTGAGGTCCTAAATCGTAATTGGAACGATACAGATGTATCTGTTCTACCGATTTACCGAGAAATGATTGCTGGTGGCCTGAGAGTTTGGGTTTTCAAGTTGGCAAAGAGTAAATCTAAAGTGATATGAAGTTTGAATTACCCTTTATATCTTATAAACGTTTCATTAAATCCTAGATTTTTGTTTTATTTTTCGATGAGAATAGTGGGGATGTAGACTCAGTGGTTCCGGTTACAGCAACAAGGTACTCCCTTGCTCAGCTGAAATTATCTACCAAAATTCTCTGGTATCCTTGGTATGTTAAGAAGCAGGTAAGCATCATATATTTCTGTAAATTTGACGGATTTAAAAATTTATGATCAAAATAATTGCTGGTGGGGTTGTTTATTAAGTTTGATTATCGTTGATGTTGATTTATAAATTATTTTGATTAATTCGTAAATAATTTCACCGATTAATTCAATTCAATTATGATTAATTGTGATGGCTTCTTCGTCTCAAATAAGATGATAGTGTTAATTCTAGGAGATTCGAATTTAATTAATTTTGATATATATAAAAAATAATTTAATTAAATTTTTAGGAGAATTCAACGATTCATTGAATTGAATCGAATCGATGATGGTGAAATTATTTTTAATGGTATATGGTTTAGGGTATATGTTTAAGAGTTTTAGGGTTTAAGGTTTAATAGTTTAGGGTTTTAGGTTGAAGGTTAAATTATTTTTTATAAAGAATAGGGTCAAATTGAAATAATATTTAAATAATGAGGGTTCAATAGAAATACGGAAATAAGTGAAGTACTAAATATATAGTTTATCCTTATTAAAAAAATAATATTTTAATATATATATAAATAATTTAATTGAATTTTTAAAATAATTAATAATTGTATGATGGGTCCTTAAAATTTTAAATCTTTATTAATTAATTTAATGGTGTTCATCGGTGTTTATCATTAGTGGTGTTCATCGATGTTCGTCGCACGTTGTAGAATTTTTCTATTTATTATTAGGGTGGCTATCGTATTATTCATATGAATGGAAATCCCAAAAAAAAAGTAAAGAAAGAAGAGAATCTAATGCCAAGTTTAATGGAAATTTATAATGCCTAGTGAAAGGAATGTAATTTATCGATGTCATTTAAGTTGAACGGTAAAGAATTTGATAATATTAAATATCTTCTTTGAGTTTTATAAAAAAATTAATTTTTAGGTCTCGTTTAAAATTTAATCCAACTCAATTTGAAAATAGTTGGAACTTATATGACTATCGATGAATTGTTTGTAAACAGTTCGTATAACGTTCGTTAATTAAGTTAAATAAACGAGTATGAACAAAAATTTTATGTTCATTTAATAAACGAACAAACACGAATGTGGGTTTGACTCGTTTATGTTCACAAACAAGTGGTTTATTGGCTTATTTACCCGGTTCTCCTTTTTCTTTTATTTTTTTACATTTTGAATATTGGTGAATGTATGAACTAAATTTAACACATGGTGAACTTTTGAGTTCAAACATGATGAGCTTAAGGACTAGTGACATAATTTCACCAATTTTCTTTGCAAATGAATCATATATGTTAAGTGAACATGTGCACAAACGAACCGAACACAAACAAACAAACACGACATCAAAATTTAAACAAACACGAACCAAATATAAACACTTTTAAAATTAAACAAACGAACGCGAGCATAACCTTATTCGTTCAAATATAGTTCATTTACACATCTGATTATCTAACATTAATTAATAATTTATAAAGGAATGGGCCCTGTGGCCCCAAACCGTCCCTAGGAGGTCCTCCTAGAGAGACATTGTGTCATCCTCTTGGCCCCAATGCCCACACACCAAGGCCTCACTCGAGCTTAGGAGAATGTCACTTACACCAAGACAGCTCGGCTGCTAGCCTAGGATGGCTCAAACCAAAAAAATAAAAAAGGCTTAAGTGGTAAATAAATGCCTAAACTATACCTTTTTTATATAGGTGCTCAAAGTATTTTTTGGGCCAAATAGGTGCCTAACGTTTTTAAAAGTTTCCATTTAGGTGCCTTGCCGTTAGCAACAGTTAAAAATTCTATTAGCCAATAAAAACGTGACACGTGGTAGTATTAAACAATTCTCGAATTTTATTTTTTTTAAAATAAATAATTTTTTTATAAATATTTAGAAATTTTCAAATAATCTTAAAATAGTCCAAATTCCTAAACCCCAAAATCCAGCCCCTCTCACTGGCGTTGGTCGCATTTTCGGCGACGAAATGAAGCGCCCTCCTCTCATTGAACGGCCCACACACCTTTCATCGTTCGTTATGTCGTCGTTTGTCGTGAATCATTCAACGATTTTGGCGTTTCACACAGCGTCGGTCGATTTTCGACGACGAGGTGGTGGGCAAATGATCATGATAGTTCGACGACGAATGTGATGGGTGGCGGCGTGGCAATCTGCGGCGGAATCAGGATTTGGGGTATTAGGGATTTTAAAATTTGGAGCTATTTTATGAAATTTGGGATTATTTTATTTTATTTTTATTTATTTATTTTTAAATATAATTTCAAAATTTTAAGAAGATGGGACGTGATAGATAACATAAATTAACGGTGAAAATTAACGGACAATAACAACGAAACACCTATTTGAGTAACATTAAAAACGTTAGTCTCCTATTTGAGTCAAAATAAAATTTAAACACATATTTAAAAAATATAGCTTAGTAACTTATTTATCAATTAAGCATTAAAAAGGGGTTAGAATTGTATACCGCAAATGTGCAGTTATATATATTATGCAGAGAAAGTACGTCAACTTGTCAGAGCTCCTCTGTCAGCTTTCAACTTGGGCCAGTAGGGAAGACTCTTTTCTGCTTGTTAGGGGCCAATCCTCTTTAATTAAATACTTAACAAATAATAATAAAATAAAACTAATAAATAAATAATTAAAAATACTTATACTACAAATAAATACTTGAAGTATATTAATATTTTCATTTAAGTACTTAAGTTATTTTTTAGTCAAAATAAGTATTTAGAGTATATTTTTTGGTCAAAATAACTACCTAAAATATATTTTATCATTTAAAATTTTAAAAGTTGACGTGTGACATTAATTAAAAAAATACATTAGTTACCTATTTTGACCAAAAATATACTTCAAATACCTATTTTGACAAAAAAATATTTTATGTATTTATTTTGACAAATATATTTTATGTATTTATTTTAACCAAGAAATAATTTAAATACCTAAATAAAAAAGTTTGTATATTTTAAATAATTATTCCTGATACAAACTAAAAAAACAACAAAATATGCTTACGTGGATACTGTCAGAGGGTACCGTACGGACGCGAATCTCCCTTGCACAGTTATTTGTTCCTTTTGGTTTGGTTTGTCTTTTCATTTAACCTTTTTGTCTTTACAATTGAACCTCTCGTCTTCAAAAATTATTTATTTCCATACAAAAATAAAAAATAAAAGTGTTTATTAAGATTATTGATAAAAAAAATCTTTTATTAAGATAAATGAAATGTAATAATAAAAAATAAATATAAAAGATTACCAATATAAAGCTCTTAAACGAAAGGTCCGTAAATTTAGTCGTATATTTTATGACATGAAAAAATAATGAGATGAGTGATTTTTATTGGTTGGTCTCATAGATGACGTGGTGGAAATGATCTATGATATAATTTCTCCTAAAGTAGGGATGAGTAGGGTTTATGTGGATGGAGAATTTAATATTAATATTTTAAACGAAAGATTAAAAAATACTAGATTTATTTTAAAATATGAATTGCATATCGACTCTCTAAGGATTTTAATATTTGTTTAAAAGTCATTAAAAATTAATGATATATAGCGGTGTGCGTTGCCCGGTCTAGACTCATCCAATATAAAATATGTTTAATATTTAATATTTTTCTATAAATTCTATTAATTAAGCAGTTTCAAACCGAATTGATGGATAACTAAATTTTGAAGAAATTTTTTTACCCGTTAACCGATTGAACACCTAATTTAACAATGAACAGCCGAATCATAAATGCTTTGGTACCAATCAAACTCTTTTAAATAATTCGAATGTAATTGCAACTTTTTTTTAGCTATTTTAAACATATAAAGAAATATTTGGTTCACAAAAATGTTATAACCTTCCTCGAATTCTATTATTATATTCAATTTTAAATAATTCCAAAGAAATCATCACCACCAACAACAAATACCTAACCATTGAGGACAAGAAGAGAACAAGTAAAGAAGTTTGTGTTTTATATGTAAGATAAGAGACAGAGACAGAGACAGAACTCGAATAACGATAATAACTGCCTATTATCTACCTACCACAAACAACATGGCTTAGAAGATGAAACAGAGCAATTCAATATACCCCAAAAAATAAAAATAAAAAAAAAGAAGAAAGACAACCTAAAAATTGTGATGCAATATTAATTATATCAAACTGGCAAACCCAGAACAAAACTATGGATGTAGCCACTTAGAAAACCACCCGATTTAACCATCCTTTGTTCTTCATGTTCACCTCCTTTGCACCTCCCTCCGCCGCCTCTGCTTTCTCTCATTTCCAACTTTGTCGTCCCCATTTCTTCTTCTTCGGCGACGGTGCTGCTATCATCTTCAAATGCTTCTTCTTCATTATTGCCATTTTCCTCATCTTCTTCCGTTTCTTCTTCTTTCAAAATGCATAGTCGAAGGCGGCCATTGCTCCGTTCGGTTTGGAAGATAGAGTTGTTATACAGCCCCTTCTCCGCTGTTATTACCAACCTTCCGTTTTCGCGGTAGGGAAGAAGGCGAACAGATTCAGTTCCGGTTATCGTCGTCAGCGGGGGCGGGAAATCGCCGCCAATTGCTTTCTTACCGTCCGATACTCGCAGTGATTTATGTTGTTCCCATGTTGGAGGATCCCCGCTTTGAGGATTCGAAGACGAGGACAATGAGAAAATGTCATGGTCGTCGTTGAGGAAATCGTCACTGCCCGTCTCACTACCCAAATTCTCAGTGCACAACTCCAGGCTTTTATCACTAAGAGCAGAAAAAGAACGTTTGAATAAAGGATGAACATAAGTAGTTTCATTCGACAACCGAGGACCATCGAACAGAGATTGGAGTAAACTCCAGCCACCCGGTTCAAGATTCGAATGAAGGGGAGATGACTCACTGACCAACTCATGAGGCGGCGGGGGTCTCGACGAAGATAAAGTTAGCCTCAATGTTCTGGGTTCGACCGACTGCAACTCGAGACACGACTGTAGGCCTTGGTGGTGGTGGTGGTAAACGATCGTGGCCATGATACAAAGGAGAAAACAAGGTTTGAGAGTTGAGAGATGAGGCAAAGAGGAGTGAATGGCGATGTGAATTTGTAGTACTCAAAAAGTGCACACCACTTGGATTATACAAATCTTGAATCTGCCACACACAAACAAAAGAAAATGGTAAAAAATGAAGCATTTTAATTTGCTATATTAATTCTTTTCTGTCTAATCTAAATGAGTGGAATTTGAATGTCAGCAATGAATTTACTTCACCAAAATTATCTGGGGTGTGAATACATTGCTCCGAATTTACCCACCTTCCCTTTATTCTTTCCTTTCCAAAAAAGCCTAAAAAATGGTAGGACCTGGACGATTCTCCCAAATACTTCCGGTTACTTTTTTTATAATTACTATTTAGAGGAGGATGGGGGAATTTTTAGTCCTAATGAGTATAATTCATAACTTAAAAGAAAAAAAAGGTGTCAACTAAAAAACTTTTAATCACATGTTCTAAAAATTGTTGACTATATTTCTTGTTACTTTGATTGTGATTGTTTCTTTTTTTTCGAACAAAATTTATATGCCTTTTTATGTCTCATCATTAATTTTGTGCAAGTGTATTGATGATTATTTTTCATTGCTTTATTGCTTTATTTATTATTTTTGTTTTGTTGATAATACACGTTACATAAAAATGTTGGTGGGGCATATAAATGGATAAAACCATCTACTCTTTTTCAATGCTTTTTCTATGCTGCAACACTAAAAATTATATGTCAAACCTTAACCCTAAGTCCTAAATCCTACACTTTATACCATAAAAAGTACACTCTACCCCAAATTCACTAAACTCTAACCACAATCCCTAACCTTAAACTATAAACCTAACTTTTAGTGAGGGAAAATAAATAGTGCACCGAAAAAGACAGAAAATTTTTATTCCATGTATATGAGCATAAAAAAGGAGCATACAAATTCTATTTTTTTCTTTAGTGTGGTAAAATATTACTTAGTCTTACAAATCTCGATTATTTCTTTTAATAGTCTTAAAAGGGTTACAGTCTAATATTTGCATACAATCTCTTATTTATTTGATAAGGTATAAATACTTTACAGATAAAGTTAAAAATTGTTTAAACTAAAATTTTTAAAATAAACATTATTTTTTTTCTACTAGAACCACTCATTGAATTCAATCTAGATTACATTTAAAAGTTAGAGTCGTATTGAAATGTATGTTCGCATCCACAAGATTAAACTTAAAACCTTATTTGATGGCCATAAGCTCGTTACAACTCAACCGATGATAGAACTTAAAAAATATATCAGGAGGTTGAGATTAAATTGTAACTTTTTAGGGAGGAAAAAAGAAATCTTGTCATTTCGTTAAGATTTAACTACACCACATGTCTCTAAAATTATAACCCTTATTTTAAATTAATCTTCAAACTTTTGAACATTCCAATTTAGTTTTTAAACTATGACTCCCATTCTAAATTAATCTTTAAAATTTTGAACGTTCCAATTTCATCTCCAAATGCTGACTCACATTCTAAATTGATCCTAAAGTTTTGAACATTCTAATTTCGTTCTCAAACTATCAATATATGCTAATCATATCTTATGTTAATAAAATCGTTATAAAAACTATTGATTGCCATGCAAAAAGTGATGTGTATTATGTAATAAT
Source organism: Hibiscus tridactylites (assembly GCA_958450335.1). Taxonomy (NCBI): domain Eukaryota; kingdom Viridiplantae; phylum Streptophyta; class Magnoliopsida; order Malvales; family Malvaceae; genus Hibiscus; species Hibiscus tridactylites. The sequence continues at coordinate 81,122,805 of OY288270.1, forward strand.
ATGAAGTGACATAAACGATAATTTAATGATGAAATTGAAAAATTCAAAAGTTTGGGAGACCAATTTAGAATGGGAGCCATAGTTTTGATGATGAAATTAGAGCTTTTGAAAGTTTAGAAACTAATTTAAAATAAGTCATTTTTTGAGAACGTATGTAATTAACTCTTTTATTCACTAAAACTCTACGATTTTTAGACAAAAACAATTATGAAACTTGGAGGCCAATGGAAAATTTACCATTTTATTAGCTAAAACTCTACAATTTTAAGACAAAAACAATTATGAAACTTTGGGGATTAAAAGAACAATTGTATCAATCCAAGGGGACCAAGGCTCCTACCAGCCCTCTAGTTAGGACGTAAACTCGACCTAACGAGTATTGGTCAATTATTATTTTTTTTGGGGGGAGGGGGGTAAATTATCGATATACACGATTCATTGATTAATTAATCTAAATCAAATATATAGAAATTTATTAGAGAAACAACATTTTCAACCTAATTTATTCTATTTATAACGTGAACATTCGAACCTATATAATCGAATTATCTATATTTAATTTTAAAACTTTCAAACAAGATATCTACTAATTAACCTAGTGATCATAGCTCGTTTGCTACACTTTTTGTAGGTTTGAAATCAAACATTTTTCATAATCATATATACTATTTAATAAAAAAAACAAGGTATCAACATATAATCAAGACATAATGCCAAAAAATACATTTAACGTTTGTCTGAATTGTCATTTTGGTACATATTCTTTTTTAAAGTAATTTGGCCCTTAATGTTTCATTTTGGGTCAAATGGTCACTCTGCGGATGAAAATGTTTAGTCGACCAACGATAAATGACGTGAAATGACATGACAAACCTACATGGCAATACACACCGCGATAGCAATGTCATATAAGTAAATATGCGGACTTTACAAAATGACACATAAGTAAAAATTTAATTTAAAAAATTTGTATAAAATATAAAATATTTTTTATGACGTGTCATTCTGACAAGTTATCGTCAATTAACTAACAATTTTTATTCACTAATGACTATTTTGACCCAAAATAAAATATTAAAATCTAAATTACTTAAAAAAATAAAGGCCAAAATAACTATTCAATCATATATTAAGAATTTTTTTAACATTATACCGATAATCAAATGTACAAATTTATGCCTAGATGATAAATTAAATATAAGAATTTATTGGAAACCGAAAGCACAACGAATCCATTGTTTCGGGTATGATTCATATGTTTTATGAGTCAAACACCTAAGTTGATTGCATTCAAAAAGAGGAATAATAATACGTACCATCAGCCCACAGACTTTGAATTTCCCAGCGACTAAAGTTACAGAAATGGACATGGATTCTATCGGACCAATTTCTGGGAATTGACCAAAAACAACACGTTCTTTATACTTAAAGTTTGAAACAGTACCCCCTGGCTCCAGCATACCCACACAATGAAGGGCAAATTTGTCAAAATATCAAAGTTTAAGATCCTTGAATGGTGTTTGGACCGACAGCCTCCGACCCCACCATGGGAATTTAAACAAATGACAAATCCATGTGTGAGTCCCACAAACACCAAGTTATTCAAATATAGGTCATGTTACTCCACATTTTTTCACAGGAGTATACGTTCAAAGAATATACAGTTGTTTCTCTCATGTAATTGAATCTTTGGTTACTGATGTTCGATAATTATAAGAATTCTAATTAAGTTTAAAATCGAATTAGGTTCTACTCAACTTCCGAAGATAAGTTAATATTGTTATTTTTATATTTACAATACTCGAATTCAATATCTTATTTAAGAGATACTATTTTCTCTGCTCTTATTCACTCGACCCAACAGACAACAATTGTCTTAAGTCTTAACTTTAGTCGAAGTAGGTTGAATTTGGTTTTGGTTAGCATCATTCTTCTGTGTGGTCTCTGGCTATGGTTTTCATTGAACCACATCCGGCCATATGTGACATGATTCTCCACTAACTCACCCCTTTAGTTTTGTCGGCTAGGCGCTTACCTATGATTGCTAAATATAGAATCTTTCTCTAACTCTAGATATATAAAATTCATAAAATTATTGAAAAAACGAAAATCAACTATCAATTGGTTTAGTGAGATGACTTACTAAAACCATTTAAATAAAATTAAAAGTTCGATTGTTGTCTTTGTGAATAGAATAAATTAAATAAAAATCACTCTATAATTAATCTCTACAATACTCAATTTAAATTAATTGTTAATGAATCGAATATTGATCGATATATAAAAAATTATTAATGAGGGAGAGAGTAGGCCATGTGGGTGGACAACAAATGACCTACCCTAAAATGGTTAAACAAATGGAAAAAGGGGGGTTTCATAAGCTTACAAGAAAAGCTGGTGTTTTAACTTTTAAGGGTCTTTGCCATTGGAGGGTTGTGGGTTCCTAGCAACACCTCACCATTTACAGCAAAACAAAGGAAACTTAACTAGCTGGTTTGTGAACATCATCACCATTATGTACCTGCCTCTAATGTATAATACATTTCACATGTTACCTTTTTGTATGCATGAACAGGCACACGTTTTGCACCACAAATGGAAAATAAAGAATAACCCTAGAATTACGGATGGACCGAGGGTGTTGAGGGGACTGTCGCATCTTTTAAAAAATTTAAATTCTTATATAGTTAAATTTTTTTTTGTATTTTCTAATGATGATATGATTTCACACCCCTTACATTTCTAATATAACTTACTAATAATTTACATCCCTAACAAAAAATTATGAGTTCGTCTGCCCAAAACATGTATTATGGCAGATGCTTTGATTTGAAAATCAGAAGATTTTTTATACGAAATTTCAAACAAATATTATGGCGATTGTCAAGCAAGGCAGGGTGGTTTGAATTCTATCGTTTTCTATGTGTTATAGCAGATGAGATAATACCTATAAATTAAAGCAACAACAGCTGACATTTTCTTACTTATTTGCTCTTCTTTTTATTGGTTTTTTAAAATTATGTATCTAATTTATTGGTCGACTAATTCGAATTAGGTTTTACATAGGCTTAATATGCTATGCGGTTGTCATCTCAATCCAATTTTCTTCATTCACAACGTCAAAGTCCGAACCCTTAATTTTGCATAAGGAACCTAACGTCTCATCCCACTTTTCTTTTTAGACCATCAAAGTTGAGTTATAATTATTTAAAAATTAAAATATAATTTTATAATTATTTTAAATTCACATTACATAATTTTTTAATACGATTGAATTAAAATCATTTCTAGGGGGTAGAAAGGTAATTTTATAATTATCTTAATTTTAAAACTTAAAATTTTAAAAGGACTAAAGGGGAGGTTTTACCATTAAGGGAGACATGGCCACTGGAAGTGGAAACTGGAAACAACCCAAAATCTGATGGTGGATATTGAGAAAATAGTTTGGAGCCTATTTAAATTTTTCAAAATTTTAGGAGGCCAAAACTAAAATTGTTAAAAAGTTTAAAAGATTTGCTTTAAATTTTTTTAAAAAAAAGTCTAAATTTAAAATATTTGGGAGGGAATTTAATTTAAAATATTCAAAAAATTAAAAATTTAAACAGAATATTTATAAATTTTGAGGAGATAAATTAAAATTTCTAAAATAAAAATTAAGGAGTTAAATGTTAATTTTTTTAAAAAAAATTAAGGTAAGGACCTCCTATGACCCTATTACCATTTGCCAGTTGCCACTGGCCAAAACCCGGACCTAAACTCATAAAACAAACATAAAAATGCTAAAAGTGAAATTATTTATGATTAAATTTACTAGGTCTAAAATTTAGATGTCCCAACTCATCTGCATCTCCTTTTGGTTGATGATTATGGAATCTATTGTAAGGCAATATATGTATATATATATAAAAGATAAATATTCTATACACAAGCGGTAAAAATTTAAAGTTTCTACAAGCGCCTTGGTTTTAGGCTATAGAGAGTTAGTTTAGGGTATATGGTTTAGGGGTTTAGGTGTAGGGGGTTAGAATTTAGGGATAGTTGTTTCAATTTAAGGTTTAAGGTTATAATTTAGGGTTTATAGGTTAAAACCTAAATCCTCACCATATTACCCTAAAAACTAAACACTAACCTATAAACCCTAAATTATAACCATAAACCTTAAATTGAAACAATTATCCCTAAATTCTAAAGCCCTACACCTAAAACTCTAAAACCTATGCCTTAAACTAACTCCTTATACCCTAAAACTAAGGTGCTCATCATTTAAATAAGGCTGGTTGCAAGCATTGTGGATATATAAATATTAAGGTTTCTTCATTAAGCAAAGAAATTATGTAATAAAGTAAGTAAAGAGTGGATACAACACAAAGATATTTACTCCATTTAGTCAAGTAGATGAACATCATTATAGACCTTAACTTTACACACTTGTAAAGTTGTCCTCATAACATCAATTCCCCAAGCAACCTAACATTTCTCACCAAAAGGAAAAATAAAGGCATTCATTTGTGAAAATAAAATATAAAAAGACATTTGGAAAGGCAAACTTTCCAGTGATGGGTATTGGTAAAAAGATTTTGGGATTTAATTATAATTTTTGAAAAAAAAACTATAGGGGCTTAATTATAATTTAAAAATATATAGAGATCTGATTAGAATTTTCAAAACTGTGAATACGGTACATCAGAATCTATCTGATTTTTTTTTAAAATTCTATGCTCCTTGTGACAGAGAGAGGGAATGGAATTTGTTGCATCAACGTTCATATATTTTTGTTCACTAAAATACTAAAAAGTCTTATTTAGATCTGCCATTGTTGGTCATTGTTTTACTCTATTGTTATCCCTAAATAGATTAGAAATTAGAAATTTATTGGATACAAATTAAAATAAAGAACTTATTTTGAATTTGTATAATTAAAATATAACAACGTCAATTCAAAAAAAAGTTTATTTTATTATTTTTGTTGTCGTCTCGGTTTCTCAGAGTTTTGCTCTGACTAGTCTGGATAGACCCGTATTGCATACCAAGCTGCTTACCATTTGGACTAATCCCACCATAAAGTTTTTATTATTTTAATAATATATTTATTTGATTTTTTTTAATTTTAATAAGTAATGTAGAGCATTAACCAAGAGTACGTCATGTCTCCTTGGGATTAAGTGGGAGCCTAAAGTTGATTATATGAATATTATATTTGCCATAACCTAATTAATTATAGTAATTAGTGTCTTTTAAGAAAGACGAGAATCCAATTCACAGCTGAAGTAAGCACACATACAAAGCACCTTCGTTACAATCATTCCCACTCGTTTTAATTAATTTTAGGGTAAACTATGTCAGGTACCACTAAACTATAGGAGGTGACATGTTTTTATCACTTTATTTTTCGATTCGTTTATATTACTATGCCGTTAAATTGTTAATTTCGTGATGACATGGACGCTACACCAAAATGATGTCGTTTTACGAAAGAAAAATTTATGAAGTTGTGCACTCAATGGGATTTGAACTTGAGGCATTAAGCATTAAAGTCAACCTCCTAACCACTAAGCTAACCTAATATCTCTAATTTATTTTTAGCCACTAAACCCTAAAACCATAAACCCATTAGCAACCAAGATAGATGAATTTGGAGTTTAAGCTTTAAGATTTTGGTGAATTTTTGGGTCTGATCGTAAATTTTGGAAATTTTATATTTTTAAATCAATTTTTTAGTTTTTATAATAATATATTATTTGTTTATGAATAAAATTTTAGGGTTTAAAGTTTATAGTTTAGGGTTAGGGTTTATGAGTTTATGGATTAAGGTTTTGTCGAATTTTGAATTTTTTAAACAAATTTTGTTTTGAAAATTAGTCTTTTAGTTTTTATAATAATATATTTATCTATTTAATATTATTTATAATATAAAAATATTTATATATTTTCATTTTATTTATTATTTATGTATTAATATATGTATACCGATATTTGAATATTTTTATATTAGAAATAATATTTATATTATTAAGATAAAGTAATATTATTTATATGACAAACTACAATTTAGAATATATATTATTTGTGCTAGAAATAATTAAAAGATATTAGGTTGGCTTGGTTGTTACCCCTATTATTCGGTGTTACATAACATAGTTTACCCTTAATTTTATAACTCATAAAACAAATGGGACATATATAAACAAGACAAGGCAGATACGACGTAGTTAATCCACGCAAACATGTTATAAAGCCAACGGTCCATTCATCTCCAACTGCTAATAAATTATTGTTATGGGCTGATATTCGATTGAGTTGAATCAATAAATTTAAAGTTAGTTAAATTGACGAGTCATATTTTATTTGAATTTTTTTATGAGTGGAGTTGAGTGTATAGTTTAATGTTATGATATTGATTTATTCTAGTTTAAACGGCTTTCTATAACTATATATGGTATACGCATATATTTTTTCATATTATTTTCACAAGTGTAAGATTTATAATGTTATTTAATAAATCAAATACTATATAAAATTATATAATATATTTATAATATTATTTTTTAAAAGAATGGATTTTAAGGGAGAAAAATTGATGAGAGTATAAATGAATCGAAGAATGATGGGAAGAAAGAACTTGCAACGAGTTGCAATCATAGAACTAAATTGTATAAAATACAAACTTGAGAGATTAAATCGTAAAGAGAAAATTTGTTTTCTATTAAAGTCACATAATTATTTTAGTTATTCGAAATTTATTTTATTATTCAAATTTTATTTTAAAAAATTAATTTTTTGAATCCAGCGGAATCAAGTTTTACTCATCCTAACTATTGCACTGAGACCATGAAACACCGTTTTACAAAAATATGAACATTATAAACACTACATTCCAATGTTAGCTTTACAGACCGTGACAAAAAGCCTTCGGGGGTATATTTCTCAACCTGCGTGCATTAATATTTAACAACTATAATATATATTATGACCTCGTTCAATCCACTGTTAAAAGAGTTTAATTTTTTAAATAAAATTTTATATTTATTAGATATGTATCACGTGTCTTACATGTGCTTCTTGTATCAGGTTGTTAGGTTAGTTATTAGGGTTTTTAACTCTATATATTAGAAGCTTTACCACCTTTGTATGTACTGATTTTTTTACCTAAATAAAGATTTACTTCATTCCATTTCTTGATTACCAATTGTTATATAGTATCAGTTGAAATTGCTTTCGCTTCTTCCATTCTGCTTCTCTTCTTCTACTTTCTTTGCAATCATGGTTAATGTTGTCGAAATCACCAGCGATAGTTCTGATAATGGCAACAGCCCTTACTACATTCATCAGTCCGATAATCCCGGCATGGTGTTGGTCATTCAGCCTTTGACTAATGACAATTATAGTAGCTGAAAACGTTCGATGCTTATGGCTCTTTCTGCCAAGAATAAGATCGACTTTGTGGATGACTCTATTCCCTCACCGGCATCTTCTTCTCTGTTGTTCAGCATTTGGACACGTGCAAACAATTTGGTGAATTCATGGATCTTGAATTCCGTTTCAAAGGATATTGCGGCCAATTTGATTTATCATTCGACTGCTGCAACAATCTGGAATGATCTTGAAGATCGCTTTCAACAGAATAATGGTCCTAGAGTTTTTAGTCTAAAGAAAAAATTGGCTGAGCTTTCTCAAGATTCTTTATCCATAAGTACATATTACACCCAACCTAAGGCCATCTGAGATGAGTTGGTGTCTACCAAACCGTCCTGCACTTGTTCACAGTGCACATGTAGAGGTCTTAAAAAAGTTCTTGATGAACAACAAAGAGAATTGGTTATACAATTCTTGATGGGTCTAAATGATTCCTTTACACATGTTCGTGGTCAAATTCTGCTTATGGAGCCTATGCCTTCTATATCCAAAACTTTTTCTCTTCTCATTCAAGAAGAAAATCAACGATCTATCACAATAGCTCCTATTCTCACCGAGGCTGCTTTTGTTGTTAAAGCTAACACAGGCACTCGAAAGAATAGGCCACACTGCACTCATTGTAATCTTCTTGGTCACACCAGAGAGAAATATTACAAATTACATGGATATCCACCTGGTTATCTTTCTCGTTCTAAGCAATCTAATGTTCCACATCGTGCACATTCTAATGTGGTTGCTACTACTGAAGAAAGTACCCAAGTTTTTCAAGATTCCTTAACTCCTTCTCATTGTCAACAGCTGATTGCTATGCTTAACTCTCAGCTCAAAGCTGCGTCCATTTCTGAAAATTCCTCTTCTATAAATTTTACAATGCAAGGTAAAATTCTTTCTTATGCAAACAGTTTTAGTACTTTTGAGGATAAGGATTCTTGGATTATTGATTCTGGTGCCTCTCGCCATGTTTGTTGTTCAGAAAAATCTTTTGAATCCTTAAGTCCTATTCAAGGAGGAACTATTCTTCTTCCTAATAACTCTGTTGTTAAAGTGAATTTTGTTGGTTCCATTCGCTTATCTCCTAAGCTCGTCCTTCATAATGTTCTTTTTGTGCCTGAATTCAGGTTTAATTTGTTGGTTGTCAGTTGCTTACTTTATAATTCTAACATAACTGTTGTTTTTTCTAATAATTCTTGTGTTATTCAGGACCAACAGGACGTGATTAGGAAAGCTGAATTTTTTCAGGGATTATATTTTCTTAAGTCAACTATAACTTCTGTGAATGTTTTTGTTTCTTCTCATATTGACAATGTGGAAATTCTGCTTTTGTTTCAAATTGCTAGCATAACAGACTTGGTTATCCAAGTGTTCATGTATTACATTTGTTAAAAAATATTTTGCCAAATCTTCATATTAATAAAAAGGATTCTTGTTTCGTTTGCCCTTTAGCTAAACAACAACGTTTACCTTTTCCTATTTCTGTATCCAAATCTAAGCTTCCTTTTGAGCTACTTCATTGTGATGTATGGGGGCCTTTCAAAACTGCTACCTTGCATAATCAAAGATATTTTTTTTTATTTTAGTTGACGATTTCTCAAGAATTACATGGACTTACTTGTTGCAGAAGAAATCTGATGTTCTGTCTATAATTTCTCAATTTATTACTATGGTAAAGAAGCAATTTGGTTATGATATTAAAGTGTTTTGATCTGACAATGCACATGAGCTAAAATTCACTGATATGTTTGCTAAACTTGACATTTTTCATCAATTTTCATGCGTCGAAACCTCTCAACAAAATTCTGTTGTTGAACGCAAACATCAACATCTTCTTGCTGTTGCTCGTGCTTTGTTATTTCAGTCACAGGTTCCCATCTATTTTTGGGGAGAATGTGTTCTTACAACTACTTATCTTATTAATAGGCTGCCTTGCCCAAGCCTTCAAAATAAGTCACCTTACGAGTTGTTCTTTTCTAAACTTCCAAATTATGATCATCTTAAAACTTTTGGTTGTTTATGTTTTGTTTCTACATTGAAAGCTCACAGGACAAAGTTTGAAGAAAGGGCGCTACCTGATGTCTTTATAGGCTATGCTTCAGGAGTTAAGGGTTACAAAGTTTATATTTTGAAGACTCACTCGATTATTATTTCTCGAGATGTGGTCTTTCATGAGACATTCTTTTCTTTTCATACCATTTCTTCTTCAGCTGCATCTGTTGATCCCTTTTCTAATATTACTTTGCCTCTTTGTTTTCCTCATTCTGGGCACACTACTGACAGTAATTCTGAAAATGTTCAACATGATAACATTCCTACTCATGCTGACTATGTTTATAATGAAAATGAAAATTTGCAATCTGAACATAATTCTTTAATTGAAAATGCTGAGGTTGCTGTTTCGAATAACTTGCCTATGCATGAACATGATCATATGCATTCGCATGAACAAGAACATGATCATATGCATTCGCATGAACAAGGATATGATCATATGCCTCTGCATGAACAAGGACATGATCATATGCCTTTGTATGAAAATGAACATATGCCTTTACATGACCCTATGACTGAAAATTCTCATGACTCTGTACATGATACCATGCATGAACATGTGGCTGAAAACACAGTTGAACCTTTGCAAATACCTGCTCCTGTCAGAAGATCTAATAGGCTCGTTCAAAAGCCTTCCTACTTGCAGCAGTATCATTGCAACAATCCTATATCATGCACTTATCCCATTGAGAATCACATTTCTTCTTCTCTTTTGTCTCCTAATTATATTGCTTTTATTTCTAACATTTCTTCTTCTCACGAACCATCATTTTATCACCAGGCAGTGAAGTTCCCTAAATGAAGGACAGCCATGGCTGATGAACTACATGCCATGGAAAATTTACAAACATGGTCTGTTGTTCCCCTTCCTGAAGGAATGACTCCAATTGAATGTAAATGGGTTTTCAGAATTAAACATAATTCTAATGGTTCGATAGACAGATACAAAGCTCGTCTGGTTGCGAAAGGTTTTACACAAATTGAAGGTGTGGATTACACTGATACTTTTTCACCCGTTACAAAATTAACCTCGTTCAAAGTCCTTTCCTTGGCTGCTAAGAATAATTGGCATCTCATTCAACTTGATGTAAACAATGCCTTCCTCAATGGTTCTCTTGATGAAGAGGTGTATATGAAGCTTCCCCTTGGCTATGGATCATATGGGAAAGACTCTAACATGGTATGCAAATTACACAAATTCATATACAGTTTAAAACAAGCTTTCAGGCAGTGGTTCACTGCGTTTTCAGCTGTGGTTTTGCGTTTTGGTTTCATCCAATCTCCATCCGATCATTCTCTATTTGTCAAAGGCAATGGAGATACCTTGATTTGTTTGCTTGTTTATGTCGATGACATCATTATTGGTGGCAAAGATCCTGATCTTGTGGCTCAAGCACAACAGTATCTTCAGCAACATTTTAAACTTAAAGAATTGGGGCCTTTAAAATATTTTCTCGGTTTCGAAGTAGCACGCAATGATAATGGCAATTTCTTATCACAACGACATTATGCTTTACAGTTGTTGCAAGACACAGGATCCATGGCTAAAAAGCCAGCCTCCTTGCCTATTACATGTCCTCACAAACTCAGTAAAACTGATAGAGAATTGCTGGATGATCCACAGTTATACAGAAGACTAGTGGGAAGGTTATTCTATCTTACTCATACCCGACTCGACATCACTTATACATTCCATCTGCTTAGTCAGTTTGTCTCTGCTCCTCGGAAGCCTCATCTGTTAGCTGCATATCATTTGTTATCCTACATCAAACAAGCTCTTGGCCTTGGACTGTTCTTTTCTTCTAATTCTAGCTTGCAGCTAAATGCTTTTGTTGATTCAGATTATTCATCGTGTCCTGATACGAGGCGATTTACCACTGGTTATTACACGTTTCTTGGTGACAACCTTATTTCTTGGAAATCAAAGAAACAACACACTGTAAGTCGATCTTCATGTGAAGCTGAATACAGGGCAATGTCTTCTGCTACATGCGAATTAGTATGGCTTACATCCCTCTTGAATTCTTTCCAAGTATCAGTCTCGCAAGCTGCTCTCTATTGTGACAACCAGTCTCCCATCTTCCTCGCTTCAAATCAAGTATTCCATGAACGCACCAAACACATCGAGGTGGACTGCCATTACATCCGAGAGAAGATAAATAATGGTTTTCTGAAATTATTTCATGTGAAGTCTTCTAACCAACTTGCTGACATACTTACAAAGGCAATACATTTACCAGCCTTCATCTCTATCATTTCCAAGATGTGTTTATTAAACATTCATTCGGCTGCATCTTGAGGGGGGGGGGATATTAGATATATATCACGTGTCTTACATGTGCTTCTTGTATCAGGTTGTTAGGTTAGTTATTAGGGTTTTCAACTCTATATATTGGAAGCTTTACCACCTTTATATGTACTGATTTTTTTACCTAAATAAAGATTTAGGTCATTCCATTTCTTGATTACCAATTATTATAATATTCAAATTTTATAAATTAAAAATATTTTACCAATCGTTTAGAGATTCAATCTCAACCAACTCTAGTAATTCAGTTGAATCCTAAGTTAATATAAATTAAAGTTTAAAAACAAATCCTTTATTAACAGTGTTTCAGTCCACAGCCCTTGAATTTTCTATTTTATACAAACATTGGGTGCCTTTACGCTAATTAGTTGACATGCCGTTTTCAGAAATATGCCCAACTGCAGGACATGACAATACTAAATCTATGTTTCATAAATCATAAGTAATTAGAAAATATATATATATATATATAAGTACATGACCCTTTATTCAAAGAAATTGGAATTTTCTCACATTTCTAGGAATCAAATTCGAAACAAAAAGGAATTGTTGACTCCATTTTACCTTTTCTTTTTTTATGTCAATCTCGAACCAATATAAGTTCCTACACTCCATTCAATTGCAAGTTTAATAAACAACAAAGTGGAGAAATTCTCAATACACACACACATATATATATATATATGGGATGGAATGATCAAGTTACATGGTGTAAAATTCATTTAGTTTTACACTAATCTAAGACTATTGGATGAGTGAAATGGATGGATGAGATTAACAATAAAAAATGTGAAGATGATCACTTGGGGAAAAAAGATAAGGAAATAATCTGAACCATTAATTACCATCATCCAACGGTCCAAAAACTGTGTAAAAGTAATAGAGTTTTACACAGTGTAAGTTGATCATATATATATATATGGATGTGATCCAGTTACACTATATAAAACTTAACTAGTTTTACACTAATTCATGAGCATTGAATGAGATAAGAAGTAGGATATGTGAAGATTATCACCCGGAAAAAAAGGTAAGAAGTTAATACACAAGCCTTTCAATTTTAGGGATTATAGTTTATGTTGTGGTTTAGAGTTTATGAATTTAAGTTATGCGTTAAAATTTAGAGTTTAGGATTTAATGTTTAGAGGTGATTTGAGTATATATATAATGCATTACAAATTAAAGGAGAAGATGTTATATTTAGAATTCGAATTCAGACACCTTACGATAACAAATAAAAAAAATTTTAAACATGTACAATGTCCGATCCAAATTAGTCAACTAGAGATTAAATACTGATAATTATAAAAAAATATGATTAAATGTTATAAGTTGATACTTATTTGATGTATTAGCCTATGCTTTTACCAGATGAAATCCTCCCCTACAATAAGAAGAAACACATATTATTATAATAAGGTTTTTCTAACATTAATGGATCCGGGCTAACTTCAATAAACTAATCCAAGTAACAAATAAGCCCAAATAACTAATGAACATGTAGGCCTATTTTAAACAACTCAATTACGGCCTAATGTGGGCCTATAGTAAAACAAATGGATAAATTATAGATACACTGACATCCACTAAATTGTCGAGTGATAAAAAATCTCATATTGTCTCATTTTGTGTGAATTCAAATTGCAACATTTAGTTTAGGATATAATATCTCTCTAAATAATAAAAAAAATTATAAGATATATTTGTAGGCAGTAGATGAAATTTGGGGTTTAGATTTTTCAAAAACAAAATTTTGATTTTATAAGGAATTGAAATTTTTAAATAAAAAATTAAGGGGAATGTCAAGCAATAATCGGCGATACTTAATAGTTTTTTAACATATTGATCTTAAATTGTTAACTAAATAAAACGTTATACACTTAAAAACGTATTAAAATGTAACATTAAACATTTATTTTCTAAAAAAAAATTAAGCTATTAAAACAATAAAATATATTTCGAACACTTATCTTATAATAAAACCTAATCCAAAACAATGAAAAGGTCCTTATTTTATAATAAAACCTAATGCAAAATAATAATAATAAGTCCCAAAATACAATAGCATTAGAAAAATAAAGGGTAAAAATACATAAATGGTTACTAAATTGAGTAAAAGTAATATTTTTGGTCATTAAAGTTTCTAAAATATAAAATAATCACTGAACTTTATCAAATTATTATAATTTGATCATTAAAATTTTTGGATTTTTACAAAACAACCCTTAAATTTATTAAAAATTTTCACTATCTTATAACTTCTAGTGATCATTTTTGTAACAGTTCGACAAGTTTAATATTTTTTTAACTTTCAGATTTTAGTAGTCAAAAGATCATTTTTTCTTAATTTAGAGTTAAATCTTTCATTTTTTAAATTAAAAATTAAGTTGCATGTCAATCAATAATGAATGATACTTTTTTAAACGAATTGATCTTAAAGTATTAACCAAATAAAACATTACACATCTAAAAACGTAATTAAAAGAAATATTAGACATCTACTTTGTCAAAAACAAAAACTTTAAGCTATTAAAACAATTAAATATATTCTGAGGCCGAAAATACAAAGAGGTTAGAAAAAAAGAGGGTAAAATACATCCATGGTTACTAAATTGAGTAAAACTAATATTTTAGTCATTAAAGTTTTGAAAATATAAAATGATCACTAAACTTTATCAAATTGTTACAAAACAATAATTAGAACTTTTAAACTTTTGCAAAACGACCCTTAAATTATTGAAATTTATTATCATTTTATAACGTCTAGTGATCATTTTCGTAACAATTCGACAAATTTAATAATTTTTTGTAACCTCCAAACTTCAGTGGCCAAAGATCAATTTTGCTTAATATAGGGACCATTCATGTATTTACCCCAAAAGGAAAAAAAATACTCGAAATCAAAGGATAAGGCGAAAGCAGTGGCAAAAACAGACAAGAAAGAGCCATGGAAGAGAAGCTATCTTCGGTTGCTAAAACTTTTAGTCCTTCCCCAATACAAGAACTCTCACACCTTGCTCAGAGATGCAATGCCATTAACTTAGCCGAGGGCTTCCCGGATTTCCCTGCCCCTCCTCCTATCAAAGAAGCTGCCGTTTCAGCCATTCATAATGACTTCAACCAGTACAGGTTTAGTTCCCTTTTTTTCATCTTTTTTTTTTCAAATAAAAAAAGTGGGGGTGCTAATTTTTAGCAACTTTTGGTAATGCAAGGCATGTGCAAGGAATTTGTGATAAGTTGGCTCTTAAAATGAAGAAAATGCATGGTTTAAACATTGACCCTTTGACTGATATAGCTATTTGCTGTGGACAAACTGAGGCATTTGCAGCTGCAATTTTTTCCAGTAGGTTTTCTTCTTATGTTGCAATTGTTGAATTTCTGCTTTACTTTGTGCATTTTGTGTATGGTTTTGAATCATGGTTTTGTTTATATGTGTAGTTATAGACAAAGGAGATGAAGTATTGTTGTTTGACCCTTGTTATGAAACTTATGAAGGATGCATAACCATGGCTGGAGGAATTCCAGTATGCATTTTATTACTATCAATTAATGAGAGCTTAGATTTTTAGATTATTAGATTTAGCCATATGTTATGTGTAAAACCCAAGCCAATTCTGTTCATTATTGCAGGTTTATGTGCAGCTCAATCCGCCTCAATGGACCTTGGACCCTGACAAATTGATGAGTTCTTTCACATGCAGAACAAAGGCTGTAGTATTAAACAGGTCATAGATAATTTTCATGTTTTAAGTCACATTTTGATACTATAAAGTTGTTGTAACACTCACATTTATGTTTTTATGCTTGTAATCTTATGTTAATGCTGGTAATCTATCATTTGGCAAAAACAACTTAGCATGTTCTAAAAGTGTTCTGATATGAAGGGCACAGTCCTCACAACCCAACTGGCAAAGTTTTCTCCAGAGAAGAGCTTGAAGTCATTGCCGAATGCTGTCGCCGATGGGATTGCGTCGCTATAACAGATGAAGTATGGCGTCACTTGCATATACTTGTGATGCATTAATGAAGTCAAGAGCAACGAGTTTATATATCTATTTTGTTCTTCCTTGTTTGTTTGTTTTGCAGGTATATGAATACATAACATTTGATGACCAAAAGCATGAGACCATCGCCTCACTTCCGGGAATGCAGGAGCGGACAATTATAACATCGTCGTTGTCTAAAACTTTTAGCATTACAGGTCCAAAGACAAAGCTAACCATAGTATTTTAACTCCAAAATTGCTAAATATTGCTTGGTATTCATGATTGTTCATTTGGTTGTTATTTCGGATTTAGAGTTTTGCAGTTATGTTTATTCAGGATGGAGAATTGGATGGGCTATTGCTCCCGCTGCTGCTGCATCTGCAGTCCGAAACATTCATGTCAAAATAACCGATTCAGCTCCAGCTCCTTTCCAGGAAGCTGCCTTGACTGCTTTGAGCAGCCCCACCAAATACTTCGAAACGCTTAGAATAGTAAGTTTAATGCAGTTTAGACATTAGTATATAACGAAATTGGTCACTTTGATTCATCGTTCACCATGTTGATTAACAGGAATATCAATTGAAAAGAGATTTCTGTATGAAGTTGCTCGATTCGGTCGGTTTTCGAATTCAGTTTAAGCCCCAGGGTTCCTTCTTTTTGTTTGCAGAGCTTCCAAAGGATTGCATGCTATCTGATGTAAGTATATGCAAATGCTTTACTTGTATGGACAAACATGGTGCTTAAATCTTAATTATTTGTCATTGTGGAATAAATGTTAAATTCCAGTATTTGTCAGGTGGAATATGTGAAGGAACTGATCAAACAAGCCGGGGTAGTGGTTGTACCGGGACGCGGGTTTTTCCATGGGAAGTCCGGTTCGGATGGAAGTTGCAGACATCAAAAGAGATATATTAGGGTTGCATTTTGCAAAAGTGATGCCACATTGAATGCTGCAGCACAAAAGTTTGGTGAGCTTATGAATACCAGAGGTTGTCCCAAGCTATACTGCTAGAGACCAAAAGAAAATGATTCTTCACATTTGTTGGATTTAATAATGCACCTATGCATCTGTGGCGAAACTTCATTCAAGAAAAAAAAAACGTAGAAACACATTTATTTTCGTGTATTTTATGTTCGCTCCATATTTAAGGTTTGTGACTATTCTTTTCAACAACAAAAAAATATTTTTGTTCTGCATCAAATAAATTGAATCAAGTGCCGGTATTTGGGCAAAAAAAAAAAAGAGGCTTGGCGTTGTTATAGGTCTAATTTCTAAACTATACATTTCAAGACCTGTTTGAGGGGTAGTTATGTGTCTCAAACAAAATTTAAATTTAAATTTAGACGCTGTGAATAAAATAAATCAAATTAAAAATATTATCCTCATAATAAATTTTTACGGTATCTTAAAATTAAGGAGGTTTGGTTGTGGTAGGGACTCTCTCTCGCCTTACCAGGCGTTCAAATATGTGGAGATGTATGGATACACGTTTTGCAGGTGGTGGGGTCAAAATGGAAAAACAATTATTTCTGTAGACGTTAATATGACAGTCTACCCGTTTTATTCTCATCTGCTCTGCCTATTTCTATCCGTCCAATATAGGCAATTTTGGGACAAAAACCCTTTTTTAATTATTATCTATAAAAATGACTCCCAAAAATATTTATTTGGCAAAATGACCCCTTTTCTTGCCAGGTCGGCAGACCTCGCGTTTTGTAGGACGCGAGGTACAATATCGCGTTCTGCAGAACGCGATATTTGTCGACGTGGCGTTGCTGTCCCTGTTAACGGTATAACAGTACCTCGCGTTCTGCAGAACGCGAGGTCCCCGAGAAATTGAAAAGGCGGCTGGAATATATCGGACGGACCTCGCGTCCTGTAGGACGCGAGGTCTGTGCATTTCCAGCCTCAACCACAAGCAAAAACATGCGTAAGTATGCGTGTTCGAACCCAATTTCGAGCGTGTAAATTGTATATTTTTAGCGATCATCGAGTTTGGGGTTGTAGTACTGAAAATTGTCTATCGCATGATACCAACATGGTTAATTTCCGTCCATTCTACAATGGTTTAAAATGGCTTCGAAAACCCTATGCTAGCATACTTTTTTTGATTGAAGTTGTATTTCAACTAATGTCGATAGGCATGTTTGAGCAGAATTTCATACGTATAAATTTTAAATTTTTAGGTAACATCGAGTATGTGGTTGTAGTACTGGAAATTCTCTATCGTATGACACTGACACGGTCAATTTTCGTCCATTGTACACTGACTTATAGTTGCTTCGAAAACACTATCATAACATATTTTTTTGAATGATTGAAAATATAAGATGACGTACTGTATAAATAGAAGTAAACTGACTTTATTGATTAGATTGTCATGTGCGAACTCGCATATACAAATTAAAAATAATTAATTAATACGAGGGGCTGAGCGATTAGGACACTTAGGAGCTGTGTGCCCAGTATTTCGACATATAGAACAATGCTTCTTTTGTCCGGTTTTCTCTCGATGTTCGACCAAATCCTCGGCACAATATATTCTTGTAGAAGGTGGACGTCCTTTGGCTCGTAGTAGTGCTGGATCTGGGCGTATGATCGGTTCAGTGTCAACAGCATTTGGATCAACCTCATTTCCGATTGGAGGAAACTCTTTTTCGTAAACTTTAAGCACCGTTTTGAGTAAGTATACCGGATCAACCATTTCCATGTATTCTATTCGTTGGTTAGTGCAAGCAGCAATGGCGTGTGCGCACGGGTATTTGAAAGTTTGGAATATTCCGCACTCGCAGGTTTTTTTCCTCAGATCTACAACGTAAGCGTTGTGCTGAATGCCTTCTAACCGCCTGGAAAATTCCGCAACACGAAACAAGTGTCCTTCTCGCGAGAAGAGAGTTGCTTGCACTTGTCTTGATTGGGCCACTTGAATATGCAGTCTTGAGCGGAAATCTGGATGGACTTTGTGTCCACCTGCCATGTACTCAGTTGCTTGCTTGCCCAAGGTTGCAAAAAGGGTAGCTAAACGATAATAGGTCGCTTTGACAATGGAAGTGATAGGCAACTGCCGAACTCCCTTCAGTGATGAGTTCACTGCCTCAGCCAAGTTCGTTGTCATGTGACCATAACGTTTACCCTCGTCATACGATCGAAGCCATTTTTCCTTTGGGATTTTTTCAAGGTATTCAGCGCCCTGTTTGTTTCTCGCTCTCATTTCCTCGAGCAGTTCAGCCACCTCTTGTTTGTAGTGCGAGTTGCCTACGAGATGACAGTTGAATAGTTATGGTCGAAAAACACATGAAAAAAGGTCGTAAATTGAAGCGAGTAACAAGTAATATAGTAAATGAAAATGACATAAATGACGTACCCATATCGAGCACCATTTGACGTTCATCACGATTCTTGTATTTCAGCAGGTAGTTTGCGGCTATGTGCCGCAAGCAAAAACGGTGGTGAATGTATGGAGGCTTCCAATAATTACCCAAATTTTGTATCGCCCACAGCAGCGCTGTGCCTCTGTCAGAAATAACACACACCCCTTCATCCCTTCTTTTTCGTATTACAGGATCAATGACATATTTTCATAGGTTCGTAAGGAAGAACGTCCAAGACTCCATATCCTCCTTCGGGACGATTGCGAATGCAACAGGAACGCATTTGCGATTGCCGTCCTGTGCTATAGCTAGAAGTAGGATCTGTGTATATTTTCCGTACAACCATGTGCCGTCGATTTGGACCATCGGTTTGCAGTGCTTGAATGCGTTGATGCACTGGGGGAAAGTCCAAAATAACCGGTGGAATTGACAAACACCTCGGACGACACGATCATTTTCGTATGCCAGAACCGTATCAAGTTTGACAACCATTCTGGGGATGTGTTTCTGCAGGAGATTAAGCCACGGGCGCAACTCTATGTAAGATTCCTCCCATCGGCCATACAATTCCTCTTTGGCCTTTTTCCTTGCATACCATGCTTTCGAATAACCTGGACGGAAGCCGGTGACAGCTAGAGCTGCAGCCTGACATGTGGGGACCGACACAGTGGGATTTGTTTTCACCAGTGTGGAAAAGATGTCCGCGAGGTACTTTGCATCCAGGTTCTTGTGATCCTGGTTGAGGCTAGAAACGGTGCATGTATGGGGCCCCTCAAGTTTTGTTATTTTCCAACGGTTGCCTGCCCTCTTCAAGTCTGATATACGGATTTTCCATTTACAGCCTTGATCCTTTTGGACGCAGTGAGCCTTGTAGTATTTGGCTTGGGTTTTCTTCACCGTCGTCTCAACATTATGACGAAGGTTGTACTGCTTAACTGCCGCCATCGCAATTTCCTTGTTCGCGAACGCCATACCAATTCTTAGTTCACCATCAGAACGGTGGACTCGGCCATCTATTGTGTCGTCATGGAGAAAATCAGGGACGTCCATTGCATCCATATCAATCGTTGTGAAGTGGGATGGTGGCTGGAACATAGAAATCGGTCTTGCGTCTTCTGGGATGGTGGCTGGAACATAGAAGTTGGTCGCAGTCGGGATGTCGTCCAAATCTGGTGGTGGAACGGCAGTGTCTTCTGAGTCTTCTGGTAACTCTGTCAAGTCTTCTGGTTCGGGATAGAATGGCCCCAGCTCGTCTCCGTCTGGCCCGGGTTCTCTAATCGGTTCTTCGTCAGGAGCATCCTCAGGGAGCTGGAATAGTAGAGCTTCTGGAATCACTACCCTTTGAGGCGAGGATTGGGGTCGAGGAGCGGGAGACCTCTCACGAGATCGCTCAGGAACCTCATTTCCAAGACCAAAATCAAGATCACCATAAGAAGAATGTATTCCCATTGATGGTTGAACGTACTTCGTGCTAGGGACATACGTTGAGTGTCGTCCATATGATGAATCATGGTCGTGCATAGCGTAAGAAGACGACGCTCCCTCACCCCCAAAAGAAGAATGTCTCCCCATAGATGGTTGACCGTAGTCGGTGCCAGAGACATACATTGAGTACCGGCCATATGATGCTTCATGGTCGTGCGTAACGTAAGGAGCCGACGTTCCGTCCCCCCCAAAACTATAAGGATTGTATGGATTGTATGGATCGTATGGACTGTACGATGCATTTGTTGGTGCATCGAATTCATCGTTTGGGGGTTGGTTCAGGTCGAACCCGATACTAGCTACGCATGACTGCCTTGGAGGAGCAGATGACGATGCACCAACTTCGTTGTCTCGACAGAGTAGGCCAAAATCACGTCGTAGACCTGCGGTCGGGCTATCAACGTCGGCATTCGGATCGAAGTCGAAATTCGCCCGGCCCCAGCTTGGTATTTCGACAACTGGATCAGACTCGGAGAATGATACATACAGCTCGAGGGGCCCCCGATTGAATACTCGAAGTGGGCTTCCATCATCATTTGCACATCAGCATTTTCCGCAATTTGGCATACAATGTACCGTAAAGGGTCTATAGATATTGGCACCCGATACTTCACGTCGGACAAACGATGATTATTGAAATGAGGAACTTTTGCCTCCAGTTCCTTGACCAACTTCTTGAACGATAATCTCCTCGGAAGCTTTATCGTTACCGGATCTTCGCAGTAAAAAAGGACCCCCTGTTCAGTACCCTCAAATATCTGCCCATCGTAGTAAACTTTCGTAGTAACGCCTCGTCCGGCCATTTGAATATTTTGAAAGACTTTTGAAATTTTTATACTTAGAAATTCTACGAAGGAATTGATTGCCAATTGAAACTTATATTTTCGTTTTATGGTTAGGGTTCATATATAGGCAAAATTATTGGCCCTTGCAATCCAGGAGAATCTGGTTGTGTAAGGCAAATAATGGTTCAGGGACGTTACTTTGCTTGTCCATTACCTAAAACCGATAATCAGGTAAGGTAAGGGATAGATTTGATGGGAGGCAGGAATGGCGTGTGTGTGCCTGGGAGGCAGTCCCCTTACTTTCGACAAGTAAGTGATAGATTTGATGGGAGACAGGGTACACCAGTACCTCGCGTTCTATAGAACGCGATGGTCTAACGATGTCGCGTTCTATAGAGCGCGATGTCACTTTGAACGCTTTGTTTCAGACATTCTGTCAGAAGTTATAATAACCGTACTATTTCATTATTTGTTTGTTTGTGTAATTGAGAACATGTTCGAGAATTTGAGACAATTGTAGTATTGTAATTGAATACTAGTACTGGTGCCTATAATGTAATTGAGTACTAGTAATTTTACATAACTTGAAGTCCGTTTAACATTCATAAAGGATGAAATAAAACGTCATATAACATAATTGGAAGATCATTTCATAAGTTAATGGTTAATCTGAATCATCGTAGTCAGTGGACACGTCTGAACTTAGGTTTAGTTCTTCGATCATCTGTTGTTTTCTTTGTCTACGTCTGTACATAAAAAGTTGCAGCTCCTCCACAGCCGCATCAACATCCGGTGAAGACGGTGCGTGTTCATTGTTCGGAGCAGGTTCTACGGGTGCAGACGTACTACCTTCGCCGGCGTTGACAAACTTAACATTGAAATCGACGTCTCTAGCTCCGACGGCATTGAGCCGGTCATACATGTTACGAACGTTTGTTTCGTTCGTAAGCTTCATAACGTAGTGCGTTTCATTAGCTGACGGTGATGGGATTCGACATTCCATGGCCGCAATTTCTTTGTCGGTGTGTTTACTAACCTCGATTGTTGTCAACTGTATTAAATCTTTCAGTGACATTTTGCCGGTGATTGTTGACTCAAAATAAGTATCGAGAAAATAAAATGTTGCCTTAAATTTTGCCATAAGGTGAGCAAGGATTGGGTGTTTAGAGAGAATTTGGAATGAGTAAATGATGGTGGAATTCGTGGGTATTTATAGGAAAGGAAAAACACCACATAAATAAATTTAAGTCGAATTTCATTTAACAAAACTTTCAACATGTATTCTTTAATAAGTAACTTGAGACAACTACATAAATTATATATAAAATTCGAAACAATAAATTCAGTAGCTCTGGCGGGAAAATTTGATCGGAGGTCCCGACTAAAAGAAGCAGAGAGCGAAATCCAGATGTAAATGTTGACTGCCACGCCACATCTGAAATGATTAAATGGTAGCAGCTTTGATTCACATTAACAAATGTAATCGGCACCCGCCGCATCTGAAAATGTCGATCTGAATCCGCCCCTGCTTCCTAAAACTCCTTTCTTTTCAAAACTGTAGCCGGGGATCCTCTCGACGGCGGCTACAGAAGCAGCCATTGAAGCCACTACTGCAGCATACAACCTCCAAAATATTGCGTTATGTCGGTAAATATTAAGGTATGTACCCCCGATGAACACAAATCTTTAAGTGAACTCCAACTATCATAAAGGAACAATATTTCGGACATAAAAATTGCAACGGAAAAAAATTCAGCATTACACGAACTCATATTCAACTGACCTAAATTAAACTTAACTGCTTACAAAAATCCATCTCCCTGCATATATATATACACATAGACCTCGCGTTCTGTACAACGCGAGGTAAGGGTGACCTCGCGCCCTACAGAACGCGAGGTTGCCACGTCATCATATTCACCTCTATAAATAGCAAACTGGAGTGGCAAGGAGCACCGAGATAAATTTTTCATCATATTCACGTACGAAGTTTTCGCTTGAAGCTACTGGTGGCAACATAGCGCATATTTTGGAAGTTTTGTTTTAATTTAACTTCCAAAATATTGCGCTATGTCGTTATTTTTAGTTACTACTGAAAATATAACGCGTATTTAGTATGATTCATTGTTGTTATTATTATTATTGTTCTTATTATTATTGTTATTATAATTACTATCATACTAATAATTTTTATTGTTAGTATCATTTATTATTATTATTGTTATTATTATTATTATTATTATATTTTTTCTTTTTCTTTTTATTGTTATTATTATAAATCAAAATTGTAAAATTAAATTATTATTATTATTATTATTATTATTTTAATTATAATTTTTATTTTATTTTTATTATTGTTATTGTAAATAAAATTTGTTATTATTGTATATTAAATGAGTTTCCCGCTTTTAAAAACTCAAATTTAAAAAACCCCACGACCTCGCGTTCTGTAGAACGCGATGTCTTTAGAACCTCGCGTTCTATAGAACGCGAGGTCTTTTCTGACCGTTCAGTTCACGCGTCTGATCACTAACGCGCCTTTTCAGTGAACCTCGCGTCCTATAGAACGCGAGGTACATGGATATCGCGTTCTATAGAACGCGAGGTTCATTAACCTCGCATCCCAAGCGCCGCGAGGTTCTCTATAAATTGGAGGTTTTTTTCCTAAAAACCTCCACAGAACGCGATTTCTATAGAAGTTTCACAAAAATTTGTCAGCAATTTTTATATACCGTTTGATCACATGGAGCCCTTGCTACGCAACCAAGCCAGTCACTGCAGTGAATATTGGCGAACCACTCCAGAGGTATTATTTTTTTCCTTATTAATATCTAAAAAAAATTATTTAATTAAATTTTATTCTTTTATTTTTACTAACTATTTTATTTTATTTTTTTCAGGGATACGAACGTAACTTACAATGTTACGTTAACCGTATCACCGTCGCACCCATTCCTGCTGTTGGGCGATTGATTGAGCAGGCTGGTTTTGGGCACATAGCTCGCTATATAGGGGGGGTGAAGGTTAGACCGTCGTTGATCAGCGCGCTGATAGAACAGTGGAGGCCCGAGACGCACACATTCCATCTTCCATTCGGCGAGGCAACAATTACGCTGCATGATGTTGCATACATTCTCGGGTTGCCTATAAATGGCAGCGTTATTACTGGTGTAGCGATGGGACATTGGCCACTCCTATTTGCTGAACAAATTGGCGTCATGCCCCCTGATAGAGCGTGGGACGGAGGGAAAATTTCTCTACCGTACTTGGAGGACAACTTTGGAACCCCTCCCCCCGATGCGGATGATGTTACACTTGAGGTATTTTTTTATTATATTTAGTATGCTTTTATTATTACATTTATTATTAAATTAAAATTATTTATTTGCACATTAGCGTTTAGGCAATTTTTTTATCATGAATAGGGACAATATTTAGGATCTTTTTAATAAATATTTAGGATGCCGAATTATAAATATGTAGGATAAATTTTTAGGATGAATTCAGTAATTATTTAAGATACTTTATTAAATATTTAGGTTGCCTACATTAAATATTTAGGATACTTACAATTTTATTATTTAGGATGAACTTAAATTTTTTTTAATTAGGATGCCTTTATTAATTTATATTTTCACAGCGGTATGCGCGAGCCCACATCTTGCGCATTATTGGCGGGATATTAATGCCCGACAAAACTCGCAACAAAGTGCACGTTATGTGGCTTCATCATCTCACAAATTTAGCCGAGTCTGGACGAAAATCTTGGGGGTCAGCTGTCTTGGCGTTTCTTATCAGAGACCTCTGCAGAAACGTTGACGCCTCCAAAGCATCGATGGGAGGATGCTATTTATTCCTGCAGGCTTGGCTTTGGCTTCGGATCCCTACTTTGGCACCACAGCTTAGGATTCCCAGTCCTCTGTCATTTCCGCTTATACGGAGGTACTACATAATCTACTATATTTTTTTATTAAATTATTTTATTTAACGATCGCATTTCATTATTTAAAGGTGGACCGCCAACCTATCCTACGTCGGCCTACCGGACACCCAGAAAGCATACAGATATAGATTCGATGCCTTGAAGGAGGACGAGGTAATTCAGCAATTATTTTGATTTTTTCCATACTATTTTTTCCAATAATATTTCATATAGAAATTTTACTAACTTTTTTCATTCTTTTTAGTACGTGTGGAGGCCCTACGATTCAGAGCAGATTCGCCTCATTACTCCACCAGATATTGTGCAAGAGCGAGACCTCTGGATTTCCGTAGTTCCGCTGCTGAACTACGAAATTTGCGTCTGGCATTCTGCGGATCGTGTACTCCGACAGTTCGGGTACGTCCAAGATGTTCCACGCCCTCCGCAAAATATGGACGAGTTCCACAATCTTACGCGTCAGGGGAAGACGGAGACTGACTGGGCCGAGCACCACGCTATCTGGATAGCACTTTGGGGTCAACGATTTCTCAGACGCCCACATTTTCTCGCACCAATTATAGAAGGGGGTCCTTCGGTCACTTTCAATTATGGCCAGTGGTATAGGGACAATGGGATGCCACATATCCTTACTCCGGCCGAGCTCGAAGAAGGGCTTCCCCAGCGACCCCAAAACCGCCCACGCGGGAGCGGGCGAGCGAGCCAGACCTAGAGCCAGACCCAAAGGCAGTCGACGCAGCGCGGTCCGAGACCACGATATGACACTCCAGGGGCATCATCTTCTGCCCCACCATTGCATAGCGGTCTATCGACTTTCGAGCAGACGATGCCTCCACCCCAGTTCGGCTCCACTGATGCCTATCGCCCCCAGACGCTGCATACTGACCTTCTACTTATCGATTATCCACCTCAGTATGAGTTTCAGATGGTGGAGAATACGCGGATAGGTAGTTTGTTTTACTCCCCGCCTAGGCCCAGCACAGATCCGCAGATCGCGCACGATGGTCAGGATGATAGGGACCAGGGACCACCACAGGATGGACGGAGGAGGAATCCGGGTCGTGACCGTCATCCACCCGACTGTGGAACGGGTAGACATAGGCATTATTAGTTTTTTTTTTGTTTTCTACTTATGTTTTTAATATTTATGTAAAACACTTTTAAATTTTATAATGTCGTATTCTAATTTTGTTTATGAATTATAATTTTGTTTGCATATTATAATTAAACTTTATAATGTTTATTTAATTTTTGTTTTTACTAAATTTAATAGGATTAAAAAACAGAAAATCGACATTAGTTGAAATACAACTTCAATCAATAAACGTATGCTAGCATAGGGTTTTCGAAGCCATTTTAAACCATTGTAGAATGGACGGAAATTAACCATGTTGGTATCATGCGATAGACAATTTTCAGTACTACAACCCCAAACTCGATGATCGCTAAAAATATACCATTTACACGCTCGAAATTGGGTTCGAACACGCATACTTATGCATGTTTTTGCTTGTGGTTCTGGCTGTAAATGCACAGACCTCGCGTCCTACAGAACGTGAGGTCCGTGCGATATATTCCAGCCGCCTTTTCAATTTCTCGGTGACCTCGCGTTCTGTAGAACGCGAGGTACTGTTAAACCGTTATAACGAACTGCAACGCCACGTCGACAGAAATCGCATTCTGCAAAACGCGATATTGTACCTCGCGTCCTACAAAACACGAGGTCTGCCGACCTGGCAAGAAAGGGGGTCATTTTGCCAAATAAATATTTTTGAGAGCCATAATTAAAGATAATAATTAAAAAAGGGTTTTTCACCCAAAATTGCCTCCAATATACATAATAAACTTGTTTATTTAAATAATAATAATTTTGATAACACTTAACTCAAATTCACGTAAGAATCCAAAATACAACCGGTTAAGGTAAGACTAAAATTTGACAAAAATCAGTTATAACAGATAAATTTATCGAGTGCCTAATTTTTTAGAGTAAGTTGGATAATATTTTAAGTTGAAATTAAAAATATTAGGATCCGTTTGATTTTAGAAAATATTTTTTATTTTTGTCTTCTATTTTTATAAAATAATTTTTATTTTAAGTTTTCTAACATTTAGAAAACATGTTTGATTAATAGGGATGAAAACTTGTTTTTAAAAATGAAAATATTGAAAACGTGTTCATTATCTAGCTTTCTAAAATAGAAATAAAAAATAATTATTAAATATTTAAAATAAAATATAGTTAAAAGATATTATTATAATAATAAGAAAATAAATCAAAGTTTTAAAAAATGGCATCAAAAAGATTCGAACCCGAATTAAAATGAAGTTAAAAAAAACATTGTTATTATATTTTCTATTTTCCCAAAACATTTTCAATGAAAACAATGGAAACATTTTTTTATGTTTTCAAATTTTCTCTTATTTTTGTTTTCATTTTCTAATTTTTCAACCAAACACGTTTTCTTCATCGTTTTTCATTTTTTTAAAAATAAAAGTGAACATGAACTTCATTATTTATAACAAAATGGACCTTTATGTATGGGTGGCAATCGGGTGGGGAATAACCGAAAATCGTGAGGATCCATACTGATGGGTATGAGGAACAACCGTAATCTTCACCCACGGGGACGGAGACGGGGAAGTTTTATCATCGAAGCTCAAATGGGGATGGGGACGAGGATTACTATATCCGACCGTGGGGTAATCAAACTGTATTCGTATAAATCACTATAGGATCCTCAAAAAATATCCGTATGGATCCCGATATTTTACAAAGTTTTATGGTCATAAGGGGAAGTTACCTATTTTTCATCAAAAATCTAATCTCACCTGACCATGCTCGGCTGGAGTAAGTTTGAAAATTCTTCGTAAATTCTATAAAAATAATTAGAATGTGCTCTATACATTGATGTAAACGTGATTCAGTCTAGTTTTGTTTTAAAATACACGATGGTCGATTCAATATGTATTCTAAATGATATGAATATTTGAATGTTGAAAGGTCATAAAAATATGGCAGCCAATTTCTTAAAAGAAGTTTTAACAATGACTTTGATAAATCACCAAAAATTCTGCAAGATAAATTAGGAAGTGAGTTTTATATTTCTAGAATCATACGAAAGTCTATATTTGTTTAAAACAAACGGTTCTCAATTTTGAGTTATATATCAAGAATTATTAATTTTTGAGTGAGCAAAGATCAGAAAAAATGACAACAAACTGTTTTTAAAAACAACAATAACAACGACTTCAAAAATTTACCATAAATCGTACAAGTAAAATTAAAATAGGTAATTTATATGGTTGGAAAAGTTATCGATTCTAGTTCCTTTTAGAACAAACATATCATGATTTGGAACTATAGATTATTAGTTACATATTTTTTAAAGGTAGTGCAGGCTGTCATGTTTCAACAGTTAATATTTAAGTCATGTTTTATAGTTTTGAAATGATTTGTTTGTTGTTTGGTAAAACTAAATTTATCTTTTATGTTTATAATTTTGTAGATTTAATGTTGAGTATTTGTTTTAGTGTATTAAGTTAGGTTTTTTTTAGGTATGTGAGATTAACTAAAAACCACGGGGATCTGTAAAGAATGAGTACGAGGACGAAAAAATTTCGAAAAGGTTTAATGGGAGTTCCCGAAACCGTACCCGCAATTATTGGAGACAAAGTGAAGAATGCAAAATCGTCCCCGATCTGCCTAGTTGCCACCCCTACCTTTATGCTTTCCATAACAAATCATTTAAATTGCATAACTATTCTAGTTTCAACATAAATAGTTACTAATGTAACATTCTATGTTGTAACCGAAATTATTACCAATTGTATAGTTTTTTTAGAGTAGACAACATTTTAAGTTAAAATCCGCCGCAATATAACATTTTCTGTTGTAACCGAAATCATTACCAATTGTATAACCTTTTAAGGTAGACATATAATATTTTAGGTTAAAATCCGCCGCAAATTAACCTTAGGTTAGAGTGTCGTAGACCAGAAGTGGACAAAAATTCTCTGCCCCTTTTCAGTGTCCCTTTCTATACCTAACACTAAAAAATCAAATTATAAGCTATAACCCTAAATTTTAAATCCTAAACCTTAAATCATAAACCCTAAAAATACACCCTACCTCAAATTTCCTAAACTATAATCCTAAACCTTAACCCCAAACTTTAAACCTAAAATTTTAGCGTAAGAGATAAATAGATGCACCAAAAAAAACAATAGATTTCTATTTAGTAGAACTACCACAAATTCACTAATGTTTTTTAAAGAGAGAACTCATTAAGTCACAATTTTTCAATTTTTACTTAATTTTAACATACTCTCAAACATCACCGGAGCAGTTTTTCAATTTTAACTCGCCTTAAAGTTATATTTAAATTTACCAATTATATGATCGACAAATTCTCTAAATTATAATTCTAAATTATAATCTTAAATTCTAAACTTTAAATTTTAGTGTGGGGTAAAAATAGATGCACCAAAAAAAGAACGGGGATTTATATTTAGTAGAACTACCGCAAATTCACTAAGGTTTTTTTTTTAAAGAGAGCACTCATTAAGTCATAATTTCTCAATTTTTACTTAATTTTAACATCCTCTCAAACACCACCACGGTAATTTTTCAATTTTAACTCGCGTTAAAATTATATTTAAATTTACCAATTAGATGATTATAACGATTTTTTTAAATGGTGATAGTTGAAATAATGTCACAATGTAATGAGAGTCTAAAAAATAAGCATTTCTTAAAAAATAGTTTATATTTATTTAATTGATACTTGTAAATATATTATACTATAAAATAAGTAGCGGGACGAGTATAATAGAAATCAAGTGAATCTCGGAATCCACGAGAATAATAGAGCAGAGATAATTTAAGTCTTATAGATCACAAATCAAAAATAATTTTAAATTGCTCATTCACTTGTGTTCTGGTGGCAAAGGTAGATGTTCATCATCCCTTAGAACTCAAGTTCCAGCACCAATAATGCATGTTGTGTGTGACATCTTTAAAAAGACTAAAAAAGTTGAACAGATGTTACCATTGTATCACATCAACATATTAAAAAAAATTAAATTCTATACTCACACCAAATCAGAAAACGAAGATAAAAATGAAAATTCTCACGGAAATAAATAAATAAATGGGGAAAGAGTACTCCATAATTAATGCACGTCACCTACCAAGCATCTCCCTTCCATGTTAAGCCATCCAAGCCTTTTTTTTCTTCAATATAGTCCGTGACTCTCATGGAACTCTAATTGTGGTCCAGGTTATAGATTTGACATTTTCTGGTAAATTATCCGAATTCGAATAAATATTTATAGTATATACATTTGATAAAGAAAAACACTCATAAACATAATTTTACAAAAAAAGAAAACAATTATGAAAATCTTTCAAATAATGCCCTTCGATCCATCTAAATTGTCCTACCCATCTTATAATATTTTTTATAATATGCATGTCAATTTTATGGTTTATGTCTAGAGTGCGAGGCTGCCCCTCCCAGCAATGTCATCTTTAAAGTTGAAATTTACGTTCTCTTTTTAAGAGTGTAATGTGTTTTACTAATGTACCTAACACTTGTTGGTATTTTATAATAATTTAATAAATTATAATTGAGTTAAGGTTCAGTAATTTATTTAATTTTAAAACATTTAATTGATTGTGATGTAAGGTAGGGTATGCCCAAGGGTGGAAACAATGTAGACCACAACTAAAATAATTCATCCTAGAAATGCTAAAAATTAGTATATCATTTAACATGAAAAAACTGCATACTAAATTAATTTTGGTCGGTAGTGACGTGCTTTGGTGTCGGTAGTGACCCTCTTAAATGGTAAAATTTTCTTTAAATCCTTTTAAAAGTTACATCATTTTAAATAAGTATAATAGTTAAATTATATTTAGGGTCTCCTTAAAATTTTAATGATGATTTATAATTTAATCCCTTCAAAAATTTTAAGTTAATACAATATTAGATTTTCATTTTTATGATAATTTTGGTCTTAGTTTATATATTTTAGATAAAAAAATTAAACTAAATCTCTAAATTCTAAATTGAATTTGAAATTTTTATTGAATAAATCTAAAATTTAAATTTAATCCAACTCGATTTTAATTTGAAATATAATACCTGAATTAGTTCAAATCCAATTAATTTAAATATGAAATAACCCGAACAAGTAATTAAAATGACCAAAACTTGAAGTGAATCAAATCATTATGATTCAAGCTTACAATGACTCGACTCTAAAAACCAAAGTCTCAAATCTTAATGATTTGAATTTAAAACAATTTAAATATTAAAAATCTTAATTAACCTGACTAATTCAATATGTCCAACTCACACGTCTATGTTGAACTTCTCACAGCTTAAAAAAAATTCTAAACAACAAGGGTGAGAGAGGACACCCTTGCCTTAAACCTCTACTGATGGGAAAGGTTTTGTGGGCAGTCCATTTACCAGCACTGAGATGGATGTGGTAAAGATACAATCTTAAATTCACTTTCTTCATTTTGAACCAAAACCTATTTTTTTCATAATGAGATTCACAAATTTTTAATTTACAGAATCGCATGCATTCTTAAAGTCCGCTTTCATAATAATGGCCTCATTTTTCTTCCGTCTCGGGTCATCAATGATTTCATTGGCTATTAAAGAACAATCAACAATTTGTTTGTCAGGTATGAAAGCAAACTGGCTCTCTCCAACTACTTCGTTGATAATACTTGTCAAACGTCTCGAGAGAACCCGAGCCACTATTTTATACAAGCTTTCTACCAACGAGATTGGTCTGAAATCATTAACATTCTCGGGGCATGCTTCTTTGGTATCAACATAATAAAAGTCTGATTTATGGATTTAATGTCCGCCGAGCCATTGAAGAAATCAACGAAGAACCTCAGCACACTCTTTTTGATGTAGGGTCAGAATTTCTTGTAGAAGTCAATGTTGAAGCCGTCTGGACCAGGGGCCCTTGATTCATCAGTTGAGTTAATTGCCGCCCAAATTTCATCCTCATTCAAAGGCTGCTCAATCCCTATAGCCGACTCTGAGCTTAAGGATCTAACATTCACATTAAAAATTTTAACAGTGATTGTCTTGCTACAATTATAGTTATCACGGAAATGCTTTGCAAGGGTCCTGGAGATCTTTCCTTGCTCAGTGTAGACAATGTTTTTCTCCCTTAGAGTAGATGTGTAATTCGAATTACTCCTGATGGATGCCGAAAGTTATTTTTTTTTTGTATTTTTTTCTCTTTTTAAACCATTTCAGCCTAGATTTCCGCAACCATTCTCATTCTTCTCTTCGATATCTTCTCTAAAGTCTTGCTTTGAATTGTACAATTTCATCCATTACATTACTATTATGTCCATTGTTAAAGGCAACTTTTTTCCAACTTTGTAATCTTTTCTTCTATTACACTAATTGTATCGTGGTCATTACTTTGTGCTTTCTTTGCCCACACCTTTGAAACGCTTTTTAATTCCTTTAGTAACTCTCTCATCTAGGGATAGGCACGACACCCGGACTCGACGAGTTCCGACCCGACCCGACCCGATCTGGTCGGGTATTTTTATGAAAAAATCGGGTTCGAGTCGGGTCGAATTTTTGTGTAGGGTGAGGTCGAGTTTTAGGGTAAAAAATCTGACTCGACCCGGGACTAATAGTGTAATTTTCTCCTAAATTTTTTAGGGATATTTGTAATAATACCCCTCTTTATATTTTTTTATAATTAGGTCCTTAAAATTAATTTTTTATTTACATTTTAATCCTTAAAATTATTTTTTTTATAATTATGCCTCTTAAAATTATTTTTTTTACAATTAGGTCCCTAAAATTAATTTTTTTCTATAGGTCGGGTCGGGTCAGGGTCAGGTTTAGAATATTTATTTTCGGGTTGGATCGGATTTTTTAAAGAATTGAATCGGATTGGGTCAGAGTCGGTTTTAAGATAATTAGTTTCGGGTTGGGTTCGGGTGGGCCAAAAACCCGACCCGACCCGACCCGTGCCCATCCCTACTCTCATCTCCTTCCCCTGGCCATTTGTTTATAATATTAATATTGAACTATTTATTAAGCTATAACATAAACTTAGGTTAAACTTAAATAAACATTAATTAAGCTTAATTAGACTTTAATTAATACATTGGTATTGGTGTTTCAACAGTCTAACTCAAACTAAATAATTGAAACATTACGTGTAACATGATTTAGAAAATTTGAGATATGAGTATGAGATTCCTGTAAATTTGAGAGAAATAAACTCAATTAGTCAATTTACTAGAATTTTTTTATAAACATTAGTTTTCAATTTATTAATCGACTAATTTATATTATATATTATAAAAGATTTATTATATAGACGACCTTCCAACTTAATTTGTTTTATTTATAATTTTAAAATTTATAACTCTGGACGTTAATTAAAGAATCTAACCTCTCATCATTAATTAAATCAACTAGTTGTTGATCGTTGACCTACTTTTTAGTTATATTATTTAGTATACTTATCTATCATATAATTTATATGAAATAAGGATAAGTATAAATTCATATGATATTATAGGATATGTTAAAATTTTCATGATTATGATGTTAAATGAAACATAAATCATTATATATAACATGTTTTATAGAAATTTTATAAAATAATAACTTATATAATTTTAATTTAAACTCAACTTGATTTGACTTATCAAATATTTTCTATCGATTAGTTGGATGAACACGAATTTTTATGCATAAAAT
This sequence comes from Hibiscus tridactylites, assembly GCA_958450335.1. Taxonomy (NCBI): domain Eukaryota; kingdom Viridiplantae; phylum Streptophyta; class Magnoliopsida; order Malvales; family Malvaceae; genus Hibiscus; species Hibiscus tridactylites. The sequence goes on from OY288270.1 coordinate 81,156,908, forward strand.
TTTAAACCCCCCAACACGTTTTTTAATGAAAAATAGTGAACATACGAAGGTTTAATATAAATAAAATTTAATTGAAAGTGATCGGGCGGGTTATATTTACTTGTGGTGGAGACCGGAGACCATGAGGAAGACAACTGAATTAATTCACGATTTAAATAATAAAGATATCATTTAATATGAAAAAAGGACTGTCCACTAAGTTGTAAACCATGTGATGGGTAGGAACATTAAAGTTTTGATATACAGATGGATAATGATTAGTGATACCATTTGGAATAATTTGAACCCATCGGTTTTTGTGATGTGCATCACAATTTTTAGTTTAATTCACGTCTCTTAAAGGTTATGAGTCTCTAATTTAAGAGTTTAACTAATTAACAGTTTTGGTATCACATAAATTAATTTTATTTAAAAGTTCAAATCCAAATTTGATTAAACTGATTTGTCCATAGATGGTCAACTATTTAATTTAACCTATCAAACTTAAATGATTTGAACTTGAAATAATTTAAACCTAAAAATTCGGATCCTTAAAATCAAAGGGTCTAAACATAAAAAGATTAACCAGTTCAACCTATCCAATTTTGAAGTCTAATTCAATCTAAAAAAATTTGAAGCAATGAGAGATACACCAATTATCTGAGTGGTCACGAATATTTATATTATCCTATTTTTATGAATTTAAATTTTAACATTGGTCTTGTAAATAGAATATTTTCTACTTAATAAAAAAATTGAAGCAATGTGTGCAACGTATCCGAAATAGGAGATTCATATTCTTAGAAATTAGATAGTAATATATTAAATCCCTTATAGGGAAAAACATGAGAATAGTAGGGCAAATATGCTGAATCATATCTTAGGCATCAAACCTATGATATTGTAATAGAAACATAGTCTAATTAGTTTATTTCCCATGTTGCAAGACATTAAGCAAGGAAAGAAGCCAGTCGTTTGATCAATTTCTGAGCATTCTCAGACTCAGAAACCACAATATGAAACGCATGGACTTCATCTTCAACATCAACCAGCTCCAATTCCCCTTTCCACCCACTTTCCTTCACTGTATTGTAATACTTAATCACTCTCTCCCTCAACATATCCTTCCCGGCAACACTAACGAGCAGCCTCGAACATCCAAGGTTGGCCAAGCTCGGACCTCCGGGAACCATCGGATTCATCATCGGATTATCGACACCCCCGGGCACCTCCGGGTACACCAAGTGCCACATGGTGTGCAGTGGCAGCTTCTCCCGTTCTTCCACATCCTTCATCTCCGACCCAACTGGCTCCGAACCCCAGAAAAAAGGGTGTGTTAGAAAAGCTCCTTTGATTTTAACACCATTATTTAAACCCTCTATTCCAGCTCTCAACACTACATTATGAGCAAGGTTGGCACCGGCGCTGTCACCACCGACGTAAACACGATCGAAATCAACATAAGTAGAAACCCAAGGCTCTTTGTTGGAATCAGTATGAGCATTAGAATGAGAAACAACCCATTGAAGACCGGCCCAACAATCGTCATAAGCAATGGGGAGAGGGTGTTCAGGGGCCAACCTGTACTCTATCGATATAACAACAGCCTTAGCAAAACAAGCCAAGCGGTTCATGAACCTGGTTTCGAATAAAGAGAAAGCTGACTCGAAGCAGAAGCCTCCACCATGGAAGTAAACTAAAATGGGAACCTTTGGGTGTTGGTGTTGGTCATGTAGGTGTTTTGGAAGGTAGATTCGAGCTGAGATTGGTGGGTTTTGTGAGACGACGATGTCTTTGGAGGAGACGCCGGTTTCAGGGTCGGAGGCAGAAGGTGGAACAATGGGAGAGCCGCCCAATCGCTCGACGGAACCATCTTTGTAAACCCGGATGTAAGGGAGGATCTCGGTGGCTACTTCTTTGCCGATGGAACCCATATTGTTGAAGTAAGGGAGAGGAGCGATTGGGAACAAAAGCTTTGGCCAATGTTGCTTAATGTTTTGTTGTATGGAATGGTGTAAACCACCACCATATGGCACGCAATTTATACAAAATCTTTTATGCATTATTTGCTCGTTTTGTTGGGTTTTAACCGCAATCGTTTTGGTAAAAAACAAAACCCCCCGCAATTAATGAACCAAAGCTGAAGTCCTCCCATAGCCTATAGCGTCAAAATTCATAGGATAGTAGGAGCACCATCACACGCCAACCTCCTTCGCCTAACACGGACGGATTGACCGCACTCGGTTTTATACCAGGGACATATCTACATGCATACGCTAGTCACATGACACACCATTAAAAAAATGAAAAAATCATTTAATATGTTGGCTCTTTTTAATTTTCTTTTTTGTAATTTCATCTCACATCCTATTTATTTTTATTTTCATTATTTACTATTTTATTTTGTTGTAGATTTATTATTATTAGTTTTTTATTTTTTTTATTTTAGAACACCACTCTTATTTTTCTGTAGTTAATATTTTTTATTATTGTAATTTAATTATTGTGTAATATATTTACCCCTCTATTTTATTATATTTATTATGATTATTTTTATCATTATCACATTCATTGTTTTTATTACCATATATATTACTTTTTCTATTATTATTATTATTATATTTTTACTTATTAATTTTTTTTGCAGTCATTACTATTAACTAATAATTTGTAAATTAATTTTTTATGTTTTTTAAATAGGGTAAAGTACATGGGTGACCACTCAACTATTAGATCTGACCTATTTTGACCACCGAACTACAAAACGCACAATTCGACCATCCAATTATTCAATTGGTCTTATTTTAACCACGAGCCGTTAAAATCTAACGGAGGAGTGATGTAGCTGTTAATGAAAATTTATATAACTACACATTTAGTACCTATTAATTACCTATTATTATCAATTTATCTAAAAATTAAAATCTCCATTAAACACCCAACGGTAAGGTAACCTTTGAATTTTAAATTCTCTCCATATAAACCTTCATACCTTTTAATTGAAACAAGAAACCAAAGATTACAATGCCAATTTTCGACTCTGACCCAAAAATTCTGAAGATTATAATAAAAGATGAAGACGAAGATTGCATTAGTAACTATGGGTTGGACCCAGATTACCAATCGGGTACATACCCAAGTTACACCAACGAAAAGACACCAGCACTAGATTTCAAAAATCGTCTATCAAGAAAAAATTAAGGTCAGATAATTCTCATATCCCCATTTGTATTAGTTTAAACATGTTGGGTACTGCTAACGTTATTATTTTTGTTTACATTTGCAGTTGTGCTAAGGGTTTTGATTTGGGTAATGAGAAAGACCCAGATTTGGGGATTGATTTTTCACATGTTGATGATCAAATTTACGATAATGTTCAAAATTTTATAAAAGTTTGGTACTTGTGATCAATTTTCACTGAAATTATATACATTTCTGGTTGTTTTATTTTGGAAATCTAAGTTCCTTGTTACATTTCTTGTCAGATGGGAGGCTAGAGAAGCTTAAAGTAGATGATTGTAAGGTTTATCCGAGGAAAAATGAACTTCGATCGAGTGGGAAAAAGGATGTTCTTATTCAACGCATAAAGGAACATTTAGAGTAATCTCCATTTTTCTACAATAATTCATGGTTTTGTAGATTTGTATATATTTTTAAGATTTTTTTTATTATTTTAGAGTTTCAAATGGTGGAGGGGAGAATAAGTATCCAATATCCAGCTTTGTATTGAACTGTAAAGGTAAACGATTTAGTTCATGGCTTACCCAACCCTGAGTTCTGAATTGATTAATTTATTTAATTAAATTAAAATTAGGATCAAATTGATAGAATAGGTAATTAACATGAACCAAATGTGTAGTTATACAAATTTTCATTAACAACCACGTCACCCCTCCGTTAGATTTTAACGACTGATAGTTAAAATAGAACCAATTAAATAGTTGGATGGTAAAATTTTACGTTTTCGTAGTTCGGTGATCAAAATAAGTCAGACTCAATAGTTAGGTGGTAAGCCAATAGTTTATCCTTTTAAACATAATTTTGAATAATTTATTCTGAATTTACATGTTAGAACCACGAAAATCAAATTCATGTTTTAGAGCATTCAATGCCAGCGCAACACATAACGTAGTCGTCACTTCTGGGGATCATAAGCAGTAGCCGAAACAACCATAGCCACACAAAGAATGCATGTGAATGAAAAGAAGCGGTGATTAGGATTTATTTGGAGAGAACATATTTTTTTCTCTTCCAATATGAAAATGAAATGCGAAAGATTATGATCAAAATCAACAGACCTCGCTCAGTCCATGGTTTTGAAATGATGAAGAATGGCCCGATCAAGGCTCAATGCCTCAACCATATCTGGACGTCATGTCAACTCCATAATTTTAGAATTTGAGTATCCATTTTCTTTTTTATGTCCATGTATTATTTTTATTCTTTTTACTAGTATTATTATTAGTAACGTGTATGTGTATTTCATTTTTAATACTTTAATTCATTATTATATCCATTACCTTATTTTTATTTATTTTAGGGTAATGTTCACAAATAGTCCATTTCGTTTGGTGTTTGTTCTAGTTTAGTCACCAGATTTCAAAATAGGTTATTGTAGTCCCTTATGTTTATAATTTGTTTTATTTTAGTCACTTTTTAGTCATTCTCCGTTAGAGGAGTAACGACCGGCTGACATGACAATTTTAAAATAAAAAAAAATCCACGTGTATTATGTTTGAAAAGGGCAAAAGGAAAAGAAACGTTCCTTATTCCCTTAAGCACGGCTAAAGCAAAAATTTTCACCCGATTAACTTCATTTTCTCTTCGTTTTTCTGTGGATTTTGGGTATTGATAGGGTTTAGAGAAATCATCTCTGAAGATTGAAGGTAAGTACTCGTTAAATTGATTTTTGGTCAATTAATCTCAATCCGCCGGTTTTGAATCGTTTTTTTCTTGTTTAGAGGCTGAAAATGATGCAATGGTGGCTTCGAAAACTAAGGAGAAGAAAGTGGTGTATTATATGTTTTTTTTAACTTATTTTATTTGTTTGCCAAAATTGAAAATGGTTGTAAAATGGGTTTAGAGTTTAAATTAGTATTTAGGGTTTTAATGAGGGTTTTAGATTCTATTTTGGGTTTAATGTGTACTGGTTTTTATGAGATTGCCTATGTTTGGTTTATGATTTTAGTAACTGTTTTGCATTGGATTGATTTAAAGTTTTTGGATTGATTTAGATTCGAAAATGAAGGGTAATATGATTTTAGCTTCTATTTAAAGTTTTAGATCCGAATATGATTTACGATTGAATTGATTTAAAGTTTTTGGTTTACATTGGATGAAGAAACAATGTAACAAATATTTCACATTAATTTAAAGGTTTGTTTGTCTGATTTGAAAAAGATAACCATGTTTGTTTGTTTGTTTACATTGTTTAATAACAATGCAACAAATAGTTTACATTGTTTAATAACCATGTTTTAGGTTTGTTTGTTTAATAACCATAGTTTACATTGTTTAATAACCTTGTGTTCTGATTTAATAACAATAGTTTACATTGTTTAATAACCATGTTTTAGGTTTGTTTGTTTAATAACCATATTTTATATTTTTTAATAACCATGTGTTCTGATTAATTGATGTTAGTTTACATTGTTTAATGACCATGTGTTCTGATTTAATAACTATGTGTTTTGAAGGGTGATATAGTTGATTGGAATTTATTCCATTGAATAAGTGAGTTTGTATTGTTTATAAGGAAAATGGTCCATTGAATATTGTTTGTCTATGTGTTCTTTTGCAGGTTATTATAAAAAAAAGTGGTCCAGAGAACTTTATACCTTTTATGAATTTTAGTTGGCCATTGAATATTGTTTACTTTGTATTGTTTTAAGGGTGGGCCATTGAATATTGTTTACTTTGTATTGTTTAATAACTTTTAGACATTGTAAACTGTTATTGCTCTTAAGGGTATGCATGTGTATTACTTTATAACCATGTGTGTTTTATTGTGTAATGCATTTTTATGTGTATTGCTTTGATGGTTTTTATGTATATTGTTTAATGTGTATTACTTAATAATTATGTGTTTTTATGTGTATTACTTTTAGATATTGTAAACTACTATTGCTTTGCTGATTTCTATGTGCATTGTTTAATGTGTATTACTTGATAACTATGTGTTTTTAACTGTGCAGGTAGTGAGACAGATATGTTCACTTTTGTGATTCACTATGGAGAAAACTTTACTCATTCACCAAGGGTGAAGTATACCTCCAAGTCTGAAGCTTACATAGACTTTGTTGATGACAGTAGGTTCACAACATTTTCATTATGTGCCATGGTTGAGAAGATAGGTGTAGTTCCACCATTTACCATTTACTGGAAAGTGCCAGGTAGTTCACTGTGTAGAAATCTTATTAGGCCACTGAAGAGTGATCAAGATTGTATAGCTATGTTGCAAAGCCTAGAAGTTAATGAAGTAGAAGAAGATCAAGCTGTTGAAGAAGAAGATAATTTTGAAGCTGGAAACAATCATGAGACAGCCATGGAAGAAGAAAATTATGAAGCTGAAGAAAAAGTAAATTATAAATCTGGAAAAAATCTTGAAGAGAAAAATAGTGGTGAAGAATCTGCTGGTGAAGAATTTGTTGGTGCAGAAGAAGATAATATTGTTGAAGAGGAAAATGTTGTTGGTGAAGAAAATAATATTGTTACTGGAGAAGCTAATGTTGGTGCAGAAGAAGAATCTGGTGCTGCTGAAGAAGAATATGATGTCGTTGAAGAAGAAGAACCCGATGATGTTGAAGAAGAAGAACCTGATGATGTTGAAGAAGAAGAATCTGATGAAGAAGAAAAATCTGTTGTTGAGCAGTTTGATGTTAGTGATAATGAGTATGACTGTGGAAAGGATTAAGCGTGCAGACAAGATGATAAAATATGAATTAAGGTTCAAAGAAAAATAGATGGCTTTGGAGCTGATGGTGTGCATATGAATGACAATGATCATGAGGAAGAATCAGATTCTGAAACCTTATATAGTGACTATGGTTCAGACTCGGATATGCCTAAATATCCTGAATTTCATGTTGAAACTGATATGGTGAGACCAAAGTTTAGTAAGGGTTTAATATTTTCGAATAGAGAAACGTTGAAAGAAGCTATCAAGCAACATGAGAGGGTAGATCGAGTGGAAGTAAAACTAAAGAAGAATGACAAACGAAGGCTTCAAGCACTATGCAAAGAAGGATGCTCTTGGAAGTTGTGGCCAGCCCCTATGAATTCAAAGGAAAGTAAGGACTAAACTTGACAAATTAAAACCATGGTCAATCGTCATACATGTTCCAAGTCCGTGAGCAATAGTAACATTATAACTAAGTGGATGACCAAGTATTACATTGGAAAATTTATGCATGAGCCTCATTACACCTTAAGATTATTACGGCATGATGTGCTGCAGGAATTTGGTGCACTTGTGTCAACTGGAAAGTATAGTAGGGCCAAGGATATGGCATTACAAATGATTGAATGGAATCATAAAGACCAATATGAGAGAATATATGAATACGTACAAGAGTTGAGGATTACTAATCCTGAAACAACAACAATCTATTATTTGCGGGAGTTTGAAATTGCTATAGAACAATTGGGGATACTGTCAGAGGCTGCCTATGGTTGGGTTAAGGAGAAAAACCCTACTCAGTGGTCCAGATCACACTTCTCTACTAGGAGCAAGTGTGATATGCTCCTTAACAACCACTGTGAGTCTTTTAATAAGGTAATACATTTTTTCAATTATTAAATATTAAGAAAATAATTTTATACTTAATATGTATTTAACTTTGATATTGTCAATATATTTTGTGCAGTTCATTTTCGAGGTAAGAGATAAGCCTTTATTAACTATGATGAAGACAATTCGAATGAAGATTATGACTCGAATTGTATCAAAAAAAGAGGCTGATGAAAAGTGTAAAGGGTTCTTGTGTGATTTTTTTTTTTAAAAGTTGGACATGAACATTGAAGCATCTATCAGATCACTAAATCAGCCTTATTTTTTAATTTTGTTTTCAATTGAGAAATGCTTTTACTTTATACAAATCTGCTTTGTTTTTCAATTTACGATTTGGTAATATTTTTTTCAATCTCCCTTTGGTAATGTTTGGTAGTATTCACAAATAGTCCTTTTCGTTTGGTAATGTTCACAAATAGTCCCTTTCGTTTGGTGTTTGTTCTAGTTTGGTCACCATATTTGACTTATCTTAAAACTTAAAAGAGACCATCTTCAGTATAAAACTATGATTTTTTAGTTGTTTTTCTTATTTGCGGATTATTAGCCAGATTCACTAAAATGCACTATTTTGGTCAATGTATTCTTAATTCTTCATGGTGGTGCCCCTTGAATTTGCTTAATTCTTACCCTAATATGAATTGCTAGTTTTTTTATTTAGTTTCACACTTAAATGCATTGTTCTTTGATGAATTCTTTATGATGGACTTTGTGTATTGTAATCTATTTGTTGCTTAGTTATTAGCTTAATCTAGAATGATAGTTTTGGTCATTGTACGTTGTTTCACTATCATTTGACTTAGTTTTCCCTTAAATGCAATATTTTTCTTATAAATTCTCCATAGGACCTTGCTCGGTGTATTTCTCTTATGAATTTGTGTTTCATGTATTGCTTTAGGTTATGGACAACTTATGCTGGTGCACATAAGTATCAAGTTGAAGCTGACCCATCCCATCAACATGTTGCGGACCTTCCTGAAAGATCATGTTCATGCAACAAATGGGACCTCACTGGCATCGCATGTCCTCATGCAGCATCAGTCTTTCGATTGAATAATTTAAAACCTGAAGATTTTGTCAATGAATGCTACCACAATAGTACACAGCTAGCTATTTACTCCAACATGATTAAACCAATCAAAGGTAATACTCTAAACTAGCTTGTAACCTACATTCAATCAATGATTTGCATAACATCTTTCGGTTGTTGTTTGTCTGTGCAGGTCCATTTCAATGGGCTCTAGTGACTGACATGAAACTTATATTGCCACCAATCATCAGGAGGCCACCAGGAAGGCCAGTCAAGAAAAGAAAATTGAAACGTGATAAAGTCAGTAACCCTAAGATAAGTAAAAGAGGACAACAAGACAACTGCACAAAATATAAAAAACAAGGCCACAACAAAAGGATATATAGAGAGGAAGTGGGTGCAAATCAACCTATAAAAAGACTCTATTAAAGAGACCAAAACATAGACAACCTCAACAACCACATCAAGCTCAGCAGCCACACCAACCTCATATGCCTCGAAGGGAAAAAATGTCAATAAAGAGAAAACAACCCCTTCCTTCATCAACAACTGTTAGATGGATGCCAAGTCAAAAATCTACTATCTTTAACCCTCCTACTCAAGAATCACAATCAATCAACTGAAGTTGGGACAAACATCTTTCGATTTTTGTTAAATGAAAAACTTGTGTCACATTTTGTTACTTTTATAGGACATTTAGCAGTTGAATGTCATATTATATTGAGAGTGAAGGTGACAAGTAACTCCTAAGATATATTTTGCAAACTGACCATGCTTGGGTCTTTATATTTTGGTCTTTATATGTTGCTGGGAGTGAAGGTGTCAAGTAACTCCTAAGCTATATTTTGCAAACACATTATTTTGTTACCAAATTATTTTGTTAAATGAAAGTAATGCAATATTATCTTCACTTAATTTGTTCACTTTATTTTATGCAACAAATTCATTCTACTCTTAATTTGTTCACTTAATTTGTTCACTTGAATTGAAAATGAAAATAATAGACTTTTAATAAAACCATCCTCATTTTTTTATCAAAATAAAACCATCCTCATTACTGCACTGGAAACATTCCATGAAAATTACATATTCATTCAAACAAAATAGTCCATAGAAATTACATCCTCAATTATTTGTTGTTTTTGAAATTTTGACAGAATAAGAAGAAGAAATTGATTTAGGGTTCTTCAGTTAAATAAAGGAGATTATATAGGCAAGGTAAGGGTGTAGTTCATGTGTATAAACATAATACACGTGTATTATACACGTGGATTTCTTTTTATTTTAAAATTGCCATGTCAGCCGGCCGTTACTCCTCTAACGGAGAATGACGAAAAAGTGACTAAAATAAAACAAATTATAAACGTAAGGGACTACAATAACCTATTTTGAAATCTGATGACCAAACTAGAACAAACACCAAACGAAAGAGACTATTTGTGAACATTACCCTTTATTTTATTAACAACTTTTTTCGAGACAGTATGTAATCTTTTTAGGTCCTAATTCTTAGGTGTCGTGGGGTGTTCTAACCTTTAGTATAAAGAATAGGTTTCACTATAAAATAATTAGTTTTTTTTCTTTTACAAACTGAAAAATATGTTTATTTTATGAGTGGTTAGAAAAGACGTCACAAAACCGTGATTCTAGCACATAAATGAAACTCTAAAATATATACTTTAGAAAAATAAAATAGAAAAAAAATGTGTGAATGAAAGTATGAAACATAATTGCACTGTCAACAAAAAGATTTCTATGTTATCAGACGTGAGTACCATATCATTCTTTCACTTTTTATTTATAAAAGTTTTTAGTTTTTTTTTTCAACTTCAATGACCAAATCAAGAATGAGGTCAAATTTAAATGATGAGATTTATAATTTACCACAATGAAACTAACATTTTCAAAAAAAGACTAAGGGTTAAAAAAACTGAACTAGTAAACCTGGACCAAAAAGATATTTCCCAATAATTTATTAATATGTTGGCCGGCTTGCTTAAAGAGGCAAGCGTTCTATAAATTGCGTATATGCCCCTTCTGTTCACAACTTCCACTTTCCTCTACACACTTGAAGAATATGGGTTCCAGTTGCAAGGAAGTAGCCACCGAGATCCTCCCTTTCATTCGGGTTTACAAAGATGGCTCCGTCGAGCGATTGGTCGAGTCCCCCATCGTTCCACCTTCTGCCTCCGACCCTGAAACCGGCGTCTCCTCCAAAGACATCGTCGTCTCACAAAACCCACCAATCTCAGCTCGAATCTACCTCCCGAAACACCTACTTGACCAACACCAACACCCAAGGGTTCCCGTTGTAGTTTACTTCCACGGCGGAGGCTTCAGCTTCGAGTCAGCTTTCTCTTTCGTCGAAACCAAGTTCATGAACCGCTTGGCTTCTTTAGCCAACGTTGTCGTTATATCGATCGAGTATAGGTTGGCCCCTGAACACCCTCTCCCCATCGGTTACGACGATTGCTGGGCTGGTCTTCAATGGGTTGTTTCTCATTCTAATGATGGTTGTGGTTCCGACAAGGAGCCTTGGGTTTCTACTTATGTTGATTCCGATCGAGTTTATGTAGGCGGTGACAGTGCCGGTGCCAACCTTGCTCATAATATACTGATGAGAGCTGGATCAGAGGGCTTAAATAATGGTGTTAAAATCAAAGGAGCTTTTCTAACACACCCTTATTTTTGGGGTTCTGAACCAGTTGGGTCGGAGACAAAGGATGTTGAACAACGGAAGAAGCTGGCAACGTACACCATGTGGCACTTGGTGTATCCAGAGGTGGCTGGGGGTATCGATAATCCGATGGTGAATCCGGTGGTTCCTGGAGCTCCGAGCTTGGCCGGGCTTGGATGTCGGAGGCTGCTTGTTGGTGTTGCCGGAAAGGATAAGTTGAGGGACCGAGGGATTATGTATTATAATGCAGTGAAGGAGAGTGGGTGGGAAGGGGAATCGGAGTTGGTGGATGTAGACGGCGAAGATCACGCGTTTCATATCTTGGTTTATGATTCTGAGAATGCTAAGAAATTCATCCAACGACTAGCTTCTTTCATTGTTTAATGCGTAGGACATGGGGATGGGGATGGGGAAATAAACAATTTCAATTGCGCTCCTATAATTCTGCGTATTTTAATCTTTCTTTTCTTTTTCTTATCTTCTTTTGCAAAGAAGGAATCTGATGCTCTTATGATTTGGATCCACAAACTCTAATCATAAATAATATACGATCAAATATTGAGTTTGGGTTTGATTCCTTTAGGTTGAATTTTTAGATCAAAATCTGTTAATTTAATTAGGGCATAAACAAAGCTGTCATTTATATAATAATATTTAAGAGAAATTAATTATTTATAAAGAGTGTTATTATTTATAAAGAGGTGTTAATTATATATAATTTTTAATTTTTTTATCTATGAATTATATAGAAAAATATAAAATTTGGGTTGGGTGTGCTCTGCCTATGAACTGAACTATTAATTAATTTAGTGATATATAATAAAATTCCAGAGATTGTATTCATAATATTTTTTTACAAATCAATTCGAGTTAATTAAAAGATTAGATGTTAATGATTATAATGTTTAATTGAATAATCAATTTAGTTTTTATTTTTTTCACACACTTTAGTTTTAATGTTTTATTTTAAGTTAAAATATTTTTTAATGAATGAAAATCATTAATCAACTAACGTATTTTAATAAATAAAATTAATTAATTAATTAACAGCATACATTGACATAGTAGTGTCATATGAATAAAGATATTGATTTAATAGAATGATACATCAGTCATAAAGTATTTTAAATTATTTCTCTATTGCATTTTATTTTGTCAAGTATTGTTTGTTGATTAATAATTTTTGAATCCAACAAGTGTTTCAATAGAAAATCGGATAATATTTATTTTAAGAGACACGAGTTAAAATCACTTTGTCTATAACGTGTATGTGCATTTTCAAAAAGTTAAAAATATGTACCAACAGATTCTAATATAAGTTAAAATAAATGTTGAGAATCAAATATTAGAGATATTTTTGATATTATTGCCAATAATATTAAATATATTTTAATAGTGTAGGCGGCCGACACCTGCCCTCCATAAAGCCACGTAAGTCCTTAATGGCAATGCCGACACCAAGCTGTGGTTTTTAAAACATTTAATTAAAGGGAGATTTTTAAAAATCCACGTTTTTTTAGTCCCACTTTTGAAACATTTAATTATAAGTAGATTTTTAAAATTTGAGCTTTAGAAAAAAAAATTAAAATTTTTTTGGTTGGAGTCGTCACAGGCCACTGAGGTAGGTCGGACACCGTAAAAACTAAAACTAGAGATTCATTTGAAATGGTTCGGGAGTTGGTTACGTGTGGGGAAAGGTTAGCACCCCATCACGCCCGGAAATCGGTACCAAGACAATTGTTGCTTTTAATTGATGAAAATTATCCGAAATTTAAAAAATGAGTTTAATTAGAAGTTCTTAATTGAAAATTAAACTTTAATTATGCGAGCTTTATCAAATTAGCGGTTTCGAATTAATTTGACATTTATTTAAAAAGGATGGCGGTACACCGAATCAAACACTAAACCGACATCATATAAGTCTGACTGCCGTGTTAGTTTAGGGTTCAGATCTCGTACGCCACATTTATGCATGATGCAAACAAATAAAATATGTGCATGTGGCATGTGTTTTTAGTTAGTTTTATGCCATTCGAATATGTTTTTTGTGGCATGCATTTTAATGTCATTACATGTGACTTTTGATACCTGCCGTGTTAGTTTAGAATTTCAGATCTCGTACGCCACATTTATGCATGATGCAAACAAATAAAATATGGGGTTATGGTCTTATTCGTTTTAATTATAAATTTACCTTTAGACGATTCGAATTAATTTGAATATTCGAGGAATATCCAATAAGCTAGAATATTTCGACCCGAATACGTGAATTAATTAGTACCTCCTTTTTATAATTTAAATTAATTATTATGCAAATCAAAGTATCAAAAGTCACATCTAATGACATTAAAATGCATGCCACAAAAAACATATTCGAATGGCATAAAACTAACTAAAAACACATACCACATGCACATATTAAAAATCACATATCATATGCACATTAAACGAACACAAATAACATGGCAAAATCTTGCATAATAAAGCATAACATCACAAAAATAAAAGGCTAAGTAATAATTAAAATGCAAACTGGTAGGGACCACAATGATAATAAATCCATTAAAAATTAATTAAAACACGAAATGGGACCAAATCAAATGGACACGGAAAGCCCTAAGGATCAAAAAATGATTCCACCACCCGAAAATCAATTAGAATGAAAACCTGGATTGGAATTGCAAACATTTAAAAGCATGTAAGGGTTACGGGCGTGATTTTAAAAAACGGAAGCCCTCCATTGCGTAATAAAAAAGACACATAGGGAATAAAATGATGATTAAACCGATTTAAATGTTTTAAGACGCTTTAAAACCCAAATTAAAACACTCTTGCCCTTTTTTATTTCATTAACCATAAACCTATAGAGAGCCTCACTCATTTTCTCTGATTTATCGGCGTCGTCATTATTTCAATCGCCGTTGCCGGGGTCGGAACTCCTAAATAACCCCCTTTTTTTTTACTTTTTGAAACCCTACAAACTAGAAAATCTCTTTTGTCGTTTTGTAAACAAAAAAAGAAATCTCTTTTTTTTTTTAATTTTCGAAAACCGAAAAACCCAAAAAGGATCTCTTTTTTGTGTTCTCCTTCATCGGCTCACCATGCAAGGCCCCAAAGGGGCCATGAGGCTTATCGGCAGAAAAGAGAAACACAGAACGAGAAAAGATGGAGCGACGCAAAGGTAAAAAAGAACACAAAAAACTCTAACCTTTTTATTTTTTTATGCTTTGAAACGATAACGAAATAAAGACGATGATATACCTCTGTAAACTTGAGGTGGCTTGTATTGATTTCTCTGAGTTTTTTTTCGATTAAAACTTGTTCTCCCTTTTTTTCTTGTTACAAAGTTGATTTCGGCTTTATATAGCTCGAAATATTGCATTTTTTCATTACATAGAATTCTCGTAAAATCTGCTATTGGTTGCCCTTTGATTTTGTTGGTATTCGTCTGCTGAATTTGATATTTTTTTTGCCTCTCTGTGATTCTGTTGTTTTCTCTTGAATTTGTTGCGCGTTGCATCTTCTGACATTTTGGTTTTTTGTTGCATGTGAGGCTCATACGAGGGGTAGGGGACCAGAGAAGGCTGGGACGTGGACAGTCGCTCAGTGCCGTCGATGGGGATCTGGACAGTCATGCAGCATTGGGGATTGCACGCGCCAGTCATGACCAGAAAAGGCACGCAGTGGATTACACGCGCGCGTCTGGGCATTGGGGAGTCGCGCGTGGATCACACGCGCTTGGCGGATCCAATCTTGGCCGTTCGATGTCCCAAGCCCGATCCAACGACTTGATACGTTACGGCGCCACTAGAAGGGAGAAACTTCTAGGGTTTCCGCTGAGATTGGATCTGGACCGTCAGATCTCCATCCAGATCTGACGGCTGGGGTTGGGCGGTTGCAAGACAAAGATGGGGCAGATTAGATTAGGGCTTTTAGTCAATTGGGCCAACATGCCTTGTAATATTTTTTGAGGTTTTAATTGTAAATGAACTTTCTAATATTAATGAACTTTAGGCTTAATTTTTATTAACATCGGGCTTTATTTATGTATATGTATTAGTTTTTTTTTCTTATTGATTTTCAGATCTGTTTAATAATAATAATAATATTATTATTATTATTATTATTATTATTATTATTATTAAATAACACTTATAATAATTATAATAGATATTAATAATAATAGATAACAATAATAATAATAGTAGGTAATAATAATATACGATAATAACATAATAACAAATAGTAATAATAATGATAATGGATAATAAGTAATAATGATAATGATAGATAACAATATATTAATAATATAGTAATATTTATTACTATAAAAATATGTATTCAACATCAATAATATATATATATTGTTTATTTATTTATTTATTTAGTTTTTAGTTTTAATTATTCGATATGCATATTAACAAAGCCCATTAGTTAAAAATAAAAATGAGGTGACACCCCGGATAAAATAGGTGATTACAACTGCACCCCTTTGCTTATACTTGTGGAATAAGAATAAAGCAAAGGTTATAAACACCGATTTTGTCCAACTTCCCTATTTGGATCCCGAGTCACCATGTACTTGAAGTACTGGCGGTTCGGAAGTCGGTACGGGAAAATGCAACGGTCGCGGAGGCTTGAAGCTGTCCTTCTCATTTCAACATTCTTCAACCTTTCGAGGTCCGAATAAAAGTTCCGTTCTCAAAGTGCTCGAACGAATAGGTAGATTCTATTCTCCTCGTGCCCGAACGGATAGGCGAGTTCCATTCTCCAAATGCTTGAAAGGATAGGCGGGTTCCATTCTCCAAAAGCCCGAACGGATAGGCGGGTTCCATTCTCCAAAAGCCCGAACGGATAGGCGGGTTCCATTCTCCAAAAGCCCGAACTGATAGACGAGTTCCATTCTCCAAAATCCCGAACGGATAGGCGGGTTCCATTCTCCAAAAGCCCGAACAGATAGGCGAGTTCCATTTTACGGGAAAAGTTTTGATATACCTGTCAAAAATAGGTAAATATGATATGATGATGTGAGTTAGCATGCCCCTAATCCTAGGGATGCCTAACTACAAATGATGCATGAATTATGACATCAAAATTGCTCGGACGCTTTCACTCCTCGGATTGGTCAACCTTGACCTTCTTCTTCTTCTTAGTCTCTTTTAGCTTTCTCATCTTTGCCAAATCTCCATCCCCGGTCTCTTCTCGAAAGATGACTGCTGACTTCCGCTGGTTAGAAAAGACATAACACTTCTCGTAGTGCTCGTTCCCAAAACAATGCCCCCTATACAAGCTGCGTGTTCAACTTTCTCTTAACTCAATACGACGACTTTTCTCTTTTCTCGACATTAGGATAAGCACATGCCTCCAATCCCCTGAACTTTCCTCTTAAGTTCATCAAGGTCTGTTTTTCATCTTCTGAACCGATCAAGGCACATTGACAGAAACTTGCCTCGAGTCCCTGAACTGTAGCATGAGGAATCTTATTACTATCCTCACCTTGGCCACTGATGAGCTGTCATTTGTATTCATGACATTGATTTCTAAACTTTATCCCTGAAGCAATGGGAATATTTTGGTTTCCATTAAAAATTTAGATTGCATCTCTTGACTTCAAAATGAGATGCATTTTTGAAAACTAGACTTTCTTTTTAAATCATGAATATATCCGACTAGATTAAATACCCCAAATATCAAGTGCACGGACAACACTATTATGGCTTACCAAGGATTATCTCAAGCAACATTTGTCTAGGAGACCTCGAAAATTGAGCCGACGTCTAAAGATGTGAAATACTCTCCGAGCTATTTTAGCTTTTTAATCAATTAGACTTATCTACTATAGGCTTCGCCCTTATCATTATTACTTTGTCTCAATTCTTTATGACTTTGGGGAAGTCAACTCGTCACATTCCTTTGGCTCGAAAAGAATGATGGAGCAAACAACAAAACTCTGAGCTACTCGACATTGTCATGATTTGAAAATATTACCATCACTCATGTAGCTAAAGTTTTTGATTCGAATGGTGTGTAGCAACCTTATTAGTCTTTTTGCTACAACGAAGTGCCCCAAAAATTCCATACTCGTATCCGAAAATGCATATTACCAGGTTTCGAACATTGGAGTGCTTTTGTTACGCTTTTAGTATTCTCCCTCTTTTGTATTTTCTTTTTCTTTTTTTTCTTTCTTTTCTCTTTCTCTTTTTCTTTTTATTTTTTTCTCTCTTTTTTTTCCTTTTTTAGCACGGACGATTTCCGGTTGTTCTCCCGAAGGCCCTAATGCTATGTGTACTCAATAGACAACCAAATTAACTCGGAGTGTGAGCCATATGTTCATTATCTTCACAACTTTTGATTTCCACTAGACACATGTTGCTCGAAATCAACCTTTAGGGTCAAGGTCAATGTCCATTGTGCAATTGATATACGGGGACTCAATAGACAAATATATACACGAAATGAAGGGATGAATGAAACAAAAAATATAATGCATCATTTCATTAAAATTCAAAAACATGCAGTCTTAAGCCCTTACAAAAAGATTTTTGCTACCTTCGGGCAAAGGGTAGCAAAGTTGATTCCACACATTACTTCAAAGAAAAGATTAAAATGCAATAAAATAAAAACAAGCAAACTTGGATGCATAAAACCCTTGACTACTACTTGGCTGGCCATCCATCCCACCCCTTAAGCTTCCTCGAGGAACTTGATCTCCTTATTGTCCATCAGTTCCTAAACTAACTGCTTAAATTCTGGACAACTCTGAATCTGATACCCCGCAGTCTGATGGTACTCGCAAAATGACTCATGGCTGTCACATGCCCCATTCGGACCCTTCTCAATTAAGCTCACTGCGCACAACTGTTCGTACACCCAACTCAGAGGGGACTTGATTTCTGACACCTCAATCCTCACCTTCTTCGCATCTATCTCTTCGAGGGCATTCACACCTCGTTCTACCACTAAAAATGGAACTATCAATACAGATTTGAGAACGAAGATAAGAGTCAATACAACTATTAATGTGATTATTCCAACTATAGTTAGTATCATACAAGTTAAAATCATAGTGGGGATCGTCGCTTTTCGATCCATTATTCATATAACTAGAATTACGATAACTATAAAAAAAACTTTCTAGTTCACTCAAAAAAGAATGATTATTGTTAATCTCAAAAATTTGATTTTCACTATCAAAATATATGGAATAACTATCCTGGGCCTCTCTAACTTGAGGACCCTGGTGTTGATCATGTTTTGCACGAGCTTCTTGAATGATGTGTAATTTTCTATCGTGTGCCCCGGTTCTCCACAGTGGTACTCACAATGCGCCTTCTCGTCATACCATGAAGGGTAAGGTGGCTGGAAGGGAGTAACATGATATGGGTGAACCAGATCAGCCTCGTATAAGTTTTCGTATACTTTCTTGTATAACACGGGTAGAGGGGTGAAGGACATCTTCTCTTGTTCCCTTTTGGGAGCCCTATTCTCTCTTCTGTTTGAACTTTGCGCATTCCCGATTGTGGCTCGAGGCGGTGAGATTGTGAGGTGCTTAGAAGGCTCGAAGGTGTTGGTGTTGTTCACCTCGTGATTTTTTTTCTTGAACTGCTTCCGAGCATTCTCTCCTCCATCAATTCTACCACTCTTGATAGTTGCCTCGATACGTTCACCGATCATAACCATATTTGAGAAATTGTCGATAAGGTTGCTTATCATGCGGTCATAGAGGGTTCCCTTTCAAAGTATCGACGAACATAGGAAAGATCTCATTCTCACGGAGTGGAGGTTGGACTTGTGCTGCCACATCTCGCCAACGATGGGCGTATTCATGTAGGCTCTCATTGTGCCTTTGCTCCAAACCTTGTAGCATGAGTCGGTTTGGGACCATATCGGTTATGTGCCTATACTGATCTGTGAAAGCCTTGGCCAAATCCTTCTATGACCTAATCTAAACACGAGTCAACTGACTGTACCACCTCACCGCGAGTCCCGCTAAGCTATTTTGAAAGCAATGAATTACCAACCTCTCATTGTCGATGAAACTCATCATCTTTCTACAGAACATGGTTATGTGGGCAGTAGGTCAAGTCGTCCCGTAAAACATTTCAAACTCCGGAGTCTTGAATTTGGGCGGGATTATCAGGTCTGGAACCAAACTGAGATCTCTAGCATTCATCCCATATGCCCCCTCTTCTCCCTCTTTTGTTCGAAATTTCTCCTCGAGGTCCTTCCGGGTCTCTTCTAGCTGCTTCGAGAATTCTGCCTTGACCTTGTTCAAATTCTCAATCTCATCTAAATCTGGGACACTATCCCGTACATTTTCCACATGATCAAAGACCAAACCTGATGGAGCATGGGTAGAGGCGCCCGCCTGATTCGATGTTGCCGCATCTTCTTGAGTAGCCGCTCGTTGCGAGGGCTTAGGGGTATCGATGATAAAACCAGGGGAATACGAAGGGTCTTTCTCCTGACCAGGGTTTCCAACAGCATATTTTCCTCTTAGATTGGCTTGTAGCAACTGAGATATCTCTTTCATCATATCTTGTTGGGACTTGATGATAGTGTCCCTCAAATCTTGCTGAGCTCGCTCCAACTAACCTCTCAAATCAACTTCCAACTTAGCAAAACTCTCCTCCATTTGCTTCATTTGGTGGCGAGTAAAGTGTGGATGCGGAATCTTCGATAGTCACAAATGCTGCCATGACATCGAACAATTAATTTTATGACTTTAGTGATGTAATGCATGATATGTCGTATGCATAACAAAAATAGATGATTAAAGGCAATAAATTAAAAAAAACAATCAAATGCAAGGAAATGTTGATTCGACGAACATCCTCATTAAACAACTTTCATAACGAAGATCAAGTCTTATTGCAATGAGGAAAGAAAATAAATACATAGGGTACACTTTTCAATAAACCGCTCGTCCCCTTAACACGTTCCGGAAACTCTGTTGCTACGGACTCTTTTCTCCCATTGTGAAAGTTTTCAACTTTAGACTGTTCTCGAATCAACACTTCGTGTGAAAATGCGATGAATATGCAAAAATAAGCAAAACTAGACAAAAAAAGGCAACTAGATTAGTAACAACAATAATGAACTGAATAAAACAAACAAATGAAAACACACCAATGCAGATTAACAATGCAAGACCTACTAGCATGAATTTTAATTCTACAGTTATCTGCATGGCTCTAATTGGGGTGGGCTTCTTAAATTCTCACTCATGTGGGTTCGGTTCTAACAAGGGTACCCGAACCTATCTTATCACCTACTAAGGTAACAAGAACCCTAATTCTGGCCCATTACAAGCTTTCGAGTTGGTTTCGATTCGGGGGAAAGCACGACATAGTGACGTGGAGGGCTGCTCACGTGTCAAAGGCGTGGATTCCGGAAATGAATTACTGTGAAACCAATATTTTAATTTTGATATAACTAAAAACCTAAGGACTAAATTGAAAATGTCAAAACGAATTTTTAAGTCCTCAAAACATCCCCATATGATTTTAAGATTATGCCAAAGTTAAAAACAAAGTTTTCAAATATTTTTCTAAGTGTTCAAAGCCAAAACAGTGATTTTCAAGTCCCTGTTTCGAAACGGCCTAAGGCATTTCGAAACGTTTTCATCACTGCCAACTCATGTTCCGAAACGAGTATCGAAACGGCTTTAGAACACTTGAACCCGTATCGAAACGGCTTCACACGTTTCGAAACGGTTCTTCATATTTGATTTGAAAACTATAACGGTTGAACCTTTTTAACTGAATTTTCAAAGATTAATAGGGTGTTTCGAAACGGGATCAAGTTGTTTCGAAACGACCCATTCCAGTAGCAAAAATGTTTCGAAACGGGTCCTTGTGTTTCGAAACGGTTCTTAATCTTGATTTGAAAATATGACCGTTGTAAAAGTTTTAACTGATTTTTTAGAATCGATTAGGGTGTTTCGAAACGGGCTTAGGCTGTTTCGAAACGACCCTTTCCAGTGGCAAAAGTGTTTCGAAACAGTTTTAACACGTTTCGAAACGGGCTCTTAAATGCACCCAACGACTCTTTCTATTTTAGTCCGTTCCGAAACAGGTACCCCGCGTTTCGAAACGGGTTGTTGCAGACTACATTTATGGAGGTGAGATAACATCCCCAACGGCTCTATTGGTGAGTGCAACAACCACAACGGCTAGAAATCAATGAGAAGGTATAAAAGGGACCTCTAAAAGCTCCAGCAACAACTATTGATCCAAAAGCAAACATCCAAACATCAAATCCAAGCATTTCCATATTGTCTAGAAACCCCAATTGTAATTTACATTCTTATCTTGTTCAATTGGGTTGAGTGCTTGTAATTGGGCTACAATTTGTATTGAGAGATACTCTATTAGCCATCAAATTCTTTGTTACCTTGTTGTGAGGATTGGGTTAAACTTTGGGTAGAAAATTTAACCGAAATTGTAAGGGTTGCCTCTTTATCCTAGAAAAGGGGAAGAGCAATTAGTGGAATTGTTGCAAATCCTTAGTGAAGCTAAGGTAGTGGATGTAGAGTTCATTTGGAACTTGAACCACTCTAAAATCCTTTGTCAATATTTTTAATTTGCAATTTCCACCACACAAACTTTAAAAATCCAATTCACCCCCTCTTGGTTCATACCGATCTTTCGATCCACTCAACAATTACCGACCCGTGAAGGGATGCTCATGTGGGTATGGGCGTTTCACTCTCACTTAGGGGACGAAGCTCGAGTATAGAGCTTAATGATCGTGATGCAACACATGTCGATGATTCCTTTCAAATTAAATGAAAAATTAATTCAAAGACCACCAATTATTGAAGCTCATATAATTTAAGTCTCATTTTCAAGGAAGAACCACCTCACTAAAGTCAAATTAAATTTCAAAAATTTCCATCATTAAAAGCAACAATTATTTTTTTGGCTTAACTCTCTTTTTGTTTTGCAAAACAAAATTGGTCTCAGCGGAGTCGCCACGCTGTGATAACGGTTTTTTTTCTAAGTCCCACTTTTTGGAACATTTAATTAAAAGGGGATTTTTAAAATTCGAGCTTCAGAAAAAACCTTTAAAAAGTCTTTTTGGTTGGAGTCGCCACCGGCCACTGAGGTAGGCCGAACACCATAAAAACTAAAACCAGAGATTCATTTGAAAGGGTTCGGGAGTTGGTTACGTGTGGGGAAGGGTTAGCACCCCCATCACGCCCGGAAATCGATACCAAGACAGTTGTTGCTTTTAATTGATAGAAATTATCCGAAATTTAAAATGAGTTTAATTAGGGGTTCTTAATTGAAAATTAAACTTTAATTATGTGAGCTTTATCAAATTGGCGGTTTCGAATTAATTTGACATTTGATTAAAAAAGATGACGGTACACTAGACCAAAGACTAAACCGACATCATATAAGTCTGATTATCGTGTTAGTTTAGGGTTCGAATCCTGTACGCCACCTTTATGCATGATGCAAGCAAATAAAATATGGTGTTAAGGTCTTGTTCGTTTTAATCATGAATTTACCTTTAGACGATTCAAATTATCCGAATATTCGAGGAATATCCAATAAGCTAGGATATTTCGACCCGGATACGCAAATTAATAAGTACCTCCTTTTTATAATTTAAATTAATTATTATGCAAATCAAAGTATCAAAATTCACATGATGACATTAAAATGCATGCCACGAAAAACAAACTCGAATGGCATAAAACTGGCTAAATACACATACCACATGCACATATTAAAAACCACAAATCATATGCACATTAAACGAACACAAATAATATGGCAAAATCTTGCATAATAAAGCATAATATCACAAAAATAAAAGGCTAAGTAAATAATTAAAATGCAAACTGACAGAGACCACAATGGTAATAAACCCATTAAAATAATTAAAACAAAAAATAGGACCAAATTAAATGGACGCGGAAAGCCCTAAGGACTAAAAAGGTGATTTGACCACCCGAAAATCAATTAGAATGAAAACAAGGATGAAATTGCAAACATTTAAAAACATGTAAGGGTTACGGGCGTGGTTTTAAAAAACGGAAGCCCTCCCTTGCGTAATAAAAATGATACGGAGGGAATAAAATGGTGATTAAACTGATTTAAACGTTTTAAGATGCTATAAAACCCAAATTAAAATACTCTCAGCCTTTTTAATTTCATTAACCCTAAACATACAGAGAGCCTCACCCCTTTTCCTCTGATTTCTAGGCGCCGTCATCCTTCTGGTCGCCGTTGCCGATGTTAGAACCCTTAAACAACCCTTTTTTTACTCTTTGAAACCATACAAACCAGAAAATCTCTTTTGTTGTTTTGTAAACCCAAAAGAAACCTCTTTTTTTAACTTTCGAAAACCGAAAACCCCCAAAAATGATCCATTTTTTGTGTTCTCCTTCACCGGCTCACCATGCAAGGCCCCAAAGGGGCCAGGAGGCTTATCAGCAGCAAAGATGACACAGAACGAGGAAAGATGGAACGACGCAAAGGTAAAAAAGAAAACAGAAAACCCTAACCTTTTTATTTTTTATGCTTTGAAACGATAACGAAATAAAGACGATGATATACCTCTGTAAACTTAAGGTGGCTTGTATTGATTTCTCTGAATTTTTTTCTCGACTACAACTTGTTCTTCTTTTTTTTCTTGTTACAAAGTTGATTTCGGCTTTATATAGCCTGAAATATTGCATTTTTTCATTACATATAATTCTCGTAAAATCTGATATTGGTTGCCCTTTGATTTTGTTGGTATTCGTCTGCTGAATTTGTTGATTTTTTGCCTCTCTATGATTTTGTTGTTTTCTCCTGAATTTGTTGCGCGTTGCATCTTCTAACATTTTGGTTTTTTGTTGCATGTGAGGCTCGTACGAAAGGGAGGGGACCAGAGAAGGTTGGGACGTGGACGGTCGCTCTGTGCCGTCGATGGGGATCTAGACGGTCATGCGGCATTGGGGATTGCACGCGCCAGTCGTGACCAGAAAAGGCACGTAGTGGATTACACGCGAGCGTCTGGCATTGGGGAGTCGCGCGTGGATCACACGCGCTTGGCAGATCCAATCTTGATCGTTCAATGTCCCAAGCCCGATCCAACGACTGATACGTTGCGGCGCCAGTTGAAGGGGAAAGGCTTCTAGGGTTTCCGCTGAGATTGGATATGGACCGTCAGATCTCCATCTAGATCTATATTTTAGTCAATTGGGGTTCTAGGCTTCTAGGTGGCTTGTATTGGGGCCAATAGGCCTTGTAATATTTTTTTAATTTTTAATTGTAAATGGACTTTCTAATATTTATGAACTTTGGGCTTAATTTTTATTAACATCGGGCTTTATTTATGTATATGCATTAATTTTTTTTCTTTTGAATTTTCAGATCTGTTTCATAATAATAATAATAATAATAATAATAATAATAATAATAATAATAATAATAATAATAATAATAAATAACACTTATAATAATTATAATAGATAGTAATAATAATAGATAACAATAATAATAATAATAATAGTAGGTAATAATAATATACGATAATAACATAATAAAAAATAGTAATAATAATGATAATGGATAATAGGTAATAATGATAATGATAAATAACAATATATTAATAATATAGTAATAACATTAATAATAATAATATTGATAACTCTAATAGTAATAATAATATAAAAATATGTATTCAACATCAATAATATATATCGTTTTTTTTGTTTTTATTTTTAATTATTCGATATACATATTAACAAAGTCCTTTAGCTAAAAATAAAAATAGGATGATAACCTGAACAAAATAGGTGATTACACAACCCTCTCAAAAACAACCTATGTTTCGTCCATGTGACACATAAGTCTCACTTACTCACCAATCTTTAGGACATGTGTAGATAATCAAACTCTTTGATTCAAACCCATCAAATGTATTAATACAAAAAGCAGATAATATTTATGAATATTATAATGTCCGTAAAATATATGTATCGTCAAAGGGTTAAAAATATTTATGAATAGATATTATCTTGTAATTATTTTTATATTATTTAAAAAAAATTTATTTGATAATAATTATTAGAGTAAACAAAGTCATCGAATTTTTAAAGTTTATATTTTGCTCGTCGAACTTATAAAATTTGTAATAATGTTATTAAACTTTTATTATGGTAATATTTTGCATCCACAATTAGAGCTGTTGCGTTTTATGTATGTTTCAAGAGTTCGTAAGGGTTTGTCTGACTATCTGGTGTAGGCAGTTTTGCACAGGTAGCAAATGTGAAAGCGACACACATATATTATATATATAATTTTGTTTTCCGCAAAATTTTGCTTTTTTTTTTGCTTGGCGGTTAGCGACGACACCAATTTCGATATTAATTGTCGACCGTTGGTATTTTTTTTTATTTTTACGTTATTATAATTTATTTTATTTTTTTTAATTTTTAACAAAAATAACTCTACTCTTGTGACATGTATTCCTCTGCCTTGCAGCACGTATTTCTCTATCTTTTGGCATATTTTTTTTATTATTCTTAGGGTTAGATTTGACATCGCCTCGACTGATTAAGATGACACTTATTTGGTTATCCCGTTGATCTACCATGTTTGGATCTCAGATTGAATTTGGATACATGATTTGCGTTCGTGGATGGTTTTGACATGACGCTCGGCTCTGATTTGCAGTTGGCGATGATATTCAGTAGTTGGATCCCCTTTTGTGGTTCGTTTACCGGTACAGTCAAATATGTTCGTATCTTTCTTTTGTTCAAGTATTTTGATTAGGTTTTTAACCTTTTTTTGTATGGACATGTATAATCTCAAGTGGCTAGTTGCTTATGACAATGGTTCTAGAAAAATATCCAAATTATGTGCTTAACTTACGTTACTAATTATAAAAATTTATTGCAATTTGAATATTTTTTTATTTTTAATAAAACTAGCTGTTTTTATAAAATAAAAAAAAAGCAAATGTGAAAGCGTGGTGTTAGCTATCTTTGTTTTATGCCGGTTTTTGTATGTGACGAGTGAATGAAAAGTGTTTAAAGCATAGCAGAAACGAATAGAAAATTATCTGCTACTTTCCGGTGCTTTTATTTATGCTCTCACATTAAAAATTAAGTTTAAGGTTTAAAGTTAAGGTTTAGAAAATTTGGGATAGAATGTATCTTTTAGGGTATAAGGTGTAGGGTTTAGAATTTAGAATTTAGGGTTAGGGTTAGGGCTTAAAATTTATTTTTTTTGTGTTTTTTAGTGTTGTGCATATAAAGAGGCACCGAAAAAGGACAAAAGATTTTTATCCAGCAAAAACAGGTTTAAGGCCGGTAGGGCTTGTTGGCTTTTAGTTTAGTTTCATTCCGGGTTGTTTTATACTATCTTTCTTCATTTAGAAATAGAAAGATTTTTAATGAGACACACAATGTAGGTTTAAGGCTTGTATGATTCATTCTTTAATAAAATCATATCTATCGAACAAAAATATGTAAAAGTAAATTATAATAAAAAATATATATATTTCATGTATTGTGGTAAAAAATTTATTCTTCACAAATAAGTTTAATTTAGGGGCTTAAAGAATTAGTTTATGATTTAAGTTTTGAGTTAAAGTTAAGTTTTATGTTTTATAACTTAGAGTTTAGGACTAAATTTAGATCTTAGGACTTTAAATTTTAACTATTATAATTAAATTAAATATATTTGTAGAATATTTTTTCACTATCATGCATAAAATGACCATTGTTATTATATATACTAAAAATAATATATGACATATAACATGTAACATTTAATATTTATATATACACTTTAATTTAATAATTCAAGGACTAAAGAATTCAACAAGTGTTCTTAGTAGAAAAACGGATGATATTCATTTTAGGAGACTCAAATTCAATCGCAATGTTAGTAAGGTGTAAGTGTATTGTCAAATAATTAAAAATATCTATGGACATATATTACCTTATAATTACCTTCAAACTATTAAAAAATAATCAAATGACTAAGAAGAAAACATAGAAGCTATAATTGACCGGAAGCACATGTTATCTTAAATATGAAGGTGAATTAGTTTTAAAGGAATTTAAAAAAAAGTTGAAATACAACTTACATTTTGAAACTGATTTGAAAGAGCTTAGCAGGTAAATGTTGTACTTTTTTTAACGATAATAACTGGATTTTATTGAAAAGTAATGGAAGATATCACGAACATAATATATTTTTAAGAAAATAGAACCCAAAGTTGTAAAGAAAAAAACTATTCCCTTGAAATTCTTTAGCGGCGTTTTTTAGCGCCGCTAAAAACTCTCTCGGCGCCATAAAAAGCGTCGCAAAAGGCTGAGGTATATAGTGGCGATTTGTATTTCAAACGCCGCAAATGACTGTTCTTTAGTGGCGCTTTGAATTTCAAATGCCTCTAAAGGTTATGAGATATAGTGGCATTTTTCCTACAAACGCCACTATATGTTGCAATTTTTAGTGCGTTTTTGCTTACAAACGCTGCAAATGACTGTTTTAGTGGCGTTTTTCTACAAACGTCACTATATGTTACAATTTTTAGTGGCATTTTTAACCATAAACGCCACTAATTGTATCCGTTAATCTTGTTCCAAGGTCTTGCGTTGTTCTTCCAATAGCTAATGCACTAGTCCAAAAGGTAGTAAGATAGGAAGAATACAAGTAGTCATTCAGATTTTTACCGAAATAACTAGCCTTAAAGTTGTGAGCTTTACTCTTTCAGCATATTCACATATCAAAGAAGACAAAATAACTTGAATGGAAAAGAAAGATGACACATTTAGAAACCTAATAGAATTTAATTAGCTCGTAAAGAAATTCAAAACTTTACAATACCCCCACAAAACAAGAATAATAGATTCTTGGGACTCAAGAAAACACAAGTCATGGCGGTACCACTGACAAATAATCATCTAATACTTCTTCTACTTCTTTTTCTGCTGCAGGGGTTTCCTTGTCAAAAGATGCTCCTTCCTCCTGATCAACAAATCAAGTGACATGTTTAGCATATTTTCACAACAAATGTACAAAGAAAGAACAATGGACCAAGCTAAATCCATTTTTACAAAGGAAATGTTACAAAGCCTTACTTCCTCATTTGAGCTCTTTGAAAGCGCTTTAAAAAATGTTTGTCAACATTGGTGAAACCCTGCAATTTAAATTTACAGAAAAGAAAAAAGAATGAATATATTTGTCATGCTATTAGATATCATCTAGCATTATTGCTAGGTCACCAGTAAGGGTAGAAGTTGCACGTGCATTGATGTAGTTAACCTGAAAATGACTTGTTAAGAGTATTTTTCACCTTTGTGTACATTTTGAACCCTATTATGTACATTTTACATCTACAATAGACAATAACAACACTAACCAGTCATTACATTGACTTATGTATCTTAAAAATTAGGTCAAGTCTCTACAGTCCAGCTTAAATTGAAGCGTCAATGTAATGGATAATATATTTTCAAGGAGACTCAAAGAATACCATCAAGCTTTCTATACAGATTTTGGAAGATATGCTTCGAGCATGTATCATTGACTTTGGTGGAACTTGGAAGAAATCCTTGCCCCTTGTTGAATTTGCCTACAATAATAGCTGCTAGGCTTCAATCCAAATGGCTCAGTATGAAGCATTGTATGGCAGACGATGTCGAACTCCATTGTGTTGGTCTGAACTTGGTGAAGGCAAGATGTTGGGCCCTGACTTACTTCGGGAAACTGGCGAACGGGTTACCATCATCCACGATCACTTGAAAGTTGCTTTCGACTGGCAAAAGGCCTATGCTGATCTCAAGAGAAGAGACATTGAGTATGAAGTTGGTGAAAAAGCATTTCTTAAAGTATCACCGTGAAAGAAAGTTCTGAGATTTGGCAAGAATGGAAAATTGAGTCCCTGATTCATTGGACCCTTTGAAGTCATTGATAAAGTTGGCCTCGTAGCATATCGACTATTGTTACCCTCTGAATTGAGTAAAATCCACGATTTTTTTCATGTATCGATGCTCCGGAAGTATCGTTCTGATCCTTCGCACATTGTCGAACTTGAATCTGTAGAAATTTAACCAAATTTGTCTTACAAGGAAGAACCAGTTCAGATTCGTGCAAGAGAAGTCAAGAGGCTTCGCAACAAAACTATACCATTAGTTAAAGTGCTTTGGAAGAGCCACACTGTTGAAGAAGCTACTTGGGAACCTGAAGAGACCATGAAACAACAATATCCACAACTCTTCGGTTCATGTAAAAATTCAAGGATGAATTTTTCTTAGGGGGAAAGTTGTAACACCCCAAAATCTGGTCTAGATGGAATTGGGTTCTAGTGATCGGAAATCTCACATTGATAAGGTTTAAATATTGTATCATCTTGTTAATAATTCGATATTGGGCTCTAATTGAGTCAATTTATTGAACATGAACTTTATTGAATAGTATCGAAAATTGTTTAATGGCTAGATTGTAGAAATCAGGAATTTTGGGGTCAAAACCATAGAGAATTGAGAGTTGATGGACTAACCTTGCGATTAGCCCCTCAATTTTAATCTCCCAAACGTGGGATAATCTGGTGAAGTTGCTTCACCTTAAGGAAAGCCTAATAAGTGAGCATTAATAATAAAAAGAAAGAAATTGTAAAGTGATATAAAACTCACTCGATTCCAAATTAAGCAAGCATATCTCCATTCTTCATCTTCATCGTCTCCTACCTAAGCAAGCACCTCTATTGGAGCTAGCTTCAAGCTTCATTGTTCTTCGTTTTATTGATATCGAATTATTGCCATTAATCGAGTAAGTTATATTCCTCAAACAATCATTGGATTCCATGGACGTATCGAGCTTAATCTTAATCTAGCGTTTTGACTATCCATGGATAATCCATCGTTGTTGTCTATATTGAAGTCGGATATCGATTTTGATATCGTTATATTGATTTTGATATCGTAATATCGATCCTAATAATCTCTCTATTGATTTCCTAACTAAAGATAACGAAAAGGAGCATCCATCGAATTCACCGAAGGCTAGGAACAAGGGAGTTATCATCCGAGAGCCTTGAAAGCTTCGGATGATCAAGATGAGTGTAGTCGGAGTCTCGGGATTAGATGAGGAGCCTTCCCGAATCCATTATTGTTGATTCCGATCTTATAGCTAACATTTCTCTTAAAGAAGTTACATCGGATTGTTAAATGAATCTATTGGTAAGTATCGGTAAGTTTGGTAATGAGCATCAGACATAGATATTGACATCGTCATTGTGCAATGTTATTGAAAAATTGCAAATGAATCACCGAATATTGAACATTGACATCAACATAATGGATTATTGATATTGAATCATGTTCTCTAGTAATAACATTGAAGATATTGATCATTGAATATTGAATATGGATATTGCCATTTAAACCTTGGATTTGAATGGACATTGGATACAATGGGCATGCCATAGAATTCATGAGCTCACTGTACGGGTGGACTATGGTCCTAAGGTTACGACCTATATTAATTTGGCGAGGCGGAGGAATGTGTTTTGGTATTGGTCATATGGGAAGCGGAGGGACTAGACCATTTATTGATTTGGCGAGGCGTAGAATTCGCGTATCCACTATCTTGATTCAATCCAAGGGTTGATAATGAATTTGATGTGTAAAATTGCATATTGAAACATGCCATTGATATTGATAAGCATGAGAATATGTACATACATTACTCATTGATATTTATATTGTTTATGACTACCTCACTAGGCAAAGTATGCCTAAGGTGTCTCATCTCATGCATTTCAGGTTAAGGAATCGATCATCGTAGAAGACCGGATAAGTCGCAGCAAGACAAGTCACTACAAGCCAAAGAAATGTATATTGACCTTATGAACTCCTAGAAAGGTGGAAAATTAGTTGAGGTGGTCTTTTGTGCCCATTTTGGTATGCTAGTAATGTGTATAAGTTGTAAGGTTATTAAAGGCCCTAAAATGACTTTTGGTAAGGCTAAAACTTGGTAAAGATGATATATATGGCTCACATAGGTGAAAATCTAGTAAACGTATTCATATGATCGTGAAATTTGGCATGCCAGTAGTTTATAGTATTGAAATATTATGTGTAAAGTTTCATTGCATTTGAACATTGTTTGGTAGGTAAATTTGATTAAAAAACAGCAAAAATTTGTCATTACAGGTCAGGCCGTATTGATACGGGGTAATGGCGTATCGATATGGTTAAGCATAATTGAACTATAGAAACAGGGCGTACCGATACAGTTTGGGACTATATCGAAATGTTTTGCTATTGGAATTATTTGTTTCGATACGAGCCTAACCTGTATCGGAACGAGTCAAAGTCAATGAAAGTCAACCCGTATCGAAACATGTAATGGGCAAAGTTAACCAAGTTTAACCATTGTGCACCCGTATCGAAACAGCCTAAGGGTGTTTCGATATAGGTTTAGTTAAGTTGGTTAAAAGGCAGAAATTGAATGTTTACATTGTTCACAAATTAGTCACTAAAATTAGGATGATTAAATTGGATGCGTAAATGAATTCCAAATTGTATGAAATTTTACAGACTTGTTATCATTGTATTGAATTTCATTATGTTTTAATCAATTGCATTGAAGGACCTCTAATTTATCAGATTTACAGTGTAGTCCCTAAAACTTGTAATAATTAAGAATTGGTCCTAAATGATTAGTTATTGTTTCATAATGGATTAATTGGACTAAGATGCATTTTTGGTAATGTATTATTTCATAACATTGTTCAATTATCGATTATAAGTTGAAATTTTATTACACCGATCATCATATTGTTCATCGGTATCACCTTCTGACCCGGTTCTCGACCAGACTGGGAAGGGGTGTTACAAGTGAACATATTTAAAAACACTATAGTCCCAATTTATTACATTCTCCAGTAGTACAAGGTTCACACAATCACAGTAAATCTCTATTAAAGTTTGAGGGAATTTCTAAGGAAAGGCGGAGTAATATACGGCTAAGAAACGACGTTACCGGAAATATTATAAGATAAGTAACAAAGTCGGTAAAGCACTACTGAATATATTGACGTAATATAATGTATCCGGTAGAAAACATGAAGAAATATTTAAAAAATTTGGTAACCGGCAAACTTAAGTTATCGATAGGTATCGATACAAACATAACAAAATAGGTAAAATTACTTATTTTGTTGATAAGAGTATCAACATATTAGGTAGCGCCTATTATGTTATTAAAGTTTAAGCTGATGGGGCCTTGGAAATCCGACGATAACAAAATAGGTAAATTATTTATTTTGTTGATAAGAGTATCAACATATTAGGTAGCGCCTATTATGTTATTAAAGTTTCAGCTGACGGGGCCTTGGAAATCTGACGATAACAAAATAGGTAAGTTACTTATTTTTTTTTTATACTTTTGAGTAAATTACTTATTTTGTTGATACTTTCGAAAGTATCCATACTTTTTTAAAAGTATCGATACTTTTTTAAAAAGTAATGTAACCGGTTGCAATGTGGCTCGAAAGTATTTATACTTTTATGCAACCGGTTACAATGCTTTTTAAAAAAGTATAGATACTTTCGAGCCACATTGCAACCGGTTACATTGCTTTTTTAAAAAAATATCGATACTTTTAAAAAAGTATAGATACTTTTGAAAGTATCAACAAAATAAATAATTTACTTAAAAGTATCAAGAAAATAAGTAATTTACCTATTTTGTTATCGTCGGATTTTCAAGGCCCCATCGGCTAAACTTTAATAACATAATAGGCACTAT
Organism: Hibiscus tridactylites; assembly: GCA_958450335.1. Lineage (NCBI taxonomy): Eukaryota > Viridiplantae > Streptophyta > Magnoliopsida > Malvales > Malvaceae > Hibiscus > Hibiscus tridactylites. Next base: position 81,190,150 of record OY288270.1, read on the forward strand.
CTAATACGTTGATAATATTATCAACAAAATAAGTAATTTACCTATTTTGCGCTTTTAACCGGTCACCTATTTAACCGGTCACGCCGTATATTAACTGCCTCACAGCAGAACTGCCCTAAGTTTGAAGGTCCAGGTGGCATACAAAGAAAATGAAATGAGGTCAAAAATGACAAGAATGACTTATCCTAATATACTAGTTTAAATGACACCCAAAAGGTACAGGTACCGACAAATGATTAGTAATGGAAAGCTATCAATAAATCCATATGTTTAGTATTCCAATATCTTAACCATTCATACAAGCTACATATTACAACTCTAGAAGACAAAAGCAGTAATACTTTTATACACCAATATATAAGGATTCTCGCTATGTAAGAGCTAAATCAAAATAGGGACAAAAAGGCTATGAGCTTGAATAGGTAAGGGAGGCGGTGGCTGGGGGTTTACTTAGGGGAGCAGCAAAGGCAGAGTAGGAGTGGGTGGAGCCGATTTCGCGCGGCGGGGCTTTGGCGACGTGCTCGTTGGTGGAAGAGAGATTGTCTCAGGTCAAAGTCGTGGCCAGGGCAGCCGTAATCTCGGGCAAGGACACCATTGGAGCCGAGTGATTCCTCTTCCTTTCAAAGTTCCCGAGCCTCAGGCATTGGCTTGATCTGTTATTTTTGCTTTGTTGTGTTGGCCGCTGAGTACAGGAGATTTTGTCCCCGTCTTTTGGGTCACCAGATTGCCGGATTTTCAGAGGACGGTGACGGTTGGTGGCTTGCTCAGTAGAGCAAAGGCGGTAGACACAAGAAGGATGTGTCACGAGTTGTCTTCCTCTTTTCCTGCAAAACTCCTCACTGGTGTTGGCATTTTGAAGCTTTATGTTGAGAAGGGTAGAATAGTAATTGGAAAAATTAAATGATCTTTTATTATCATAATCAACTGTACAAATGTATCTTATATATACACATATTGAGCTGACCTAACAACTTAACTAACCTACTTAACAACTTTAACTGCACTATTAACTTTCTAACAACTCAACACTCCCCCTCAAGTTGGAGGGCTAAACACATCCTTAACCCCCAACTTGGATAAGAGGTATTCATGCTGTGACACACCAAGGGCTTTGGTCAATAAGTCTGCTGGTTGTTCTGCTGTAGGCACGTATTCAGTCTTTATCAACCCTTCTTGTAATTTTTCTCTAATAAAATGGCAGTCAATCTCTATGTGTTTTGTTCTTTCATTAAACACAGGGTTGGCTGCTATATGTAGTGCAGATTTGCTATCACTATACAACATTGCTGGTTGACTATCTTTCACCCCAAGCTCTAACAAAAGCCCTTTCAACTTTATTCTGGTAACGGAACGGTCGCATTTGGACCAGAGCACGCCGGCTGGTTTTCCCAGCAATCCTAGGTTCGTCGGGAAATCATATAGAGATGTTCTTACAAACCCTTTTCCGAAGTTCCAAGCCAGGGAGAATAACAGTAAAGAAAATGGTGACGAGATGGAGGATAAGCAGCCTTCTGCCAATCGGAAAAATTTCTTTCTACCTAAAAGTGAAACTGCTTGGCTTAAGTCATGCTTGGCTGGGGTTATAAAACCAGATTTTGAACATGAGTTCGTCCAACGTGCCCTTTTCAACGATGGCATTGAGGTACAAGTGGTAAGATGGGGTGTCGATAATGCTTCTTCGGTTATAAAATTCAAGAATGAGGCGGATTTGGAGTTTGCATGGAACAACAAGAGGGATGAATTGTCCTACTGGTTCGATTGTATAAGACCTCTGTTGATGGATGGGGTTCCGTTTTATTTCGTGAAAGTGGCCATGACAGGAATTCCATTAGTGTGTTGGAATGAGGCTTTTTTTGCAGAGATTGGGTCAAGGTGGGGGTCTACATTAAAACTTGTGAAGAATCGATCAAGAAAGAGCGCCTTGACAAGGCCTTCATTGTCATCCGGACGGCAAATTCGTCTTCGGTGCCGGCGACGCTCTCTATGACCTCGTTGGGATACTCATATAAAATAAAGTTAGAACTGATTTTTGGTCAGAGTGAAAGGTTGGAATCCATGAACGGAGAGAACGCTCATAACTACAACGGCCATTGGTTCGGTTCTGATTTCCCAGACGGTGGCAGTGATGGAGGAAGCGACCCTTCTCATTCCTCCGGGGAGGTTGGAGACGATCAGAACTGGGGGGATAATCCCCCTCGGGACCAGGAACGTCCGTTAGATTGTCAAGGTGGGTTTAATTCAAACATTGATGATATGGAAAACGTGCGCGATTCAGATGGTGGGTTAGCAGATAATGGAACGGGTCGGGGTGGAGCGAGAGAGGAGGTTTCCAGAGAAGCGGGTCAGAATTTTGTGGCCCAAGAAGTCCTTGAGCCCACCTTGGAAGCCCAACACCTCCCGGGGTTAAACCAAGGAATGGGTAATGGGCCATCTGATAGTCTTAACAGCAATAATTTAGTGGAGCCGGTCTACTCGCACAAGGCAACAGACCTTTCTTCTGGTTTTGTGCCAGATAGGTTCGACAACGAAAACTTGGATCTACCGACTCCGTTCCCGGAAAATCTGCAGAATCAGGGTGTGATCACAAATTTCCCCGGTCCTTTTAATTTTTTTCGGGCGAGTTCTAGAAGAATGATGAGAAGCTGGGTTAGGGATTCGGTGGAAGGCTCTATACCCTCTGCAGTGAACAAAGCGGACATGGGTTTGTCGGAGAGCTTGGACTCGGTGAAAGGATTAGAGGCAGAATCTGTGTGGGCAATCAGAAATCTCTTGGAGATCACGTTCTATGGTGGGAAGGAAGCGGTTATTCAAAAAGTACGTGTGCTTGAAGAGGAATCAGGTGGTATCGCCTGAGTTTAGGGATTCTCTGGTTTTCCAAATTCTTGTTATGGATTTCAGTGTATGTACTTGGAATGTTAGGGGTTGCAATAGGAAGGAAAAAAGGAGGGCGTTGAAGAACCTTATTAAGAAGTATCGCCCAGATATCATGTTTATACAGGAAACTAAAATGGAATCTTTGTCTGTTTTTGAGGTGAAGAATCTATGGTTTAACTCGGAATCGGATTATGCCTTAGCTCCGGCAGTGGGGTCTGTTGGAGGCCTTCTTAGTATTTGGAATTTGAATTTCCTCCAGGTTACTGAAAAATTCGTATCGAGAAGGTATATCGCGATTATAGGGGTTTGTAAGAACAGTGGAATTACATGTGGCTTTTTGAATGTATATGGACCTACTACGGATTCGGAGAAGGAAGATTTTCTGGTAGAGTTACTTGATTTCATTCGCGCTAAAGAGATCCCATGGTGCTTCGGGGGAGATTTTAATCTCATTCTCGACAAAGGGGAAAAACAAGGACATTCGATAAATACTGCGATGATTACAGTGTTCAGGAACTTCATCTGCTCGGCGGGGTTAAGGGATCTTCCCCTTTCGGGTGGAAAGTTCACGTGGTGCAATAATCGCGAAAATCCTACGTTTGTTCGGTTGGATAGGTTCCTGCTTTCTCCAGATTTTGAGCTTGCTTTCCTCGGGTTAGTTCAAAATTTAATTGCTAAATCTATCTCCGATCATAACGCGGTACTACTAACAACAAACGAGCAGAACTGTGGACCTAAACCCTTTAGGTGCTTCAATTTTTGGCTTAATAAAGAGGGATTTGATGATATGGTTCAAACAGCTTTCGCTGAGTTCAAGGAAAATTGCCGGAATCCGAAGATTGGTGGAATTTTAAAAGGCATTAAAGCATCGGTGAAACAGTGGGCTGATCGAAACAGAAGGCTGAAGTGGCCAAGGACTGCTGTTTTGGAGGGGCAGATTGACCTCTTGGAAAAGAAGCTGCAACAAGGAACTTTTTCAGAGGTGGATTTGGGGAATTTAAAGAAGCTTCGGTGGGATCTTTGGTGTCAATATCGTAGGGAGGAAGGAGAATTACTGCAGAAATCCAGCAGAAATCCAGATTACATTGGCACGTAGAGGGAGATAAGAATTCGAAGTTCTTCCATCAGACTATTCAAGCTAGAAGAAGTGTGAATAATATTCCTTCCTTATTGATAGGGAATGTTGCTGTGTCGGACCCTAATCTGGTTAAAGAAGCAGTCAAGAACCACTTTCAGACAACATACAACAATATTTCGGCTATTCAAGTGCAACATATGCAATTGGGTTTTCGGAAGATTTCGACGGTTCAATTAGAGTTGCTACAATCCAGTTTCAGAGAGGAAGAAGTGCGAGCAGCTTTATTCTCCTCGGATGGTAATCGAGCCCCGGGGCCGGATGGGTTCAACTTTAATTTTTTTAAGAAATACTGGAAGTTGTTGAAGGATGACATCATGGTTTTCTTTGAAGCTTTTTATCAGGGCAGGGATTGGGAGGATGGAGTTAACCACTCCTTCATCACGCTCATACCTAAGGTAAAGAATCCGGTGTCTCTTGATGAATATCGCCCTATTAGCTTGGTGGGGGGGATGTACAAGCTGTTATCGAAAGTTCTGGCATGCCGCTTGAGTTCGGTCATGGATACAGTGGTGGGGGATTCGCAATTTGCATTTATTCAGGGGAGGCAGATTTTGGATTGCAGCTTGGTGGCGAATGTGGTGATTGACTATGTATCTAAATCTGGGATCAAAGGCATAGCTTTCAAGACGGATTTCCATAAAGCGTATGATTCGGTAAGCTGGTCCTTCCTAGATTTGGTTCTTAAAGAAATGGGATTTGGTCCTCAATGGCGCGGGTGGATATCTAAATGTATTTCAACAGCATCTATATCAGTTCTAGTGAATGGGGCACCAACAGAGGTTTTCAAGATGTCGAAAGGCTTGCGTCAAGGATGTTCGCTGTCCCCCTTCTCTTTAATTTGGTGGGGGAAGCTTTGAGTTTGATGTTAAAAAAAGCCATGGATAAAAAGGTTTTTTCTGGTTTGACGATTAAAAATCAGGTTGATCAAGTTGCTATTTCACATCTCCAGTTTGCTGATGACTTGCTCATCTTTTGTGAGGGCAATGAAGACCATCTCTTTAATGTGAAATGCATGCTAAGAGTCTTTGAGCTCGCTTCAGGGTTAAAGTTGAATTTGAAGAAGTGTAGGGTGTTCGGAATAAATCTACAAGGCGATACAGTACAGTAGTGGGCGTCCAATATCGGATGTCTAAAAGGAGATCTCCCATTGGACTACTTGGGTCTACCGCTTGGCTCAAAAAGAAATTCTGCTTCCTTATGGGAGCCGGTAGTCAACAAATTTTTGAAAAAACTAGGTGGATGGTCTTCAAAGTATCTATCTATAGGAGGGAGACTAACACTGATTAAATCTGTTTTAAGCTCTCTACCGGTCTACTTCTTTTCCCTTTTCAAGATGCCAGCTTCAGTCGGTGCGCGACTCAACAAAATTATGGATGCCTTCCTTTGGGGAGATAGTGTGGGAAAGTCTAAGATCCACTGGATGAACTGGAACCAAGTGTGCCGTCCTTTGAGCCAGGGAGGTCTGGGGGTCCCCGACCTTAATATACTGAACAGGTCCCTTTTAGGGAAATGGGTAGTGAGATATGGAAATGAGCCCGGAAGTTTGTGGAAGAAAGTTATTGACTCAAGGCCCTCGGCTATCTCGGACTCGCTGTTACCTTTGGTGTCTCGGCCGAAAGGTATTTCTTGGTTGTGGCAGAATATTTTGAAGAGTTTTTATGCTGATGATCGTTTTGGTAGCATCTTTAGGGAAAATCTGTGCATTCTAGTGGGTAATGGTTCGAGAGTAAAGTTCTGGCAAGATGAATGGATAGGTAATGTTATCCTTAAGGATTGTTTTCCTCGTATGTTCGCCTTAGCTGTGAATAAAACCGGATTCGTATGTGAGTTTGGCTCCAAAGAGAATTCGACTTGGAAGTGGAGGATACGGCTGCGCAGAGCTTGCTTCGACTGGGAGAAAGCCCAATGGGATGCTTTACTCTCTTTACTTAATGCCTTCAGCTCGAGTTCCCTAGAGTGTGATGGTTTGAGATGGCGCCGGGCTAATGACGGGTCGTTCTCAGTGAAATCTCTACGTAACGCTTTCTATGACAATAATCTTGGCGATCCATTCTGGGAGAAGAATATTTGGATCGGAATCGCTCCTCCAAAAGTGGAGTTCTTCATTTGGTCGGTTTGTTGGGGGAGAATTCCGGTGAAGGCAGAACTGTTCAAGCGAGGGGTTAGTAATATTGATAATATCAACTGTTCCTTCTGCAATGCTGAGTTAGAAACCGTTGATACTCTATTTGTCGAGTGTTATGAGGTCTGGAAGTTATGGGCCAAATTCTGCAATATGGCAAAGATAACAACTGTGTTACCAAAAAATCCCAGGAATTTATTAGAGGTATGGGGGGAATTATGTTCTCCAAAGGAGTGGGAGTGGATGAGAATGGTGCCCTTCGCAGTCTGGTGGTCTGTTTGGTTATTTAGGAATGAAATTTTCTTTAATCAAAAGAGTTTCGATGGGTTACAATTAGATAATTTGGTGCGGCTACGGATGGTTTATTGGTATAAAGCAAAGTTTCCTGTTTGTCCAATCCCCTTTGATAATTTACTGCAGGAAATATCTCTCATTTCATCTTGGTCTCGCTCGGTAAAAGGAAGAGAGGCTAGCGCGACGTGGTCTCCTCCACCCGCAGGTTACTTGAAGCTGAATTCCGATGGGGCCTGTGTCGACGTAGCCGGTGGATGGAAGGGTGGCATCGGGGGCTTACTAAGAAATGAAGATGGTAGTATTGTACATCAGTTTTCGAATTTGGTAGGGGATGACCCTCCTGCTTTGATCGAGCTGCAAGCTCTTCATTACGGGGTGAGGTGGTTCTATGATTCTGAGTAGGCGCAGAATCACCGGTTGATCGCGGAATTAGACTGTAAAATTGTAGTTGATTGGTGCCATAATGTGGTGTTCCCTCCTGGACCAACTCGCGCACAAGTTTCCTTCCTTAAGAAGCAGATGGCAACGCGGGGCTTATGCATTAGGTGGATTACGAGGGGTGGTAATGTGGAAGCAGATAGACTAGCTAAATTAGCTATTGTATAGTCAGTTGACGGTGAGGAGTATGTAAGTCTGGACTATTCATGATTTTGATGGTATTGTATTTTGAATATTCGATATTAATAATATGTAGTTGGGCACTCTTTTCCCCTTCAATAGGAAGGGGTTTTTAATGAGGCCCATATTTTGACCTTTCAAAAAAAAAAACCAGACAATCTCTGATGTAGCCATAGCCATGCTCCTATACTCTGCTTCTGCTGAAGAACGGGCTACTGTAGACTGTTTTTTTTTACTTCCACGAGACAAGTGACTCTCCCAGCTTGATGCAGTAACCAGTCACTGACTTTTTGCTCATTGGACAGGTTGCCCAATCTGAGTCATAGCTTGCAACTATTTGACAACCACTTGAAGCTTTCAAAAATATCCCTAGTCTAGGATTTTTCTTTAGATACCTGACTACCCTTAAAGCAGCTTCCATATGTCCCTTCTTTGGTTGATGCATAAACTGACTCAGGTGTTGAATGGAGAAAGCAATGTCAGGCCTTGTGTGTGTGAGATACAAGAGCCTACCTATGAGTCTTTGATAACTTGTTTTGTCAACCAATAGCTCACCATCATTTGTTTCTTGCTGAACAAACTGATCAAACTCTACTGTGGTAACCTTGCTATTCTGCTCCAATGGTGTTGAAGCATGCTGAGCTCCCCCTAAACCAGAATCTTGAATCAACTCGAGTGCATACTTCCGCTGGTTTAAAATAATTCCTTCTTTAGACCTCAGTAACTCAAGCGTAAGAAAGTACTTCAATTCCCCTAGATCCTTCATTCTGAAATTCTTGTGTAAAACACACTTGAGATCATTAATCATACCAGCATCATTTCCTGTGATCATAAGGTCATCTACATAGACCAGAAGTACTACAATTTTTGACTCCTCCTTTTTTGTGAACAAAGAATAATCAAACTTGCTTTGTACAAAACCAGCAGTGAGCAATGCTTCAATCAACTTGGCATTCCACTGCCGAGACGCTTGCTTTAAACCATAGAGTGACTTTTGTAGTCGACAAACAAGGTTCTCCCCCTGACTACAAAACCCCTGAGGTAACTCCATGTACACTTCTTCAAGGAGATCACCTTGGAGGAAAGCATTATGTACATCTATTTGCCAAAGAGGCCAAGAAAAAATGGATGCAAGGGCCAAGACAAATCGAACAGTAGTGATTTTAACAACCGGAGAGAAGGTTTCCACAAAATCAACTCCCTCCTTTTGATTGTAACCCTTGGAAACAAGCCGAGCTTTACGCCTCTCAACTTCACCCGAGGCACGAAATTTGACCTTAAAGACCCATTTACATCCAATACAAGCCTTCCCAGGAGGTAGAGAAACAACAGACCAAGTCCTATTTAACTCTAGAGCATTGATTTCATCTTGCATGGCTTTTATCCAAACAGGGCCAGTTTTAGCTTCATCATAAGTACGGGGTTCAAAAACTTGAGAAGTAGAAAAAATAAAGGACTGTGTGGAAGAAGACAAATGAGAATAAGCAACATAATTGGAAATAGAATACGGACCTGAAAGGGAAGGTGACTGGCAGGTGCATGCAAAATCACTTAACCAATTAGGTGGCTTAGAGACACGAGAAGAGACACGTCGTAAAGGTTGAGAAGAAGTAGAAGGAGGAAAAGAAGACATAGAAGGAGCAACAGGCATCCCTGTTGAAGCAGACTCATGATCAAGAGAACCAGTGTCACCAGGTAGTGAAACACTAGCAGGAGAAGAACAAGGTGATTGTGGAATAAAAGTAGAAGGATGAGAAGAAGGAGGTGGATGAAGAACAATAGGAGAATTAGGTGGATGAGGAGCAGTAGAAGAATTAGATGGAGGAACAATAGGAGAAGTAGAGGGATATGAAGGAACTGACGGAGGAATAACCAAAAAATCAGAATCATGATCAAAAGATTGTGGAGGAAAAAAGGATGAAGAAGAAGAGGAAACATCATGAAAAGGAAAAACATCTTCATGAAAGACAACATCACGATTAACAAAAAAACGTTTGAGCTCAATATCAAACAAGATATAACCTTTCTGTGTGGAAGAATAACAAAAAAAACAGCAGGAATAGCCTTTGAAGCAAACTTGTCAGAAAAGTTAGGTCGAGTGGCAAAACACAAGCAACCAAATATTCTGAGATGAGACAAATTAGGAGTTTTATGGTAAAGTAACTCAAATGGTGATTTCCATTGAAGAACAGCAATTGGCAAACGATTTATTAGATAACATCCTGTAAGAACACACTCACCCCAGAATTTGAGAGGAACCTTAGAATGAAAACGCAAAGCACGGGCAACTTCTAAGATATGGCGATGCTTCCTCTCAGCAACACCATTTTGCTGAGGGGTATACACGCAGGAACTTTGATGGATAATTCCACAAGAGGAAAAAAAAGAATCACAGTCAGAATTAAAGAATTCTGACCCATTATCACTACGAACAACCTTAACAGAAGTAGAGAACTGATTTTGAACAAGAGCAAAGAACTTTTTAAGAGAGGAAAGAACATCATGCTTGTGCTTCAACAGGTAAACCCAGCAAACTCGAGAAAAATCATCAACAACTGTGAGAAAAAACCTACAACCAGAATGGGTGGAAGTCCTATAAGGACCCCAGAGATCTAAGTGAACTAATTGAAAAGGAACAATGGACCTAGAAGAACTAGAAGGAAAAGGTAAACGTGTCTGTTTAGCTAAAGGACAAATAACACATTTAGAAACAGAATTAGAATCAAGCTTAACAGAAGCCAAACAATCCAATTTATTTAATTTGCCAATAGAGGCATGCCCCAATCGAGCATACCAAATACACGTAGAAGCAACAACAGAAGACATACAAGAACTAGGAACTGTAAAAGAAGAAATTAAACGAGAAACAGAAGGAAAAAAATCAGACCTAAAATCAGAAGACTCAAAGTAATACAAGCCCTTGAACACCCTACCAATCGCCTTCGTCCTTCCACTGGAGAGATCCTGTAGAAGAATGAAATCAGGAAAAAAAATTAGAGAACAAAGAAGATCACGGGTTAACCTAGAAACTGAAATCAAATTATGTTTAAAATTGGGAACAAAAAAGACATTATTAAGGGTAAAAGAACCAAGGTGAACAGAACCAACAAAGATGACAGGAACGGTTTTACCATTGGGTAAATGAATTAATCGAGAGGGTGAAGAACAGGGTACAGGATGAACCAAACTCGAAAAGTCAGAAAGGATATGATCTGTTGCCCCTGTATCTACAATCCAGGTAAGAGAAGCATTAGAAGCAAAAGAATCATTATTAGCCATACCTACAAGATTCACAGCGGAATCACCAGAAGGAGAAGATTTCAGAAGAGTCAAGATTTGAGAATATTGTTCATGAGTGAACGTAGGTGAAGAAGGAACCGAAACATCAGTCGGAGAGGCCGAAAAATCCTTAGACGTATCAACAGAAGTGGGAGCAGAATTGACTGCAACAGCAGCTTGAGATCCACGTCGTTTACTGAACTTGAAGTCGGGCGGAAATCCAATTAAGCGATAACACTGCTCCCGCTTGTGTCCTTTGATCTTACAATAGTCACAAGAACCCGAGAAACGCCGACGAGCAGAAGCGTCGGATTTGGAAAGCATCACTGAGGAATCATGCCCAGAAATGAGAGAAAATTGTGACCTCTGAGACTCTTCCTGAAGAAGCATAGAGTAGGCTTGATTGACACTCGGCAACGGCTGCATAAAAAGAATTTGGCTTCGAACAGCAGCGTATGATTCAACTAAACCCATAAGAAACTGAAAAAGTTTCTGACGAACAAGATGCTTCAAGTTTTTCTAAGAAACTTCGCATTCACAGGAAGTAAACGGAATCAACGTTTCATATTCAGCCCAAAGTAACTTTAAACGAGAAAAATATTCAGAAATAGAAAACTCCCCTTGTGAAAGCGTTGCAATCTCCCGATGAAGGAAGAAAATCCTTGACCCATCAACTTTGTCAAATCTCTCCTTCAAATCAGCCCACACCGACGCAGCACTGGAAGCGAAAACGATCCCGGCAGAAAGCTCACGGGAAACAGCATTCAGAATCCATGACAACACAATCGCGTTGCACCGGTCCCATTGTGGATGCAAGATGGCCACATAATTGCTCCGAGGACAAGAATCATCAACGAGGCCAAGTTTATTTTTGGCAAGCAAGGCAATTTGCATCGAGCGACGCCAAACGCCATAGCTCTCCAAGCCAAGCAACGGCTGAGAAACAAGCATCATCTCTGGAGTATCCGAAGGATGGAGATACAGTGGATGATTAGAATCGATGGCTTCAATGGATGGAGGAATGGCAGAAACAGAAAATCGAAAACGAAGCAAGCCGAAAAAAGAATCGAAAAGAGGGAAAAAACCCTAGAATCGAAAAGAGGGCTGAAAAGAGGGGAAATGAAAAAAAGAATCGGATCAAAATCCTAAATCTGATACCATGTTGAGAAGGGTAGAATAGTAATTGGAAAAATTAAATGATCTTTTATTATCATAATCAACTGTACAAATGTATCTTATATATACACGTATTGAGCTGACCTAACAACTTAACTAACCTACTTAACAACTTTAACTGCACTATTAACTTCCTAACAACTCAACACTTTAAGGTGCGATCTTTGGCTGCTGGAGTTGCCCCAGGTCCCTATTGCCACCGTTGGGTGTTTCTTCGATTTGTTCGATCATTCCGCCGGGTTCCTTCTTCACATGTTTTGGTGAAGTTTATTGTTGTTTTTGCGGGATTGAATCTGCTGGATTGAATCTCCATTGAATACATTGGTGACACGCCGGTGGAGCAGCCGCCTCGTGGCACGTCGTCTCCGTCGATCTGGTTGCCAGCCTTCGTTAGAGGTTTTTGCTTGTTTGGAGAAGCCATAGCAGGGGGTTTGCTCAAAGTGGAGCTTAGGGACAGGGGTATTTTCGTCCTTTTAATGGTGTCTTACCTTAAATACCCCTATCCAGCTCTTGCTTAAAAAATTTCCATATTAAGCCAAGCACTCCCTTGTTTTATGGGATATGGAAATCTGTTGGAACTTGGAAAGATGATGAGATCCAGAAATTGAAGGTTATTAGATTTGGATGGGATTCGGGCGGTTCTTACCCTCCTTTTGAGATCCGGTTGATGTGGATCCGGTCTACAGAAGATCATGATTTCATTTCAAATACGTCGGGTTTAAGATTGTTAATCACTTTAGCGAAGCAAGATCAGCTAGGGTCATGTTTTCCCGCGATTTTGGTGACAAGGCCCAATCTCACTATGAGATTGGGAGCCTGCCTCCGGATGGAGCTCTCCCAGAAGAACATGAATTTCGTTCATGCCCTTTCTGATCCGAGGTCGTCTTGTGGCGGGTGTTTCTTTTGCTTTGACAGGCGTTTGCTTAGCCTTGTGGGCCTGGGTGCCCCGGTCCTGGATAGGCTCCTTGCCTCTGATGATTTGTACTCCCTCTGCATTGCTCATCTTTGCATGGATATCGTTTCCTGCCGCTTGTTGGCCTTGTAGTTTATGTTTGATGTTGTCTCTTTGTTTCCTGCACACCATGTGCATGGGGTCGGGCCCCTTTTATTTTAATTGAATTTCGCTTCCCCTTTAATCAAAAAAAGCTTGAATGTAATATAGACATCAAAAGATCAACTATGCATTGAAAATGAACAAAACATTCTTATGAACCCATTACTTAATCACGTTATGAATTAGACATGATGAGTCACAAATAATATAACACAACAAAGATTATTTTTGATAAAAAAACACAACAAAGATTGTTATGAAAACATGCAGTAACGACCAGGATACTCACACACAACGACTCAAATAACAAAATAATGTAAAAAGTTACAAATTCTTGTGACTGAACTGAACCTCAACCGTGCTTTCAAAGCCTATTTTCAGTCAAAAATCAAACATTAGCAAAAGTTTGATCAAAGTTAGGATCCTAAAATATGAACTACAAAAGGTTTCCCTAAATTTAGTATCTCATTTCTCTCAGGCAATCTAATTAAAGAAACTCTAATTAAAATTTTAAAATCAAATCCAGATTCCAACTCATTTTACAACTAAAAATTTTGATTTTTAAAATAAAAATATGAGAAGAAGAAATACCTGAAAAGAAGAAAAGAAGATAGCGGAACACACGCTCGTGCTAACTAGCCAACTTGTTCGCATCGTGGACTTTCTTGTCGCACGTCCAACACAGCGCAACCTCGTTCGCATAGTACAACACCTTGGCCTCCGCCGCCTCACATACGTTACACTGAATTCTTATCTCACTTGAACGGAAAAGATCTGGTGGCGAGTTTAGAGACTGAAAAGAATTTCATTCAGAAGGGTGTCGTTGATGGGAGAAGGGAATAAGTTAGGGTATAAGATTTTAATTTGAGAGAATGAAGTGGTGTGAGGCGGCTGAAGGCATGGGGAAAATAAATTATAAACGCATAGTTTAAATTTATTATGGCGTTTGATTTTAAAATGCCACTAAAATAAATTTGTTGTGGCGTTTAGTTTTAAAAGGCCACTAAATAAAACCTATTACGGCATTTTTTCGACAAAATGTTACAAAAATACGTGTCTATAGTGGCGTTTTTCTAAAAACACCACCATTTATCAGTCTATTGCGGTGTTTTATTTAAAACGCATTAGATATATAAAATTAGTGGCGTTTACTACGAAAACGCCGCTAAAGGTGTCGCTAAAACCATGTTTTGTTGTAGTGATAGATCGTCAAATAACTCAAAAACATTCGTGAAAAAAGATACTTTACGAGGTGAAAAATGAGTGGTGAGCGAACCAAACTATCAGACAGATTGCTCTACTACACAAATATGATTATATAGGCAAACAACCATCAAAGATAATTGAAATTTCTATGACCACCGACAACCCAAACAAAAAAATTAAATTTGTGAAAATCTTTGTATAAACACCAAATGACCATTAAATTATGTACAAGTCGTGTCAAACGACCAAAAAATGTACTAAAAATAAAAGAAAACATACTATAAAAATAGGAAAAATACTATAATAACAGAGTTTTTTTTATTAAAATTGAGGAAACAAAAAAAAACATAAAGTCGATGCTATCAGTGGCCACGCAAAAGGATATGTAAAACCCTGCAACTAGGTTTTTGAGAAGTAAATGGAAGTAAAAATTAAGAACATGGGTGTAGGTTCTATTTCAATTGTCTGGCTTCAAGCTTATCTGATTATAATAAAGGAAGTTGCCGGCATTTTGGTGGACGATTCCAACCGGTGGTTTGGTCCAGAGTTCTAGAGCGAGTTTGGCCGGGACCGCACTGAGGGCATCCGTCTACAGGCGATACTCCGACATGCTACTACTGTCGCGCACCGCTCCCCGCTGGAAATTTGTGTTGTGCAAAGTCGTCGACGTCAGTTGGTGGCTCCTGAAGAAGGCTTTGATATGTCGGAAAGTCAATAGTGGCTCGCCCCTGCTCCTCCTCTATGGTTGGCTCGATTTCCCCCTTTGGAGTTGTCGGAGTCAAGGTGTTGAAGGCAACAAAGTTCAGGCAGGCGACGTCTCGTTGGTAGGGGATCTCTGGCAACATCACGACAGGGGTGGAAAGAGGCTCCCGGGACATGCTCGTTCAGAATGGAACAATGATTCTCAAGGGTTCCTGCAGGAGCCAAGAGTTACGATCGCTGCCGGACTTGCCTCGAAATCCGACCATTTCTCTATCGGCAGTGAAGGGGCCTTTTGGTCCTTTTCAGCCGGTATTATTTTCTTGTTCGAGCGAAACAATGAGAACATAACGCGGTAGCAAATCTTTGACGGAACTTGGTCGGGCAATGGAGTACCGATCGGAACTGGAGCATTTTTGACGCAGGCGAGACCTCCTGGGTTGCTGGTGGGGGAAGATCTCTCACCAAGGGTAGTTTGGTCTCATTACGTGGTGACAGTTCTTTCCTATTTTCAGCAGGTTGACCTTTTAGGGGGAACTTTCCCATTGCAGCATGCCTTTACCGGATTTTATGGGATATGGTTTCCCAATTTATCACGATGTTGTGTTAAGCTTAGAAACTCCAAAATCTGTCGTACATCTTCATCGGACTTAATTTCATTTTTGATGATACTCAGCCAGGCGTATAGAAATCTACAGCAACTTTCGCCTAGAATGTGGTTATATGATTGTTTTGGTTATTACCTCGTCTGCTATCGGGTTAATTCTTCTGGATATTACGAAACCGGTTTTATGATTGCGGATAGCTCCGGTGGGAGTTATCCGCAACAAGGATGATTCTTTTCTCTCTCGCTACCGGCGTATGGAAGGTGAAGCTGGTGGCGGCGGCCTGAGCCCTTCCCCGAGAATCTTTTGCTTCGACTGCACTAGGTTCCTTCCTAGGTTATTGTGGTTTAGCTTTCTTCCTTGCTCTCGTTGTTTTGTTGCTATTTTTCGTTGTTCTAGTTTATGTGCTTTTGCGTTTTGGTCCGGGAAAGGTGATCTTTCCGGTTTCGTGTTCCCAAGCTATCTTTCAAAACTCATTTCTACTTAGGAGTGTAATGTGCATTACCAATACACTCAACACTTGTTGATAAGAATTTTTTTAATTTTTTTTTGAAAAATAAAACTCTTTTGCCCTTTTAGATGTTTTTATGTATGCTCTAACACTAAAATTTAAAAAATAAACCATATCCCTTTAAACTCTAAACCTTAAATTTAAATCCCAAATTTTATTTTTTTAGTATTAAAACCTACATAAAAATATAAAAAAATAGAAAATTTGTATTCATTTAAAAGATGTTGATTCTCCTAGCATTAGATGAGTTAAAATATTGGAACCGATAAAGTTGGGCCCAAAGGGTGGCGTTTTATAAATTGTGTAGCATAGGGACCAGTTTACTCGCATTCCAAGTTTCCAACGACCAAGTCCTTGAGTATGGGTTCCGATGGCAAGGAAGTAGCCACTCAGATCCTCCCTTACATCCGCCTTTACAAAGATGGCTCCGTCCAACGATTGGTCGAGTCCCCCATCGTTCCACCTTCTCCCTCAGACCCTGAAACCGGCGTCTCCTCCAAAGACATCATCATCTCACAAAACCCACCAATCTCAGCTCGAATCTACCTTCCCAAACACCAAAACCACAAACTTCCCATTCTGGTTTACTTCCACGGTGGAGCATTCTGCTCCGAGTCAGCTTTCTCTTTCGTCGAAACCAAGTTCATGAACCGCTTGGCTTCTTTAGCCAACGTTGTTGCTATATCGATCGAGTATAGGCTGGCCCCTGAACACCCTCTCCCCATTGCTTATCAAGATTGCTGGGCTGCTCTTCAATGGGTTGTTTCTCATTCTAACGCTGATACCCTTTCCAACAAGGAGCCTTGGGTTTCTACTTATGTTGACTTCGATCGAGTTTACGTCGGCGGCGACAGCGCCGGTGCCAACATTGCTAATAACATACTATTGAGAGCTGGATCGGAGGGTTTGAATAACGATGTTGAAATCAAAGGAGCTTTCCTGACACACCCTTATTTCTGGGGCTCCAACCCGATTGGGTCGGAGACTAAGGATGTTAAACGACGGGAGAAGCTGGTAATGTCTACCATGTGGCACTTGGTGTATCCGGAGGCGCCCGGTGGTATTGATAATCCGATGTTGAATCCGGTGGTTGAAGGAGGTGGGAGCTTGGGCGGACTTGGATGTTCGAGGCTGCTTGTTACTGTTGCTGAAAAGGATTGGGTGAGGGACAGAGGGATTTCGTATTACAATGCAGTGAAGGAAAGTGGGTGGAAAGGGGAATTAGAATTGGTGGATGTTGAAGGTGAAGATCATTCCTTTCATATCTTGCTTCATCACTCTGACAACGCTAAGAAACTCATCCAACGCCTCGCGTCTTTCCTGCTTCCATGTGCAGGAAACGGGAGAAAAGCAGCTCAATTCGGCTCCAAAATGTAACTCCAAAACAATAAACATGCTATCATTTTCTTCCCTGTTGAGTGTTGACAGCTCTTTTTCCATATTAAATATTAACCTATAATGTTAAGATTATCATGTTCATCTCTCTATTTTAAATGATTGTATGTTTTGTACTTATAATGATAAATTATTCCAGTTGTCTTCTTCATGGTCCCCGCGAAAAGACCTGCCCGCTACCATACATCACATTTAATTAAAAAAATCATTTTCGTGAAATTCGTGTACCTTATTTAAATATCTATACAACTACTTTGCATGTGTATCGGTTTTTAGTTTGTAACAAGAAATAAGGTAACATTAGGCAACTACTTGTAAGGTCAAGCTTGCAAAGTGCTCCGATTTAACAAGCATTTTCAACGAGGACCGACTCCGATAACACTTTCGATACATTTATAAATCTAATAACGAACACAATCCATGAACAACTAAGACAATGAATCAAAGAAGAAATCAATACTTTTTGCTCTACGTGCAACCGCGCTACGAATAATCAATCGGGCTCCGAATCGAGAAGACCTGCTACTTTCTGTACAACATACCTAGTCAGAGATCAGGAGTTAAAGAAAAGACCAAGATTTCTATAGCCGCAGTTTATGTGGGTTAGGCCTTGTGAGTGCTTTGGAGAAGTAATCGCGGATCTCAGGAACTATCCGCTGGATTAGATGCAAGTGCCTGCAAATTATTCAGCATGACAAAACAAAATTGCAATACTCGATTTACGTACACGGTTAAATTCCTAAAGAAGGGCAGGGACATCGCAAAGTTGACTTTAAGTACATACCTGGGTCTTGCGCTCAATTTATCAAAATGCTCCAGGATAAATAAAATGCAAGTGTGCCTCAACGACATGGCATGAAAAGCTTCAGACAGCTCATACATGCTCGAAACATTATCAAGCGAGATATCCTTCAATGAGAACATTGAAATAATCAGATGCCATTTTAAGGCAACGAAAGGATTACAAATATCTACGGACAACCTTTCTGGCTCACCTGTGCAATGGTATACTCGCAAAGTCGCTTAAGTCCCTCCAAAAGATATTGATCAGCCGCTCTGAGCAGATCTTGTGCGATCTCCAATGTAACATCTACTGATCCGGTATAAATAAATCTGTACAAAGAATAAAATCCAAGTAAATAAAACAATGCTAAAAAGGAACGAAAGATATAAATCCAATGTATATACATCTGGATCCAAGAATTCGTAATACCTCATCATCAACTCAAAAACCTCCCATTTAATGTTCGGTATTTCAATATCCCTCGCATCTTTTTCCTGCAACAGAGGCCATGAGGAATTAAAAAAAAGATCATCATCATGTAGCATGACAACATCATTCATGTCCTGTAGAAAGTGCTATAGGTTTAAGTTTAAAGCTAAAGTGATAATTATTGTACTATTAATCTCGTATTTTCAAAAAGACTAATATAAGGCTACCGTAACAAGTGAAAAAGCCCAAGTTCGAAAAAAATAGATGAGTATAGAGCACATCCAGAATCATCAGAAGTAAAGGACTTTATAAGATCAGCTGCAAGATAAAGCAATACAGCATGGACTCTACCAGTTGTTGGAGAGGTACTTGAATAAAATATAGCCCTGGGGCCCTTTCGAGAAGAGGAGAGACGGGACGTACAACTGGAAAATTAAGGAGGCAAAAGGGAACTCACCCGATAACCACCATCAAACATAGCACGAAATGCATCTGAAGAAGCAAGCAGGCAGATTCTGTGAGCATAGAATCGACTACCTGCAAGAGAAAAGAAATAAAGGATCTTAGTTGCAACAAAAGGTATATTTTGACATGTAACCAACTGTTTTTTCCATGGCAAGTATCAGAGCCTTAGGCAAGCAAATCGTATAACCTTCAACTAGGAAGGTAACATCAGATAACGTAGCGTTGTTCACATATTGCTCCCCCAAATAGACCTGCATTGAAGTTGTATGTTATAACAGGAATTTGCATATAACTTCCTTAAGTATGAACTATTCTCTTCCTTATAAAACCAATTATGAGAATGTTGTAGATCTACCCTTGCAATAATTATGGAATATATGGCTATACATAACATCAATTTCTCGGAATGACGTTCATTCAGGCAATCATAATGCATGACACTAGACTAACCAATTTTACAAACTCACTTGTGGTGTTGGAGAAAGGGGAGCTGCATCCATAGGAGAAAGTGTCATAGTTTTGTTGGACAACTTGTACAGAGCTACAGCACCATCAAGTTGCTGCTTAGAGCTTGTAGAACCAAGAAGACCAAGAAGGAGTTCAAGTCCTGCATGAAAACAGAGCACAATCAGCCTCTCAAAGTGATAAAACATTTGCACTACATTTATGCAGTATGCTACTTTAAATTGTACATAGGAGGAGGGGGCAAAGAAAATGACCAGTATTATCGATGAATATAGTTCTATGGTCATCAGGGGAACAAAGATGAGCTAAAGCTAATGCCACTCTTCTTTGGACTGCCTTCTCTGCTACACGCATGAGATACAGCAAATGGTTCAAAACCTACAAAAGATAAATAAACCAAATGAGACCTAAAACATGAAGAGCATTGCACAGCTAGACATTTCTTTAGTCCAAATATATAAAGATATAAAGACAAAGGATAGTATTAGGAATGAAAATGCTTACTCGCCCATGAATCTTCTCCTCTAGTCTTTTCAATGTCTTTGCTACACAATCTTTTGTTGCCTGAAAGTACCATAAACCAATAATATTAAACCAGCAAGGAACTAAAAACAAAGCAATGAGCTAGTGAAATTTATGATTTCTTACGGATATCAAGCAACAACTAAAAAACTAGTAGCATGGAAACTATGAGGAGAGTAAAAAGAAAACATCTAAAAGGATTGACATACTTGTACTATAAATTCTCCATCTTGCAGCTGTTGGACACCCCCCACCCTAATAAAGTCAGATACATTATCCTACAGGAGAGAAGAATATATTAACAATGTGTACAATGACCTCAAAATATAAGTCCGAGCACTTTTTAAAGGGTGACAACTACCACACCTCATTATCTGCAAGACCATAAAGAGCAAACGCCGCATTGTGTTGCAAAGATCCATTTTTTGAATCTAGAAGCTTCAACAAAGGAACCAAACCACCACTATGCGCAATACCAGCTTGATTGTGTGTGTCCTGCAATCAAAATTACACTTTAGTGACACAGAGTTATCTACTAGTTCCAGCTTATGAAGAAAGGAAATTTCGCAGAGTATTAAGTTTCTCAGAAGCAACTACTATAAAGACCTCATCAAGTAAATGGAAACCTCACGAACAAGAAAAATCAAAGAGAAACACAAATAGAATGAGCAGTTTCCGTTCAATGAGGAGGAGCAAAGTTTTCTTAAGATGTCATGCAAAAAAAAATTGATACGCAAAAAAGCATGCTGACAATTTTGAGAGGCAGGATACTTACGACAATCGTGGAACCAAAAGAACAAGCAATTGGATTGATGCATTATAGAATAAATTTTGTGTTAGAAACTGGCATGAATTCATAAACTAAATTAACTTCAAGTTTTATTTAGAAACAAATATTTTAGGTAGAGATAAGCGATCACATTGTTATCTCAGAAAAAAGGACAAGCATTAGCAAGATTTGAAGACAAAAGCCATTAAGCATCTTTCACAGCACTAATGAATGCTTGAAATTGTACAACAAAGAAATAGCAATAATAACCTGTGCCAACCTCCCCAAAGCAAAGGCTGACATCTCTTTCAGCTGCACATCAGGAGAGTGAAGCATTTCAATCAAGGGTCGGACAGCACCCCTTTGTACAATATGAACCTGCAATATCCAAAGTAGCATGTGTCACAAAGGAGCAATGATAAAAATTTAAGGTGAAGGGAACGCTCTTTATAAGTAAAGCATAGAGACCAGTGCTTGTCCTAATCACTTCGAGAACAAAGGCAACCACATGAAAAGATAATTTCATTCAAATAGTTGGAGAGTAATTCCAGAGCCAATAATCTTCTTTTTCATCATGTGTCCCCAAAATTGACAAATAGAGCCAAGAAGCATCTTAAGCCTAGTTAAGTATGAAGAGGATTGGCAATAATCACCTTGCAATCAGAATCAGTTGCGGCAAATTGTCCAAGCAATAAAGCTGCCTCCCTTTGGCTCTCCGAGCAGCAGGAGCTGTTTCCAATAAAAAAACATAATTAATAAAAAATGAGAAACCTGGATAAACTGCATATCAAAAGAACAGCCCAAAAAGTAATGAATCATACCCATTTAAAAAGTAAAACAAGTTAAAGAAACATGAAACCAAATTAAACATACTTAAGCAAACCAATGACAGGTTGCAGAGCTCCAGCAGCAAGAACTTCTTTTTTTATGTTTGGTGATGAGTGCACCAGATTGCCAATCACACCAACCTACAAGCCATTTGGAAAAACTTTTGATGCACCAGCTGATAAAAAAGATATAAAAACACAATGGAATTTTCCTAAAAATCATCTAAGTTATGTTGCTCCTACTCATTATTTGTCTTGAAGTACCCGTGTCCTACACATATCCAGACAAGGGTACAAGGATATAATCATTAAAGGTCTCTCCAAATGCATGGAAATCTTGAAGAAAAAAAAATAGCATCCGTGAGGACGTATACTCATGTCTGACACCTCATACCCGAGTCTAAGTAACATAAAAAACAAGAATCCTACCGCTTCATAGTGTATAGCTGCATCCTCTGATCTTAGCATTAAGATGAGAGTAGGAAGAGCATTGCATTCAACAATCTGCAAAGACATAGTATTCAGTCCGTTAACCAGCATTGAAGGCAGTTTTATCCAATCCAACTTCTGAAGGCAGATCCATTACCTGATTCTTGTTTTCATCATTTTTGAATGCTAGGGTTCGTAATGCACCAGCAGCTGCTCTTTGCACCTTTGTGTCAGAAAATTCAAGCAACGCAACAAGTGGTGGAATCCCACCTTCCATCCTGTCAAACCAATCAAGATAATTATTAGAATAAATAAGGAGTTACTAAAAATAACTTCTGTTAAAACTGCACACTTTTAGCAAACCTGACACGGGATTTAATGCTGCTATTCTCATGAGCAAGGTTGGTGACAGCATCAGCTGCTCTTCTAATGACACTGATCAAAGCACGAGTGATAGAACTATCCTTGTGCCGGTGCAACAAATTCACAAGATGTGACAAGGCCCCCAAATCCACTATAAGTTGCTGATGTTCTGGCTGTTAATCAGCAAAGACAATAAATAATTTAGCAGATTCAATGATAAAGCAGAGTGGATAACAAAAATATCTCCATTGATACGAGGAACATAAACCATGCAAAATCGCAAACCAAGAAAAATACCAGACTCAATACATAACCAATTTAGTGGTTTGAATTCATCCCTATGTCTAAAATCTTTCTTATTTTTCCCCTGAATATAGCAGCCTGTATTAACAGATTAGCATAACTCAAACTTTCCCAAAGTTTAACTTGTGGTACCATCAAACATAATTTTAACTAATAAAAACTTATATAGAACTCCAAATATTTACTAAAGGTACTAAAAGCAAATTCAAAAAAAAAATGATCCTTATCACGAAACAAGTGAATTAATGTATAATTCAAATTTCAAAACGTAAACTACAGTAAATACTAGCAAAATTATATACATATATATATATATATATATATATATATATATATATATATATATATAAAGTGATAACCATCTTTACTATTTTTTGTTATGAAAGGAGAAATATTCAGTAAAATCACCTTTACGGCGAGAAGTCCCAGTGCAAAAGCACTTCCTTTCTCAACTTCGTGCTCGAATGGCTTCGAGCCTCGGTCGTCATCCTCACACGGCGGCGCTTGCAGATGCTTCACTAAAGCCGGAACCGCTCCTCCTTCAACGATCACATTAACAACTTCCTCTGCAAAAATAAAAATAAATAAAAACACAAAGAAGATCATTGCCGTTAATCATGAAATTAAAAAAACAGTGAAAACAAAACACAGAGAAAGGCAAGAAAATTCAAATTAGAATGAGATCGGAATTCGGAAAGTGGAGATGTTCAAAATAATTACCGTTTTTTGCAAGCTCGGCGAGCACGTGAGTGGCACGCTTGGCAGCAGCACGATCTGATTCGCGCCAAGAGAAGGCTGAATCGAGCACGGTAACCTGAGCGGTTACTTCGGCCAAGAGGGCACGGCGGGCGTCGGCGGTGGGGAGGGAGATTTCACGGCCCTCTTGGATCTCTTCCTCCAGTTTCCGCTTTTGCCCCTTCCGTTCTGGGAGGCCTTGTTCTTCCAGGCGCTGAAGCTCCATATCAAAGAAGGAATAGTAGAAAGGAAAGGACTTGAGAAACAGAGAGAGAAAAGGTTTTATCAGAAATGAGAATCGTGATTTGACAGAGAAAGGGAGAGACTTGATCAAGGGTATTTTGGGGTTTTAATTATCCGGACAGAATCAGAATTAAATAATGAGAAAAACAAGATTATTTGATTTTAAATTAATATTTAATCTAAAATTTAAAAACGATAATAAAAAAATTACAAATATTTAAACTAACAAAAATTATAATTTTTTTAGTCAAATTATCCATTAAGTTGAAAAACAATAGACAACTTAATCCTTCATCCATTTTTAAATACTTAATACACAAATTAATTCATAAATTTGATAACTTTTATCAAAAATAGTCTCTGATTTTTTTTAATAAAATTATACATAATTTTAAATAGTTTAAAAGGGAATATTCTATATAGCTCGTCTCCACATATAATTATAAATTATTTAAAAAATTATTGATTAAATTGTTTTTCATATGCATAATATTTTTTTATTTTTTAAAAAATAATTAAATTAAATATCAACTTTAGTTAATTTAAAATGATAATAATTTAATTTCTAATGTTATAGAATTATTTAATATGACACACGTTACCATAAATAGTGGTCCATTCCGTCAAACAATTCCAAATTTAACGACCTTAGTGATTAACTTGCATACTGTTTGACAATACGAGGGATCAATTTGAGACTGAAAAAATCCAAGACTAATTTAACAAAAGTTATCAAATTTAAGGACCTATCTGTGTATTAAACTAAAAATTTAAGTGTTTTAATTAGGTCTTTGTTTTTGGTTAAATTTATATTAACACGAACTTTATTTTATTGAAAGTAACAAAAACACATTGAAAAGTCCGTAAATTTTTAACAAATTTTGTCTCATAGAGTTAACTTAGTATTATGGGTTAAAATAAAATATATTTAAATCAATCATTGAAATTATAATTTATAAAAGAATATATGTTTATAAGGATGTTTTATTTTTTTCATCAATTTTTTTAGATGCAAGTTAAAATTTAAATTTAAATATTGAACATTTAGATTAGGTCAAATCTTTCAAAAATTACTTATATACAAGAAACAACTTTTTAAAATGTTCACATAACCGTAAAATCTGTTTAAATACGGATTAAATCTTTTTCGAATGTACTCAAATAATTTTTTTTATAATTGGCACATATCAAATTTTAAATTATACTTTTAAATTGCTTTCTCCGACCACTCAAAACACCAATAAAATCATATATCAATTTAGATTTTCTTCAAATCATTTTAAAATTTATTAAACTGATTCAAAATAACCAAAGTTTGCAAAATCCCAAAACACTTTAATAAAAAACATGCACCATTTGATAAGTGTGAAATGAATATACAACTCGCTTCCTTCTTCTCCACCTCTCCACCATTGAGATTTGAAAATAGATGATTCGTCGTTGAGAATTCAATGCGAATTCAAAATAAAGGTTTTCTTACTGAATAAAATTTTAGAATTATTTTATAATTTTAAAAAATAGATGTCAATCATAATGCCGTTAACTATCTAATGATAGATTGATAAAATAGAAGCAAAATTAAGGTTTAGTGATTAGATTGAAATTTTAAACTTCGGTAAAAAAAGTTAAGTGATGAAATTTATATTTTACCCTTTTTAATAAATGATTATTATGGTTTTAGTTTCGCCACAAGACTCTACCCAGCTAAATGAAGGGGATCTGTTGGAAGCGAAGACAATCGTGGAGGAAACCAAAAGTCACCGGAAACATATATCGACGATCAGACGCCGACGAAGGTTACAAGTTTGACTCGAGAGGGAGGGCATGAGTGACAGCCTTCATCAACCATGTGAGTAAAAGAATCCACAGGAAAATCCTTGGGGAAGCTTTTGCGCAGTATGGTAGAGTCACAGATGTGTATATCGCATATAACAACCAGAAAAGGAGTTTCAGGAGAGATACATTCGCATTCATAAGATTCGCGTCCAAAAATGAGGCTCTGCGCGCAGTTGAACTTGAAAGCAATAGGGTGATGGATGGGCTTTGTATAAAGATTTTCTTGGAAAGATTCAACCCTATAACAAAAAGAGAAGGGGAGGAGAAGTCTACAGTGAACTTGTCTAAGAATGCCAGACAAGTTTCTAATGTTACAGACGTCGAGTCCTTTAGAGAAGTGCTGATGAAGGGTTTAGTTCATTCTAAAGATGACTCGAAGGGGAAGACCAAGGCTGCCCAAATTACCAAGAGTAGCTCGAATGAGGCTCAAGAGACACTTGTGTGTGATCCGTTCTATTTTAACATTCCAAAAGAGAAAACGAAATAGATTAAACACTGCCTTGTCGACCAGATCAAAGGGATGTATGAGTTAATTTCGTGCAACAAGTGCTCATATCCGAGGGCTTTAGAGTCAAGGTTAGTGCATATCTGGATTCTATGCAATCATCCAATTTGAAGAAGAGGAACAACTCTCAATTTTTTTTGGATATGAAAGAACAATTGATTCAAACTTGGTTTGAAGACATAGATACCATAGTAAACTTTCAGTCAAGCCTTAAACACATGATTTGGGTGATCCTGGAGAACGTTCCGTTAGTGGCATGAGATGCTAATATCTTGAAAACAATTGCAAGTAGATAGGGAGATGTTATTAAGGTGGACGAGAATGTTATTAAAAGAAATCGTTTCGATAGCGCGAGAGTACTGGTCAGAGTGAAGAACATATCGGATGTTCCTCCGTTCATATATTTGTTCATAAATGGGGCAAGCTATATTGTATACAGGTTACAACAAAAGACTATGACGATGCTAAATGTTGGAATGATGCAGATATGTCGATTTCCATTCTTGACGAGAAGTCAGAGGGTCACAGCGATGAGCTGGTAAATGTTTGTAGTAAAAATGCGTCCCATAACCAGGTCCGTGAGAGGGCTGGGTGTATTTTCGAAAAGAATGGAATCCATAATTATGGTGGGTACACGAGGACAGAGAACTTTAACACTGAAAGTGGGCCTCCAAAGCACAAGACGGCTGCTATAAAAAACTGGATTTGAAGTCTGGCATTCCTACAGAAAGGAGTCTCAAGTTGGCCGCTATTCACAAGAAGGACTCTAATTCATCTGCGGGTTTAATTGATGTTCCATTAAAGAGTGCGACGACTTCTCCAAGGTCTTCATCGGGCTCGAGTGAGTATAGCAGCCCAAGAGTGGATATGGAATCTGGGATGGTCACGATAAGGCCTAGGGCAATAAGATATTCTAAAGGGCTAAGCCCACTATCTTTTAGATTCAGGCTGGAATTGTTACAAAAACGGGATGCCAATAATCATTTCTCGGGTTCATATCAACAAAGAATGATAGTGCCAAATGGGTCTAATGGGGGGCCGTTTTAGGTGATAAGAATCAAACAAAGTGTGGCCCACCTCAAATGGTTATTGAAACGAGTGTTTTGAAGAAAGTGGAGGGATGCGCACCAGTTTCGCCACAAGACTCTACCCAACCAAATGAAGGGGATTTGTTGGAAGCGTAGACAATCATGGTGGTGTACAGTTCAATTCGCAGCTGAGGAGGATGACATTGTTGGAAGGTTGGTAGCGGTGAAGGGGAACAGGAACGAGTCAATATAGGGGTGCTCCAATGGCTCTAATTCAGGGTGAGTTTCGTTACAATAGTTTATGAATCAAAATATCCTAATGTCTTGGAATATGCGTGGATTGGGTAACTGTAACCTCCTCATCCCGGGCTAGACGACAGACCGATATGAGCAGGTTACACGGGGAAAACTGAAGTGAAACCCGTTAAGGTTCCACTTCGATTAACAACCCTAGGAATTTTTTTCTTTAAATTATCTTGTTTAAATGTATCGTTTAGTCCTATGTGAGAAACGTCAGCGGAAAACGATAGAGAAAACATTCAAGCAGACGTAAGGTAGCTTAAATTTACCGAGTGACATGTTAGCCCACTTGCATGCTTACGAAATCAAAACCATACATGAAAGATGCATACAAACTTATCACGGAAGCAAACAAACAAATGGGACTAAAACACAACATCTGAGAAACTTTGAAGATGCCAAAAAGCCCAATTACAGGCATGCGTTTCGAAACAGGCTTGCCCGTTTCAATAAGCGGACCCCAGTTTGAAAGCCAGACTAGGCCGTACCGATACGGTCCATTTCATTTCGGTACGGGGGTATATAGTGTCGAGATGTTCCGAAACTCGTTCTGAAACAAGCACACACAATGGCAAACCGTATTGAAACGCGTACCGAAATGGGAGCTCACAGTGTCAAATCGTATCAAAACGGCACCACCCCCGTTCCGATACGAGTATCCCTAGAGCCACACCCGTTTCGAAACAACCACGAGCGTTTCGAAACGCATGTACTCTGAGTGACCCTGAAAACAGTTTCTGCATCTCCAATCATTCCCAAATTGCTCCAAACCACAAGAATCATCATACACATAATCTAAAGGCATTTCAATCTACCACAAGCGTGATCAAACATATAAACATTCATGACAAGACCATTTCATTCAAAGGAACATGCATCCACACAAAGCATAGTATAAACAAGGTTATATGCCTTCAATACAAAACACTTAGACATCTCCTAGAACAAGGTTTACAATCTTCAACACAAAAGCATAGGCATTTAGCAACATGTAAGCCAAACACATAGGAGTCTAACACATGCTCCTACAACATGTAGCATCCCCATTGCTAACTATTACATTATTCAAATAAAACCATACTTGAGCAGCCACACACGCGCTTGGATGCCCCTCTCTTGCTCCTTGCTTACTCCACACTAGTGATTTGAATTGCCGAAAACGAGAGCGTAAGCTAGAAGCTTAGTGAGGGAGCTCAAAATAAAACATCGACAATGCATGGTTCAAGCATGATATCCTTAAGACATTCACAAGGCACACATTTACACTAATAGAGCAACATATCCAACTACCACAAGAATGCATGAACATGGCATCTTACCTCATGTTATGCTTAGCACAAATACAATAGAACATCTTATCACAATCACCATACATAAACAAGTATATTTGCAACTATATAGCTTACTCGGATATACGGATAACTTTCGTTGGGATTTTCACCCCAACGAACTCAAACAACCATATTACTTTCTAGTGGGATTTCACACATCACCATTTCTTTCATGGATGGGATTTCACTCATCATCACATACAAACACTTTCCGGTGGAATGTTACCTCACCGTACTCCTCCTTGGTGACTACACATCAACAAGGCCACGTGCGAATTTGACTCTTACCATGTGCACACTCATCCTAATGATCGATCATTTATACCTGGTAATTATAACTAGTGCCAATATACTAACAAGTCTCACCATGATTTCACAATCATGCAAAACAACATATCATCACCATTATACAACATCAATATATATCAACATGCATAATGAAAACAAACTACACAAGTCCACATTTATGCACATTAAGCAAGAACTCATAAAGTCAAACAAGAAATTAAGCTACCAACTTAATCCTCACCTTAAATTGGCCTACCAAGCACAATCCAACACCTTAACCACACACTTGAACCAATTTAAAACCATTTTAAACAATCCACTCACCGAACACCCTTAAAGCAAACCGAGATAGCCGATCAAGCCTCCAAATTTCCTAGAATCGAACCCGAAGCTTCTCCAATGATTTCTCTTGATTCTAATCAATCAAAAACAACATATTATCAACATATCATCCTCAAAACCACTGTCACAAATCAGATTACATCCACAAGACTATTCTCTACATTTCCAAGCCATGAACTAACCCAAAATTCTCATTTTCGGACTCACTCACAACCCAGTAGAAATCTATCGATTCCAACACCCAAATCATCATTAAAAACATTCAAAACAACCCTCAAGCATCACCATATCATCAGCCTAACTTTCCCATACCAAACTACCTCAAAACCCCAAGTTTTCTACCCTATAAAACACCCATAAAAATCCATTTCGGGATTTTCATCAAAACACCGCCATTTTAAAATATGATACACCTAAGGGCAAGAGTATAACATAAATTAACTTTACAAATCGAAAGCCAAACAAAAACCCATCAAAGCTTCTTCCTTTTTCTTAAAATTTGAAAACTTGAAGAACTTCAAAAATGGTGTTTATGAAAAAACTAAAGCTATAGAAATGTTTAGAAAGATGAGGAGAAGTCAAAACGTAATTACCTCAATGAAAACACTTGGAATCGGTGAAGAAATGAATGGAATAGTGTTTTGGGGGTTTGGGGAGGTTTTGGTCGCGACTTTGTCTTGAGGAAGAAGAAGATGGTGATTTTTCAAAAAGGCACTTTTCACTTAGTTTATTCCCTTCATTTAAAATTTTACCATTTTGCCCTTAATGAACCACAAGCCTTTTTAAGTTTAAAAACAAAGCCCATTTTAATTAAAACAAGCCCAACGACTCAAACCCGATTCACGCACTTAACACCTGACCCCTAAACTCAGGTGTTACAACTCTCCTCCACTTAAGGAATTTCGTCCTCGAAATTACCTGAATGGAAGAGATACGGAAACTGCCTCTCCATATCCTCTTTTCTTTCCCAAGTGGCCTCTTCCACGCCTCGGCGTTGCCACTTCACTTTGACCAACTCAATCCGTCTACCACGCAACTCTTAGCTATCTGATGCCAAGATCTCAGTTGGTTCTTCATCGTACGTCAAGTCTGGATTCAACTCAATCTCTTCCATATGCATAACGTGCGACGGATCTAATCTATACTTACGTAGCATCAAAACATGAAACACATTGTGAATCTTCTCTAACTCGAATGGCAAACGTAACCGATAAGCAACTAGATCAATTCTCTTCACAATATCATACGACCCAATATATCTCGGACTCAATTTCCCTTTTCTGCCAAACCTCATAACTTTCTTCCACGGATAAACTTTCAAGAACACTCTATCTCCCACAGTATACTTAACTTCTTTCCTCTTCAAATCGACATATGATTTCTACCTATCTGAAGCTTTCTTCAAACGATCACAGATTAACTTCACCTTATCGGTAGTCCCCTTAAGCAAATCTGACATCGGTAACAACTTCTGACCTGCTTCGGCCTAACAAACTGGAGTTCTACATTTTCTACCATACAGTGCCTCATACGGAGCCATCTGAATGCTCGACTGATAACTGTTATTATATGCAAACTCGACCAACGACAAGTGTTTCTCCCAAGTACCTTGAAAATCAATGATGCAACAACACAACATGTCCTCCAAAATCTGTATAACCCTCTTTGACTAAGGATGATACGACGTACTGAAATTCAATCGGGTACCCAAAGCTGTATGTAAAAACTCCCAAAATCTGGCTGTAAATCTCGGATCTCTGTCAGACACAATCGACTTTGGCACACCATGCAGTCTCACTGTCTCACTGATGTACAAATCAGCCAATCTACCTAAGGTGTAAGTCGTATTAACAGCTAAAAAGTGCGCACAATTTGTGAAACGATCAACTATGACCCAAATTGAGTTCTTTTTCGAAAGAGTCAAAAGCAACCGTAAAACGAAGTCCATGGTGATATTTTCCCACTTCCATTCTGGGATTCTCAACAGTTGCAACAAACCTGATGGAACCTGATGTTTTGTCTTCACTCTCTGGCACAACATACACTTACTCACAAAATCGGCTACGTCTCTCTTTGTTGAGTTGATCACACAATTGCAAATGGCCAAGAGGGGGTGAATTGGAAATTAAAATTTTGGTAGGAGATAAAGGTGATAAATAAAATGTGACACAAGAAGTTAGAGTGGTTCAAGTTCTCTAAATGAACTCTACATCCACTACCTTAGTTCCCATTAAGGATTTTCAACCAATTCACTACTTGAATTCTTCCCCTTTTCTTGGATGAGGAGGTAACCTTACAGTTTGATTAAGCTTTCTACCTAAAGCTTAATCCATTCACTTTTACAAAGAGATGAATTTGGTAAACTCTAAAAGTTCCTCTCAAAGGATCATCAATAGAGCCGTTGAGAGCATTTTTCTCACAATAAATGCAGCTCTGCTGCCTACTATATCGGTACTCGTAGGGAGCGTATCGATACCTGCATCAAAGAGGAAAGAGCTGTTGTGACTGAAAACAGAGCGTATCGATACGCATAGAAGGCATACCGGTACGGTTTTAAGGGGCGTATCGATACGGTGTTTGCTCACTGGAATCCCAAGTTTGGTTTTCTTAAAGATCGTATCGATACACATACTTAGCGTATCGTTACGGTATAACGGTCTTTTAAAAATTGGGAAACCAACCAACTGACAAGTTAACGTTCGAAAATTAAATGCAAAGATTTTGCAAAGATAAGCTTATCGTATCGGCACGGTATCATTGAAAGAGTTGCCTAGATGAATATCGTATCAATACGGGGTAATACCGTATCGGTACGCTAAGTCCATTAAAATTCCAATGGCTAAAACCCGTATCGCTACGCCTAAGGGTATCGATACGCCTGGGCGTTTTTGTATAGTTTGGCTTGAAAACTCATAGGAAAAGACTTAGAAAAATTTATTATTTTAAGAGCTTGTCTTGAGATATTAT
Organism: Hibiscus tridactylites; assembly: GCA_958450335.1. Taxonomy (NCBI): domain Eukaryota; kingdom Viridiplantae; phylum Streptophyta; class Magnoliopsida; order Malvales; family Malvaceae; genus Hibiscus; species Hibiscus tridactylites. The sequence goes on from OY288270.1 coordinate 81,222,052, forward strand.
TTTGTTTAAAATACTTGTCAATAGTGGGACTTTAAAGAGTACTTAAAAATTTATTGTTTTGCAAATTGGTCCATAAGTTTAGATGTTATATCAAAATCAATTTTGGTTTCACAATCTCCCCTTTTTTGATATGACAAAACCACATATAAATTTTTAAGTTTTTGAAACTTTTGAAAAGCTTTTTCCCCCTTAATTTAAGATGGATTTTCAAAAATAAAAAATTGACTCTATAATCCTTCTCCCTTTTTTTGTTAGATCAAATATAAACACAAGGATAATAACAACAATTAATTTATAAAATTCAAAGCAAACATAATAGTTCAAATGAAACTTCAAAGGAAAAGCAACATAATAATCCAAACTTAGATCATAAGATGTAGATAATAGGCATAAACTTAGATCCTAAAGCAAAGGTGCAATAACACAAAAGAAAAGACTAAATGTCATGAGATGGTATGCAAAAACTACTCGTCCGCCCCATCATCATCATCTTCCTCGTCCTCTTCATCTTCATCGTCTCGAGTGGGTTGATTCCTCCGATTTTGGTTAAGCCAAGCACCATGGAAGACGGTGAGAGAGATATCCATGGAGTTTTGGCGAAGAGCCATGGCTTCCATTTTATTCTCCATACCTTTGACGCGATCTTCCAAGGAGGTGAATCTAGCGTCCATAGCGGTAAACCCGGCTTCCATGGAAGTGAACTTCTCATTGAGGAATGTCATTAGGGTGCCCATGTAAGAGGATTCAATCGGAGCTCGTTGAGAGCTTGAAGAAGCATGAGAAGCATCAACCAGAGCATCTTGTGGAGGAGCTTAAGGGACACGAACCCATTCATTGTCAACATAAGAAAAACCGGCACGAGATAGAGAACTCTCATCTATGGGTAGGCCAAGGGGTTCAGGATAGTCATGGGAACAATCAATTTCAAGGGAATGGAAAAGATAACTCAAAGCCGTAGAGTAGTAAAAGGATTTGACTTGTTCAGTGTGATGGTGTTGGACTAGATAGACAAGGTCGGCAACATAATCTGACAAAGGTTTGGACGTTGACCTTCCCTAAAGCACCTAAGCCAAAAATCATCGGCTTGACGAATAGTAGAAAATTTTCCTCCCGATGGACGAAAAAACCAAGAGGTAAGAAGATGAAGGATTCGGTCCTAAACATTTAAGACTTTGACTGAGCCTAATGGACCCGTTCCTAAGGACTTCTCATCATCAATACCAATGTTTTCAAAACCAAAAGCCGTACATAAAACTTTTTGATCAATTTTAATGGTTTTGCCCATAACAAAGGACTCAATGGCAATGACATGTTCTCTAGGTTCATCATGAACATATAAAGCATTTGAAAAGAATATGATGACCAAATTCCTATATAGAATAGGAGAAATGCTTAAAAAATTTAGAAATTTCTATTGCTTAGTTAAAGAGAGGTATTGAAATTTAAAACAGGCAGGGCTTAAAAATGGGACAGACACAGCATGTTCTTCCCTAAGGGTCATGCCTTGAAATAGTTTGTAATGAGACATATCGGAATCGTCGGGAAAACTACATTGGATAATATAAGGGAGATTAGGTTTAGGGTTACCCTCGGCATCCTCACTATGATCGGAAGTAGCAAGATAACGTTTAGCTCTCTTTTTTGTCTGTGCCATAACCCTGAAAACATATCAAAACGATTCGAATATGTATGTAATTAACGTCTTATTCAAACCAATAAATTCTAATAATTCAAAGTAATTGTAAAGAAAAATAATAATTTGAAAAAGATATATACAACTTTTAGAAAGAGTTTTAAAAAAAGATTATAAAAAAATACGAATAGAAAATATATTCAAATGAAAAAATTTTGATTTTTGAAATATTTTGATGAAAAAGTTGCAACTCATCATATAAAAGTATGTTTTGTACAAAAACTAAGTTGAAACAATTATAAAAATCGAACGAAAATAAAAGAAAGTAAAAGAGAAAAATTTTATACCTTGAACTTTAGATTGGATGAATGTGTTGATGTGAATGCACAAGATTGTTGACAAAGCTTAGCTTTGATGTGGAGATCAAAAACCCTCAAAGAATTTTTAAGTTTGATGGAAAAAATTGAAGGATTGAGGGGGTTTTTATAGAGGGTTACGGCTAGGGTTTTGAAGAGAAAAGAGGGGTTTTTAATTTTAAAGTCTTTTTAAAGATGCAGCCCTAAATAGCCTCTCCGTCGTGACCATATCGGTACATGTGTATAGTGTATCGATACCCTTTAACCCTAATTTTTATTTGTCGTTACTACCGTATCGATACGCGAGACCGTATAGGTACGACTTGGCCTTGATTAACTCCCTTGACTTAACCGTATCGATATGCGGAGTCGTATCGATACTCGTTGAACTTCAAAGAATTCCCAGTTATGAACCCGTATCGATACGCTTCAGCCGTATCGATACGCCTTTACCAGATAAGACATTTATGATAGATTTAAGTGCAAAAATCCAACTTTAAAAGTTCCTAAATGCATGTAAATGTCCTATGAACAAGTTTTAATGGCTAAACTTAATGCATACTCCCCCTAGCAACATGCATAGAAGCAAAAGGAGTCAAATTAACACAAGCATGAATCACAAACAATTTCAAGCAAAATTTTGACATTTTGGGACCTAGAAGGGGTCAAGAAAGGCTAGTTAAACCTAATTCTCTCCTAAGAGTCCAAAAACGCTCTTTATATAAAGGCTTTGTGAATATATCCGTTAATTGGTTCAAGGTGTCAACATACTCTAAAACAACATCATTTTTCAACACATGATCTCTAATGAAATGATGTCTAATTTCTATGTGTTTGGTTCTAGAGTGTTGGATGGGATTCTTAGTGAGACAAATGGCACTAGTGTTGTCACACCTAAGGGGTATAGTTTCTACTTCAACACCATAATCTAAGAGTTGTTGCTTCATCCAAAGGACTTGAGCACAACAACCCCCTAAAGATATGTACTCCGCTTCGGTGGTAGATAAGGCTACGTTATTTTGTTTCTTAGAGAACCAAGATACGAGCATACTACCTAAGAATTGGCATGTCCCGGAAGTACTTTTCCTATCTACCTTACACCCCTCATAATCCGCATCCGAATAAGCATGAAGGCTAAATGAGGAATCTTTAGGATACCAAAGGCCTAAGTTAGGTGTGTCTCTAAGGTATCTAAAAATTCTCTTAATGGCAACTAAGTGTGATTCTCTAGGACTAACTTGAAACCTAGCACACAAGCAAACACTAAACATGATATCTGGTCTACTTGCGGTAAGGTAAAGTAAAGAACCTATCATGGATCTATAAAGCTTAGAATCAATACACTTGCCTTCTTCATCTTTGTCAAGCTTTATGGAAGAGCTCATAGGTGTGGCTTGAGGTTTTGCATTCTCCAAGCCAAACTTTTTGAGCATATAGTTCACGTACTTAGCTTGATTTATGAAGGTGCCATCTTTCCTTTGTTTGATTTGGAGTCCCAAAAAGAATGAGAGCTGCCTCATCATGCTCATCTCGAGCTCACCTTGCATTAGCTTAGAAAATTCTTTGCAATAACATTCGTTAGTAGAACCAAAAATGATATCGTCAACATAGATTTGTACTACTAAGATGTCATTATTATATCTTTTTATGAAAAGTGTAGTGTCCACCTTACCTTTTTCAAAACCCTTTTCAATTAAAAAAATTGAAAGTCTCTCATACCAAGCTCTAGGAGCTTGTTTTAAACCATAAAGAGCTTTAGTTAGTTTGAACACATGGTTTAGAAATTTTGAATCCTCAAAACCCGGAGGTTGTTCAACATACACTTCTTCATTTATAAAATCGTTTAAAAGGCACTTTTCACATCCATTTGAGAAAGTTTGAAATCATTATAACATGCAAATGCTAAAAGCATCCTAATGGCTTCCATCCTAGCTACGGGTGCATATGTCTCATCAAAATCAATTCCCTTTTCTTGGGTATAGCCTTGAGCAACAAGCCTAGCCTTGTTTCTCACTATATTACCATTTTCATCTAGTTTATTCCTAAACACCCATTTAGTTCCTATAGTAGATTGATTACTAGGCCTTTCAACTAATGTCCAAACTTTACTTCTCTCAAATTGATTTAATTCCTCTTGCATAGCCAAAATCCAAAAATCATCTTTTAAAGCTTATTTAATATTTTTTAGGCTCAATGCGTGAAAGAAATGTAACATGGTTCATTAATTTGAGAGATGATCTAGTAGTTACCACCTTGGATGGATCACCCAAGATTTCACCACCTTTGACATAGTTGAACTCCCTTGGGTAAGATACCTCATTTTCCTCAAGAGCCAAGTCCTTCAAGGCTTCAAGAGGTGGATCTTGTGCATCTTCATCTTTAGTTGGAATCTCATCCACCTTTGACGTTTGTCCTCCATCAATGGCATCAAGAATTCCTACATCATCATCATCACAAGATTCCTTCCTCGGAATGAGGTTATCATCGAAAACAACACGTATAGACTCTTCAACTTCTAGAGTTCTTTTATTAAATACACGATAGGCTTTAGAGTTTAAAGATTACCCTAAGAAAATAGCTTCATCACTTTTAGCATCAAATTTACCTAAGTTTTCTTTACCATTATTCAAGACAAAACACTTGCAACCAAAATGATGAAAATAGCTAATGTTAGGCTTCTTAGATTTTAAAATCTCATAAGGTGTTTTCTTCAAAATTGGCCTAATCATTACTCGATTTATAATATAGCAAGCGGTATTTGTGGCTTTCGCCCAAAAATATTTAGGTAAATTATTTTCGCAAAGCATGGTTCTAGCCATTTCTTCTAAAGTTCGATTTTTCCTCTCAACTACCCCATTTTGTTGAGGAGTGCGAGGTGTGGAAAAATTATGGCTAATCCCATTTTTATTTAAAAACTCGTCAAAACCTAGATTTTGAAATTCGGTTCCATGATCACTTCTAACGTGAGAAATTTTAAGTTCAAGATCATTTTGAGTTATTTTAGAAAATGTAATGAATTTTTCTAAAGCCTCATCTTTTGTACTTACGAATAGAACCCAAGTAAACCTAGAATAGTCATCTACAAGTACAAAGGCATATGATTTACCACCCAAGCTCATTGTTCTAATAGGCCCAAAAAGATCCATATGAATCAATTGTAAACATCTACTAGTAGAGACATCATTAATGGATTTAACTGAAGTTCTATGTTGTTTACCCTTTGAACATGCATCACAAATTTTATCATTAAAAAACTTAAGTTTGGGTAAACCTCTAACTAGATTAAGGGAAATTATTTTTCTCTAAAACACTCATGCTAGCATGTCCTAATTTTCTATGCCAAAGCCATGAGTCATGTTCATCATGTGCAACTAAGAATGTATGACATGAATGAATGTCATTTAAATGCACCATGTAGATATTGCCTATTCTATGTCCTATAAGCATTAATTGATTTGTTTTAATGTTCACAATTTGTAACCACTTTTATCAAATAAAACATTAAAACCCTTATCACATAATTGACTAATGCTTAATAAGTTATGTTTGAGACCGTTGACATACAAAACATTTTCAATGAAAATAGAAGAGTGATTACCAATAGAGCCTATTCCTTCAATGTGGCCTTTGGAGTTGTCACCGAAAGTTACCACTCCACCACTTTTTAGCTTTAGTTCCACGAATCTACTCTTGTCACCGGTCATATGTCTTGAGCATCCACTATCAAGGTACCATGAGTTTTGGCTTGAAGCTTTGGCCTTGTAGCAATGCCCCCTACAAACAAAGAAATTAGGCCTTGATTTTTTGTACCCAAATTATTTTGGGTCCATGTGTGTTAGCCTTCAAAACTTTGGTTCCCTTAGGAATCCAAGAAGCAATAGCATTCATATTATTAGAAATAATGAGTTCCTTAGGAATCCAAACACTTTTAACCTTTTGACCTCTAAATTGCTTATGAAAATTTCTTTGTTTAGGAATAAAAGGTTTTCTTTTTACATATTGGGATTTAGAAAAGTTTCCCATTTCAAAATGGTTTTTCTCAATAGCAATTGATTTTTAAGATTATCCACTTCCTTTGTGTGATAATCTTGAAAATCGGAAAGAAGTTTTTCAAGTTTAAGGTTTTTCTTTTTAAGACCATTTGAAAGATTTACTAAATACAAAACCTTCTTTTCCAATTTAGAGTTAGTTCTTGAAAATGTCTCATTTTGATTTTTCAAATTGAAAATGTTTTTCTTGTTTCTCAAAATGGATTCCTTATATTTTCCAACTAACTCATCATAAACATCTTGCAATTCATCGTAAGCATCTTGAAGCTCATCAAAGGTAAAATCAAAATTAGATGAGTTAGGGTTTACCTTTGGTTCATCATCAATGGCCATGAGACAAAGATTGGCCACTTCCTCCTCCTCGGATGACTCCTCGTCACTTCAAGTTGCTACTTGAGCTTTGAGCTTGTTCTTCTTTCCAAAGCTCTTCCTCTTCAATTGAGGACATTCGGAACAGATATGGCCGGATTTTTTGCATTCATATCAAGTGATTTGGTCCTTCTCCTCTTCCTTACTCTTGCTCTTGAAGTCTTCTTTTCTAATGAACTTTCTCCCATGATTTGACTTCATAAAGCGAGTGAACCGTTTGGCCAACATGGCCATCTCCTCATTTTCATCTTCACTAGAATCACTTTCATGGTATGAAGCTTTAAGAGTGATTCCAATCTTCTTCTTCTCAACATCCTTCTTCTCAACCTTCTTCTCTTCCATTTTCTTTTCTTTTTCTCTTCTCTTCCTTATGGTCTCATGGGTGAGTAGAGATCCAACAAGAGCATCAAGCTTGAGAGTCTTCAAATCTCGAGCTTCAATAATAGCCGTTCTCTTGCTATCCCATAATTCCGGAAGAGAGTACAACAATTTCCTCACTAGCTTGTCTTCGGGGATGAGCTCACCGAAACCCTTCAATCCATTGACAATGATCGAGAATCGATCAAACATCTTGGAAACACTCTCATCGGGATCCATCTTGAAATTTTCGTAGCTTAGATTGAGTAACCCGAATTTTGTTTCCTTGATATCGTTAGTTCCCTCATATGTTGTCTCGAGGGTGTCCCAAACCTCCTTGGCATTCTCGATCGAAGACACCTTGGAGTAGATATCTGGACCAAGTGCACAAAAGATGACATGGAAAGCATTATCATTTACTTGCATCCTTTTTTTGTTCATCTTCTGTCATTTCGGCTTTCACCTTTGGGACAAGTCTTGCTTCATCATCTCTCTTCGTGGGTATGTATGGACATTCTTCAACCACATCTCACACCATGTAGTCGGTAGACTTGATGAAGAGCCTCATCCTATTCTTCGTCCATCTTCCGTCATTTCGGCTTTCATCTTTGGGACAAGTCTTGCTTCATCATCTCTCTTCGTGAGTATGTATGGACCTTCTTCAACCACATCCCACACCATGTAGTCGGTAGTTGTAACACCCGGGTTTGGGGGCCAGGAGAAAATAATATTTAAATAATATTTTTTTAGTCTCGGTTTTATAATTAAATAATAAAATTATATATACTATCTGGACCTTGTGGTTTCAAAATAAGAGTTATATGTTGGACTCAAATTAAATTAGAAATCAATTCTATGGATTTTAAATGTTGATGAGTTATGCCATCTCATTAATGGCACTATTGTAAATTTAAGCCCTTGGAAATTAAAAACCCCTTTTTAATTTAAAACACAAAATTTCCTTCTTCTTCCCTCTTCATTCATCTTTTCTCACGACAAAAAGGGGAGAGCTTCTCCATGCTACTATTCCATTTCTTTCATCCTTTGTTTCAACTCGGTTCTGAAAGGTAATCATGTTTTCGACTTGTCCTCATCTTCCTCTCTTTAAAAGTACAACTAGATTTCATTTTGGTTCAAGTTTTAGAATTTGGGTTTTTCAAAGTTTAAGCTAAAGGTTAAAGCTTTATGGGTTTTTACTAAAGCTTTTGATTTGTTATTGTTAGATATGATGTTTATGAATCAAATGGTCCAACATATATAATTTTTAGAGTGTTTTAAATGAATTCCTGAATTTGGGTTTTGGTGGGGTTTTATGAGGGTTTTTAGTTGAGTTTTGGGTGTGGTTTGTGTTGGAATTTGAAGGTTGATGTTAGGGTGTGGTTTGAGTTTTGGGGGCTGTTTTGGAAGCATTTGAATGTGTTAAATGTGTTGAAATCACAAGTTTTGGGCTGGGTATAAGGGCTGCTCGGGTTTGGTAATTTTGGGGGTTGTCCATGGCTTGAATTGTTGTGTTTGGTTTTTGATTAGTATTCCGGGTTAGCTACTTTGATGTTTGAGTTGATTTGAAGTTGTTTTGCTTGTGTTGAGGTGATTAGAAGCGAGATTTTGTGTTGGTGAAGCCTCGGGAACAAATCCGGAAATTTGAAGACCTTGGTTGCTTGGTAGTGGAGCTTGGAGGTGAAGGTGAGTGGTTAAAATGTTTTAAATGATTTTGAGCAATTGGTCCAAGTATGTGGACTAGGTTGGGATTGGTAAACCCACCTAGAGTTGGGAATAGAGTGGTAGCCTAATCCCAAACTTTGATTAGAGACTTTGGTTGCACTCTTTAATGGTTGTTTATGCCTCTTGATTAATTGTGATTGTGGTGTTATGTATAATGTGTTATACATGTATATTGAGGCTTGGATTGATGCATTGATATATGCCGTGGAATGTGCATCATAGTGATCATGGTGAGCACGTGCTAAGCACGGAAGTTATTTGATATGATGTTGTGAAAGGTTATGGTTTTTGTTTAATATTGGCACTAGTATGCTTGGGTACAATGATCGATCATTAGGATGAGTGTGCACACGAGAGTCAAAGTCGTGCGTGGCCTTGGTGGCGTTAAGGCACCAAGGAGGAGTACGGGTTCGCCCGGAAATTTTTATATTAGTCGGTGATGAGTGGAATCCCATCGACGGGGCGTGAGGTGAGTGGAATCCCCTCCGCGAGAACCGGTGATGAGTGTAATCCCACCGAAGGTAATGGTTATGTTGGAAATGCATTCCAACATGTTATCTGCGTATTTGAGTCATAGCTAGGTGCCAATATGAGATTATATGTGCCTTTATGATTTGAGATGTGTTGCCAATATGATAGGAAATGTGATTCCAAAATGCATTGAGATATGTTGTTAATAATACCTTGATATATGTATTATTGTAAGTTGAGCTTATGATTTGTTGAGCATCGCATAATGTTGGTTATATGTTCATGCATCATGTATATTTGGCCCGCGCAGAACGGAGGTAAGATCATGCATTCTATCATGGTAGTTGCTCGTGCTTGGACCATGCATTGTCGAAGGTTTGTTTTATGAGCTTACCCTCACTAAGCTTTTATGCTTACGCTCCTTTTTGTTCGACAATGCAGATAAGTAGCTTGTGGGTGGCAAGGGCAAGGAAAGGTCTCCAAGTGTTGCTTTTGGTTAGCTCAAGTATGATGTTTAAATTATGGATTGTAATAGACAAGCAATGGGATAGGTGTCGTTGATTTGAGCTTTGATGTATGTTGATGTTGTCTAGGTTCTTGGATGCCATGTTTGATTTGTAAATATTGCTTACGTTACATGTCTTGAATGCTCATATGCTTTGGTTGTTAAGGCATGAACCTTAGGGTGCTTTGTTTGCTATCTTTTGGTAAATGCATGAAATATTTTGGATGAATGATGCTTGTTAGGTGTTGGTCAAATGTTTGTATTGGGATGCTATGCTTTTGGTTGAGTACATGTGTTTGTAAGCATGTAAACCTTATATGGGAGACATGTGCCTTTGGCTTTTAAGACTCCAAGCATGCTTTGAATGATATCTTAAATCGATGCCCTATCTTATGCCTTGTGAGTTTTGAGTACGTCTCATCAGAGGATGCATGTGTCTAGAGTGTTTGTGTAAGTTTTGTAGGCTTCTTAGGGTTGTTTAGGGCTTTTGGGGTCGATTAGAGATGTTTAAATATGGTTTTGGGAAATTGCAGATATCAGGTGTTTTGAAACGGACTGAGCTGTTTCAGAACGGGTATGGCTTCAGGGACCCCGTATCGAAACATGTTTCGATACGGTTTGGCCACTGTGAACCCCTGTTTCGAAACAAGTTTCAGAACACTTTGGCTACTGGAAGCGCCTGTTTCGAAACAGGTATCGAAACGCCTAGGCAAAATAGGACCCTGTTCCGAAACGGGGTGGTTGTATTTCGGTACGGGTACCTGGCTTTTTAAACTAGAGCCCACGTTTCGAAACGGGTGACGTCTGTTTCGAAACGGGCGGCTAGGAATGGGCTTTTTGGACATCTCTAATGGGTCTCAAGAGTCGGGCTTAGGCCCGGTTTGCTGTAGGGCTTTTGTGGGCCCCGTTTTCCGCTATCGTGATCACTTAGGTAACTAAATGCCTCTAGACAAGAGTTAAAATAAATGGAAAAAGAAAATTAGGGTCGCTAACCGAGGTAGGACCTTCACGGGTTTTGCGTCGGTTTTCCCCGTGTAGCCTACTCGAACCGGTCAGCCGACCAGACCGGGGCGAGGGGGTTACATTTGTTGGTATCAGAGCCTAAGCTTTCCGAGACCTTGGGCAGCTAAGTGAGGTAAGTTTAATTCTTGTATTGAAATTGCACGGTGTTTGCTTGCCATGTAAGCATGTTTGCTTGTTTATCAAGTATGCTTGGTGTATGTTGTTTGATTGTGAACGTATGTTGCTTGAAGTATGTTGAGTAGAGTCTCATTGCTTCTATTACATCGGAAAAAGAGATTTTTAAGTGAGGGAATCATACTTGAGCCACTTGGACCCTTTCCTTTGCTAACCCAGTTTGAATGATTAATTTGTTGTTGTTGATTTATTGCTTTTTGGTAAGTTTAAGGTCAAGGTGTGGGCCGTGAATCGGTAAGTAGAAGTTGTGGTTTCTGGAAATGCGGATGATGTTAAGGGAGTTCATCGCTATAGTCAATGAGGTATGGTTGTACTGGAGTTGAGGTACAATTGGTTTGTTTGAGTCAGTGTGTATGTGGGCTGATTCTTGTTGGCGAGGGACGATGAGACCGATTTTGGTATTAGTTGGTAAAAAGAAGTGAATACCTGTGAGTGAGGTTCAGAGTAGTATCGATGTTATAGTAGATAAACCCTTGGTAAGTTTTAAGTTTGTTCCTTCCGGTTGATTCTGAGTCTGTGCTTCTGTATACTGTTAGCAAGCATGCAAAGTTTGAGTGTGCCCGGTGAAGTGTTAGAGGTAGGTACGAGTACCTTAGTTCTTTTAGCGAGATCATGGTAAGGGTCTCGTGTGAGTAATCTAAAATTTAGAAATGTTAGTTGGTGATCGTGGGAATCAATTTGTGTGGTTGGGCCAGTGTGTGTCTGAGTTGTCTTCCAACAAGAAGGAGAGATGAAGTCGCTTCTGTAAAAGTTGATCTGAGAATGAGGTCTTGAGCTTTAACTCCAGATTGTTTGGTAGTGGATGTTTTGAGTTGTCAGGATCGATGTTATAGAACAAGTTTAAGCATGATTGTTTGTGTGTGACCAGAACTGAATTTGAAGTTTCGAAATGCTCTAAGAACGGTTTTGAAGAGTAGGCTATGTTTGAAGGATCAGTCTGAAAACAAGAGGACCGAAGACTATCAGCTGTGTACATGTGAAGTTGCAATTTCTGCAGATTCGTCCTTTTGTGTGAGCGTGTAAGGAAGCTAGATATCTCTATTGAGATCTTAGACGTACGGACGTAGGTGACTAGTCCTTTTGGTGAGAGGGTGGTGGTCAGAAAGATGTGTAGAAGATGTTTGTTGATGGTTCAGGGTTACGTATTTCCAATAGATGTGAAGTAATTGTCTTTTTACGGTTTCGGTGTACCTTTTGGCATGGTTTGGCTTGTAGAACACAGAGTTAGGGTATACATTGAGACAAAGAGAGAGTTGCCTTGAAGTTGCATGTTTCTGTGAGACTGTAGTGGTAGGTGAGGATGTGAACTTCTTGTCGAATTTCGATCCAGCTTTAGAGGTCAAAGATTGATTGAGTTTAGTTGACAGGCTTGCCTAGCAAATGTGATTGATTTGATTTTTGAATGAAGTTTAGACCGCAGAATGTTAGAATAGTTTGTGATTTTCCTAGAAGAGTTTGCACGAATTGCCCAGTTTGTCTCTTGATAGGGAAGGAGAGTTTGTTATTGATATCGTCTTCGAGTTTGCTTCTGTTTCGATTTCTCTGCATCTTATGGTTCCCAAAAGAACTGAGAGTATTGAAGAATCCACTACGAGATTTGTTAGACCCTAGGTTGATTAGGCCTAGTACATCATCTTAGAGTATGACAGTGCAATTTGTGAAGAAGAGAGAAGACGGTACGAGAATGTGTTTAGATATCAGACAGTTGAAACAAGTGACAATGAATAGTTAGTATCCATTACCGAACGCCAGTGGGTTGTTGATCGGTTAGGGTGTGCTCCAGTCTTTTCGAAGGTTAATTTGAGATTTGAATTATTACCAGTTGAAAGTGAGAGAAGTTAAAGTACCGAAGACAGCTTTCAAGGCAAGATGTGATCACTTTGAGTTTTGAGTTATGCTGTTTTGCTTGACTAGTGTGTTAGTTACTTTTAGAGAGATGATGAGCATAATATTTCCTGAGTTCCTTGATCAGTTGTAGTAGTCCTCATAGATGATACATGGGTATATTCACGTACCGAAGAAGACCATGACAAGCTTTGGAGTTAGTATTGTAGATTCTATTAGAGAATCAGTTGTATGCCAAGTTGAGCAAATGTGAGCTCCTAGTTAAGGAAGATGTTCTCCTAGGACATGTAGCTTAGCCGAGTGTATTAGAGTAAATCCTAAGTAGGCCGAAGAAGATGTGAGATGGAAGAAACCGAAGACAGTGACATGTATCTATAGTTCCTAGGTCTAGCAATGTTACTATCGGAGAATTGTAAATAGCCTCTCGAAGATAGCTGCTCCATTGACAGATTACTACGGAAGAATATTCAGTTTGTGTGGTTAGATGCGAGACAACGAGCCCTTGAGAAACCGAAAGAAACTTTGAAGAGAGCTTCGACCTTGATCCAGCCTATGTCAAAGAAATAATTTTTTAACCATAGTGATGCGTTACATGTAGGGTTAGGTTGTGTGCTTATGCAAGACAGAAGATTTGTGGCCTATCCGTCGAGACAATAGAAAGTACATGAAAAGAACTATTTGACACGAGACATAGAGTTAACTGTAGTTGTGATTGCTTCGAAAACTTAGAGACAAAGCATGTATAGTAAGAAATGCACATGTAGAACTTATGTTTTGATATAATAATTGAAAAATGTTTTGGACTAATTTGAAAAGAATTTAAAACTTGGTTTTAAGTCCAAACAACTTGAATTTATGTTTGAGGTATTTTAAGAGGTTTTTGGCAAAGATTTTCATGTTTTAAACAGCCAAACTTGTATTTTCAACGTCCCAGTATCGATACGGTTGTACCCGTACCGATACCATTTTGCTTATGTTTGGCCACTGTCAAAACTCGTATCGATACGAGGGTTTAGTGTATCGATACGGAGTGGGGTTGTTTCGATACGCCACGTCAGCGTACCGATCCCATTTCAACTACCCCAACGGCTATTTCCCAACGGCCTTTTAAATATCAAGCCGTATCGATATCGTTCCACGTGTATCGATACCTCTTTGCTGACAAGAGCCCAACGGCTATTTCCTCAAGAAGGCCGTATCGATACCGTTCCACGTGTATCGATACTGGTAGCTGCAAAACAGCATTTATGAAGGGAAATAAAGTCCTCAACGGCTCCAATTCATCCCCAACAGTCCTAAACGGCTACAAACTCATTTGGGAGTATAAAAGGGACCTCCAAGCATCAAGAGAAGGTTAATGCTTCAATTGTCAATCAACAAATGATCAAGAATTGTCTTTGTACTTAAATTGTCATTTCTTGTATAGACAAACACTAGTGAGCCAAAATTGTCAAATTTGCTCAAGTGTTTTAGGTTTTGGGTGAGTGCTTAATTGTGCAAACAAACACCTATTAGAGGGTTTTAAGTTTGCTTTCTTTGTCTCTTTGTAAAGAGGGTTTTGATCAAGGCTTTGGGTAGAAGCTTGATCGGTTGTAAGGGTTTCCTCCTAATCCTAGAAAAGGGGACGAATCAATTAGTGGATTGATTGTGAAATCCTTAGTGGGGAGCTAAGGTAGTGGATGTAGGTGCTTGTTAGAAGGCCGAACCACTATAAATCATTGTGTCTATTTTCATTTTAGCTTCCTCAACCCTTCCACCCAAAAATCCATCTCTCCACCACTTGGTGAGCTATTTTGGTTGATCGAATCGAGCTCCACACATCCCAACAGCACAGTATATATTTATCATCAGAACTTGAAAAATTAGACAACTTAGGAAGGGTTGAAACTTGAATATCATAGGTTGTTAGAATTGCTTGAAGACCGTAATCTCGAGATTGAGTACCATCTGAAGAGAGTCAACGTAGTAACCGATGATCCGAGTTATATTTGTTGTTAGATTAGTAGTTGAGTTGCGAGCTGTATTTGCCGGATTCAGTTTATCAATGATAGTAGTTTTGTGGCCGAGATTCATGTTAAGCCTACTTTAAGTCAGATGCTTGAGGAGAAACAATTGCAAGACAGGTTCTTGGCACCTCACGTGCAAGACATAGCGAAAGGAAAACTCTCGGAATACAGTATTTGAGATGATAGAGTTCTGCATTTCAGAGACAGAATAGTTGTACCGATTGACATAGTGTTTTGAGACGTATTGTTTTGGCCGAAGCACACGTCAGTTCATTTGTATTGCATCAGAGTAGTATAATAGCGTATTGTGGGTTGAAGATGAGTACTTCTGGATTGAGTTGATGGATGATGTTGTTCAGTTTGAGAGTAAGCGAGTAACTTGCCAGCGTGTCAAGGTCGAGCATCAGTTTTCTTCTAGTTTGTTACATTCATAGTAGATCCTTAATGAAAGTGGGTGATAGAGATTCGAGATCCCAACTAGATTTTTGAAGACGTCTGTATAGTGTTTGGTTACCTGTTGAAGTCAGATGATCAGTCAGGGGAAGTTATGGGTCAAGTATCCAAACAGTGCTGTATGAGAATGTGAATCGGGCTATTTCTGTTGTTTATCTGTTGCGGTTACCACCGGAACTAGAAAGAGGTTTGTGATGTGTTTTATGTATCAATGATTCAGGAATGTGAGTTAGATCTGTTCCGTGCTATGTTTGTTGAAGAGATTGAGTTGAGTTTGAAATTTGCATGCAACGAAGAATCAGTTGAGATCTTAGTGTCAGATAGCTAATGTTGTGTGGTAGGTATACCGAGTTGGTTAGTACGCTGTGGTGAGAAGAAAAGGGAAGTGCGGAAGGGCATTTTTCGTCGCTTTTCCTGTCCGATAAATTTCGGGGACGAAATTTCCATAAGTGGGGGAGAGTTATAACACCCGGGTTTAGGGGCCGAGAGAAAATAATATTTAAATAATACTTTTTTAGTCTCGGTTTTATAATTAAATAATAAAATTATATATACTATCTGGACCTTGTGATTCCAAAACAATAGTTATATGTTGGACTCAAATTAAATTAGAAATCAATTCCATGGATTTTAAATGTTGATGAGATATGCCATCTCATTAATGGCACTATTGTAAATTTAAGCACTTGGAAATTAAAAACTCCCTTTTAATTTAAAACACAAAATTTCCTTCTTCTTCCCTCTTCATTCATCTTTTCTCACGACAAAAAGGGGAGAGCTTATCCATGCTACTATTCCATTTCTTTCCTCCTTCATTTCAACTCGGTTTTGAAAGGTAATCACGTTTTCGACTGGTCCTCATCTTCCTCTCTTTAAAAGTACAACTAGATTTCATTTTGGTTCAAGTTTTAGAATTTGAGTTTTTCAAAGTTTAAGCTAAATGTTAAAGCTTTATGGGTTTTTACTAAAGCTTTTGATTTGTTATTGTTAGATATGATGTTTATGAATCAAATGGTCCAACATATATAATTTTTAGAGTGTTTTAAATGAATTCCCGAATTTGGGTTTTGGTGGGGTTTTATGAGGGTTTTTAGTTGAGTTTTGGGTGTGGTTTGTGTTGGAATTTGAAGGTTGATGTTAGGGTAATAGTTGGGGGCTGTTTTGGAAGCATTTGAATGTGTTAAATGTGTTGAAATCACAAGTTTTGGGCTGGGTATAAGGGCTGCTCGGGTTTGGTAATTTTAGGGGTTGTCCTTAGCTTGAATTGTTGTGTTTGGTGTTTGATTAGTATTCCGGGTTAGCTACTTTGATGTTTAGGTTGATTTGAAGCTGTTTTGCTTGTGTTGAGGTGATTAGAAGCGAGATTTTGTGTTGGTGAAGCCTCGGGAACAAATCTAGAAATTTGAATACCTTGGTTGCTTGGTAGTGGAGCTTGGAGGTGAAGGTGAGTGGTTAAAATGTTTTAAATGATTTTGAGCAATTGGTCCAAGTATGTGGACTAGGTTGGGATTGGTAAACCCACCTAGAGTTGGGAATAGAGTGGTAGCCTAATCCTAAACTTTGATTAGAGACTTTGGTTGCACTCTTTAATGGTTGTTTATGCCTCTTGATTAATTGTGATTGTGGTGTTATGTATAATGTGTTATACATGTATATTGAGGCTTGGATTGATGCATTGATATATGCCATGGAATGTGCATGATAGTGATCATGGTGAGCACGTGCTAAGCACGAAAGTTATTTGATATGATGTTGTGAAAGGTTATGGTTTTTGTTTAATATTGGCACTAGTATGCTTGGGTACAATGATCGATCATTAGGATGAGTGTGCACACGAGAGTCAAAGTCGCGCGTGGCCTTGGTAGCGTTAAGGCACCAAGGAGGAGTACGGGTTCGCCCGGAAATCTTTATATTAGTCGGTGATGAGTGGAATCCCATCGACGGGGCGTGAGGATGAGTGGAATCCCCTCCGCGAGAATCGGTGATGAGTGTAATCCCACCGAAGGTATTGGTTATGTTGGAAATGCATTCCAACATGTTATCCGCGTATTCGAGTCATAGCTAGGTGCCAATATGAGATTATATGTGCCTTTATGATTTGAGATGTGTTGACAATATGATAGGAAATGTGATTCCAAAATGCATTGAGATATGTTGTTAATAATACCTTGATATATGTATTATTGTAAGTTGAGCTTATGATTTGTTGAGCATCGCATAATGTTGGTTATATGTTCATGCATCATGTATATTTGGCCCGCGCAGAACGGAGGTAAGATCATGCATTCTATCATGGTAGTTGCTCGTGCTTGGACCATGCATTGTCGAAGGTTTGTTTTATGAGCTTACCCTCACTAAGCTTTAATGCTTACGCTCCTTTTTGTTCGACAATGCAGATAAGTAGCTTGTGGGTGACAAGGGCAAGGAAAGGTCTCCAAGTGTTGCTTTTGGTTAGCTCAAGTATGATGTTTAAATTGTGGATTGTAATAGACAAGCAATGGGATAGGTGTCGTTGATTTGAGCTTTGATGTATGTTGATGTTGGCTTGGTTCTTGGATGCCATGTTTGATTTGTAAATATTGCTTATGTTACATGTCTTGAATGCTCATATGCTTTGGTTGTTAAGGCATGAACCTTAGGGTGCTTTGTATGCCATCTTTTGGTAAATGCATGAAATCTTTTGGATGAATGATGCTTGTTAGGTGTTGGTCAAATATTTGTATTGGGATGCTATGCTTTTGGTTGAGTACATGTGTTTGTAAGCATGTAAACCTTATATGGGAGACATGTGCCTTTGGCTTTTAAGTCTCCAAGCATGCTTTGAATGATATCTTAAATGGATGCCCTATCTTATGCCTTGTGAGTTTTGAGTACGTCTCGCCATGGGATGCATTCCTCTAGAGTGTTTGTGTAAGTTTTGTAGGCTTCTTAGGGTTGTTTAGGGCTTTTGGAGTTGATTAGAGATGTTTAAATATGGTTTTGGAAAATTGCAGACATCGGGTGTTTCGAAACGGACTGAGCTGTTTCGGAACGGGTATGGCTCTAGGGACCCCGTATCGGAACCCGTTTTGATACGGTTTGGCCACTGTGAACCCCTGTTTCGAAACAAATTTCGGAACACTTTGGTTACTGGAAGCGCCTGTTTCGAAACAGGTATCGAAACGCTTAGGCAAAATAGGACCCTGTTCCGAAACAGGATGGTTGTCTTTCTGTACGGGTACCTGGCTTTTTAAACTAGAGCCCACGTTTCGAAACGGGTGACGTCTGTTTCGAAGCGGGTGGCTGGGAATGGGCTTTTTGGACATCTCTAATGGGTCTCAAGAGTCGGGCTTAGGCCCGGTTTGCTGTAGGGCTTTTGTGGGCCTTGTTTTCCGCTATCGTGATCACTTAGGTAACTAAATGCATCTAGACAAGAGTTAAAATAAATGGAAAAAGAAAATTAGGGTCGCTAACCGAGGTGGGACCTTCACGGGTTTCGCGTCGGTTTTCCCCGTGTAGCCTACTCGAACCGGTCAGCCGACCAGACCGGGGTGAGGGGGTTACAGTAGACTTGATGAAGAGCCTCATTCTATTCTTCCAATATGGGTAGTTATCCCTATTGAAGAATGGTGGCTTGGTAGTAGATTGGGACTCGTAGAGGTTGGAGTTGGAGGTGGATGTCATTGCTTGACTTGATGTTGATCAAACTCTCCTAGAATCGACTCAAGAGGGTTGTAATCCTTCCAATGAGTGTAGCTCGGATACCAATTGTTGAGTTGATCACACAATTGCAAATGGCCAAGAGGGGGGTGAATTGGCAATTAAAATTTTGGTATGAGATAAAGGTGAAAAATAAAATGTGACACAAGAAGTTAGAGTGGTTCAAGTTCTCCAAATGAACTCTACATCCACTACCTTAGTTCCCACTAAGGATTTTCAACCAATTCACTATTTGAATTCTTCCCCTTTTCTTGGATGTGGAGGTAACCTTACAATTTGATTAAGCTTTCTACCCAAAGCTTAATCTACTCACTTTTACAAAGAGATGAATTTGGTAAACTCTAAAAGTTCCTCTCAAAGGATGAATGTTTACCCAAATACAATTTCACACTCTCCAAACTCACAATACAAGATACAATAAGAACTCAAGAGTTGTGTACAAGAATTGGACAATGAAAGGCACTAGGGTTTGGATTTGATGCTTTGATGTTGCTTGTAGGTTCAATAGTTGTTGCTTGTTCAATTGAGACTTGTTTTTATACCATTGCATTGAATTCTAGCCGTTTGGGTAGTTGGGATCATCAATAGAGCCGTTGAGAGCATTTTTCCCGCAATAAATGCAGCTTTGCTGCCTACCGTATCGGTACTCGTAGGGAGCGTATCGATACCTGCATCAAAGAGGAAAGAGCCATTGTGACTGAAAACAGAGCGTATCGATACGCATAGAAGGTGTACCGGTACGGTTTTAATGGGCGTATCGATACGGTGTTTGCTCACTGGAATCCCAAGTTTGGTTTTGTTAAAGATCGTATCGATTCGCATACTTAGCGTATTGGTACGGAATAACGGTCTTTTAAAAATTGGGAAACCAACCAACTGACAAGTTAACGTTCGAAAATTAAATGCAAGGATTTTGCAAAGATAAGCTTATCGTATCGATACGGTTGCAAAACGTTTCGGTACAGTATCATTGAAAGAGTTGCCCGGATGAATATCGTATCGATACGGGGTAATACCGTATCAGTACGCTAAGTGCATTAAAATTCCAGTGGCTAAAACCCGTATCGATACGCCTATGGGTATCGATACGCCTCGGTGTTTTGTATAGTTTGGCTTGAAAACTCATAGGAAAAGACTTAGAAAAATTTATTGTTTTAAGAGCTTGTCTTGAGATATTATTTTGTTTAAAATACTTGTCAATAGTGAGACTTTAAAGAGTACTTAAAAATTTATTGTTTTGCAAATTGGTCCATAAGTTTAGATGTTATATCAAAATCAATTTGGTTTCACACTCTTCAAACCAACCCAATAGTATTCATTCTTCAGATCACGATACATCTTTGTACTACCTGGATGCATAGCGAACGAGCTATTGTGTGCTTCGGTCAAGATAGTACGTCTCAAGTCACTGTGATCCGCACAACTATTCTATCTCTAAAACATAAGACCTCATCAACACTGAAATTGTAGTTTGATTGTTTACCCTCGGCTATATCTTATACGTGAGGTGCCAAGGATCTATCTAACAACTGTTTTTCTCTAATCAACTGACCTAAGGTAGGTCTAACCTAAAGCTTGGCCACTAGACCACCATCACCGGACAAGCTCAAACTAGCAAACATGGCTCTCAGCTCAACAGCTACTTTCCTACTCAAAGTATCCGCCACTACATTGGCTTTACTCGTGTGGTACTCAATCGTGAGATCATAGTCCTTAAGCAACTCTAGCCACCTACGTTGTCTAAGGTTCAACTCTCTTTGTGTCATTATATAGTTTAGACTCTTGTGATCCGTAAACAATGTACATTTATCATCGTACAAATAATGTCTCCAAATCTTCAAGGCAAACACAAATGCGACTAGTTCTATGTCGTGTGTCGGATAATTACACTCGTGAGTCTTTAACTGTCTCGAGGCATAAGCCACCACTCTTCCGTCTTGCATGAGCATACAACCTAAACCTACATATGAAGCATTACTGTAGATCACATAATTTTTCCCAGACTCTGGCTGAATCAAAATCGGTGCATCTGTCAAAGCTTCTTTCAATTTCTCAAAGGCTTGTTGTCTCGCATCTGACCACTCGAACTGTACATTCTTCTGAAGCAACTTTGTCAAATGAACGGCTATCTTCGAGAACCCATCCACAAACCTTTTATAATAACCTACTAAGCCTAGGAAACTACGAATCTCTATCACAGACTTTGGTTGCTTCCACTCAACAACGACTTCTATCTTCTTCGGATCAACTCTAATCCCATCGATGGCACTACATGTCCTTGGAAGACTACTTCTCTGATCCAGAACTCACATTTACTAAAATTAGCGTACAATTGGTTGTCTAGCAAAGTCTGCAAAACTAACCTCAAATGCCGGTCATGATCTTCTTCGGTACGCGAATACACTAAAATGTCATCTATGAATACAACCACAAACTGATCTAAGTACTGATGGAAGATTCTGTTAATCATGTCCATGAAAGCAGCTGATGCATTTGTCAACCCAAACAGCATAACTAGAACTCGTAGTGACCATATCTAGTCCTAAAATCTATCTTAGAGAAGACTGACGCCCCTCTCAACTGATCAAACAAATCATCGATACGCGGCAAGGGATACTTGTTTTTCACTGTCAACTGATTTAACTGTCTGTAATCAATGCACATCCTCATACTACCGTCTTTCTTCTTCACAAACGATACGGGAGCGCGCCAAGGCGAAGAACTCGGTCGGATAAAACCTCTATCTGACAACTCTTGTAACTGAGTCTTCAACTCTTTTAGTTGTTTTAGTGTCATACGGTATGGAGCAATCGAAAAGGAGCAGAATCCGAATACGTCTCTATAGCAAACTCTGCCTCTCTATTAGGTGGTAAACCGGGTAATTCTTTCGGAAACACACTCGAAAAATCACACACTGTTATGATGTCTTGTGGTCTAACTTTATTCATGTTTGGATTCATCACGTAGGCCAAGTACACCTCACAACCCAACTCAACTAATCTCTGAGCCTCTAAGGCTGAAACAATATTCGATAAGAATTTCATATTCTCACCTACTACCACAATCTCATAGTCACCCGCAAGCTTCAAGTAAACTCTCTTAGTTTCGAAATCTATCCTAGTTTTATGTTATGAAAGCCAATCCATACCCAAAATCACATCGAAGCCATAAAACGCTAACTCCATCATGTCCATTGGAAACACATGCCCCCGAACCATTAACGAACACCTTCTGTACATCTTCGTAACCACTATTGTATCCCCGAAGAAACTAGTAACACTAACACTTGCCTCTAATACCTCACAAGGTATATTCAACATCTTTTCATGCTCACGCAAAATGTATGAATGCGTAGACCCGGAGTCAATCATGGAAAGAAAACTCAGAGACTGTATCGAGAAATTACCTGCAATCACATACGTGTCGTTTTGTCCCTCTCGCTGAGCATAAACTCTAGCTTGACCTCTGCCCTCTGGCTGAACCGCAACTACGTGAGCTACATTCCGCTGGCTGAAAGTTACCTTGACCACGCCCACGGCCTCTCGGATAATCAATAGCTCTAGCAGGAATCTGAACCTGAACTGGTGTGAACCCAGCCTGATGTAAACAATCACGCCTAAGGTGATCTCTAGCCCCATAGTTCCAACACGAGTGAAAGTTTCCCTAACACTCCCCAGTGTGATGCCTCCCGCATCTAGCACACTCGGGCAAATGCTCACCAACTCTCTGCCTTGATGGCCTCTACCGTGGTTACCACCACCACGTCTATGATCAAATTGATACCTATTGTCCCTATGCCTCTTGGCATCACCTCTATCAAAATCAACAGACCTCTTCCCTGAACTAGAACCACATAATCGTTTGGTCAGACCCAAATTGTGCTATATGTCCTTAGCCCTAGCGACCAAGACATCAAAGTCCGTATAATCCGTAGCCAAAGTATACCTCTTCACTTCCTCGCTCAACCCGTAACGGAAACGGTCTCAACGTTCCCCCTCAGTAGAAACTAGCTCAGATGCATACTAACTCAATCTGACAAATCGTACCTCATACTCGGTCACTGTCATGTTACCCTGAAGCAATACCATGAACTCTCTCTTCTTCTCATCATGATAACGGGGACCAGATACTTCTTGCGGCAAGCCGACTCAAAGAACTCCCATGTAACCTCGGCATCTGGCATGCCTATAGTGAGGGTGACCCACCAAGTGTAGGCATCACCCTAAAGCAAAGAAACAACACATCCCAGTCTGCGTGCTCAGTACAACCCATCTGAGACAAAATACGAACGATCTTGTCAAACCAAGCCTCTAATCTCTCGGGTGTCAACCCCCGAAACTCTTCACCTCCCAAACTACGGAGCCTCTTAAGTGACAAATCGATGCCCTCACCCTAAGGTTGTGACACTGCCTGTCCCCCGGCCACACCTGCCTAGAAAGCCCCAACTATAGCCTGAACTAACGGAGCCAAATCTATACCGACCAGAACTTGGCCAACCTGAGGTCCTACGCCCTCAGCTCTCGCCTCACCTCCCTCTTGACGATAAGGAGAAGAAGGGGTGGAGGAGGCTCGCCTCAACAACCGGCTCAACTTCCAGAGCTACTGCACGTGGTTCTAGATGAACCATCCTAGGCCAGCCTCTAGGTTTCATCTTACGGCTAGCAAGATAACAACTACAAACAAACACACAGGGATTAAGTTAGCAAAGGCAAGGGTCCAACGTGCTCAAGTATTCCTTTACTTACAAAATTTTCAAATAAGAAATAGTAGCAATGGGAACTCGACACTACGCTGCAACACAACAACTTACTAGCACATGCTTTCAAACACTATGCAAGCAAGTAAATACCAAGCATTCATAGCAAAGCACTCACCATACAACATACATCGAGATATAGCAACATAACACTTCAAGCTTACCTTACTTACCTTCCCAAGGTCGCGGAAACCTCAGGCTCTGATACCAACAAATGTAACCCCCTCGTCTCGGGATAGACGACAGATCGGTCCGAGCAGGTTACATGAAGAAAACTGAAGCAAAACCCGTTAAGGTTCCACTCCGATAAGCAACCCTAGGAAAATTTTTCTTTAAATTATCTTGTCTAAATGTATCGTTTAGTCCTATGTGAGAAACGTTAGCAGAAAACGATAGAGAAAACATTCAAGCAGACATAAGGTAGCTTAAATTTACCGAGTGGCATGTTAGTCCGATTGCATGCTTACGAAACCAAAACCATACATGAAAGAAGCATACAAACTTATTAAGGAAGCAAATAAGCAAACGGGACTAAAACACAACATCCGAGAACATTTGAAGATACCAAAAAGCCCAATTACAGGCTTGCGTTTCGAAACAGGCTTTCCCGTTTCGATACGCGAGCCCTAGTTTGAAAGCCAGACCAGGCCGTGCCGATACGGTGCACTTCGTTTCGGTACGGGGGTCTCAAGTGTCGAGAAGTTCCGGAACTCGTTCCGAAATAGGCACACACAATGGCAAACTGTATCGAAACGCGTACCGAAACGGGAGCTCATAGTGCCAAATCGTATCGAAACAACACCACCCCCGTTCCGATACGAGTATCCCTGGAGCTACACCCGTTCTGAAACAACCACGAGCGTTTCGAAACGCCTACACTCTGAGTGACCCTGAAAACAGTTTTTTGCATCTCCAATCATTCCTAAACATGCTCCAAACCACAAGAATCATGAAACAACAATCATACACATAATCTAAAAGCATTTCAATCTACCACAAGCATGATCAAACATATAAACATTCATGACAAGACATTTCATTTAAAGGAACATGCATCCACACAAAGCATAGTATAAATAAGGTTACATGCCTTCAATACAAAACAATTAGACATCTAATAGAACATGGTTTACAATCTTCAACACAAAGCATAGGCATTTAGCAACATGTAAGCCAAACACATAGGAGTCTAACACATGCTCCTACAACACGTAGCATCCCCATTGCTAACTATTACATTATTCAAATAAAACCATACTTGAGCAACCACACACGCGCTTGGATGCCCCTCCCTTGCTTCTTGCTAACTCCACACTAGTGATCTGCATTGTCGAAAACGAGAGCGTAAGCTAGAAGCTTAGTGAGGGAGCTCAAAACAAATCATCGACAATGCAGGGTTCAAACATGATATCCTTAAGGCATTCACAAGGCACACATTTACACTAATAGAGCAACATATCCAACTACCACAAGAATGCATGAACATGGCATCTTACCTCATGTTATGCTTAGCACAAATGCAATAGAACATCTTCTCACAATCACCACACATAAACAAGTATATTGGAAACTATATAACATACTCGGATATGCGGATAACTTCCGTTGGAATTTTCACCCCAACGTACTCAAACAACCATATACCTTCTAGTGGATTTCACACATCACCGTTTCTTTTATGGATGGGATTTCACTCATCATCACATACAAACACTTTCCGGTGGAATGTTACCTCATCGTACTCCTCTTTGGTGACTACAAATCACCAAGGCCATGCGTAAATTTGACTCTTACCGTGCACACTCATCCTAATGATCGATCATTTATACCTGGTAATTATAACTAGTGTCAATATACTAACAAGTCTCACCATGATTTCACAATCATGCAACACAACATATCATCTCCAGTATACAACATCAATATATATCAACATGCATAATGAACGCATACTACACAAGTCCACATTTATGCACATTAAGCAAGAACTCATAAAGTCGAACAAGAGATTAAGCTATCAACTTAATCCCCAGCTTAGATTAGCCTACCAAGCACAATCCAACACCTCAACAACACACTTGAACCAATTTAAAATCATTTTAAACAATCCACTCACTGAACACCCTTAAAGCAAACCAAAATAGCCGATCAAGCCTTCAAATTTCCCGGAATCGAGCCCGAAGCTTCTCCAACGATTTTCCTTGATTTTAATCAATCAAAAACAACATATTACTCAACTTATCATCCTTAAAACCACTGTCACGAATCAGATTACATCCATAAGACTATTCTCTACATTTTCAAGACATGAACTAACCCAAGATCCTCATTTTCGGACTCACTCACAACCTAGCAGAAATCTATCGATTCCAACACCCAAATCATCATTAAACACATTCAAAACAACCCTCAAGCATCACCATATCATCAGCCCAACTTTCCCACACCAAACTACCTCAAAAACCAAAGTTTTCTACCCTTTAAAACACCCACAAAAACCCATTTAGGGATTTTCATCAAAACACCACCATTTTGAAATATGATACACCTAAGGGCAAGAGTATAACATAAATTAACTTTACAAATCAAAAACCAAACAAAAACTCATCAAAACTTCTTCCTTTTTCTTAAAATTTGAAAACTTGAAGAACTTCAAAAATGGTGTTTATGAAAAAAATAAAACTATAGAAATGTTTAGAAAGATTAGGAGAAGTCAAAAACGTAATTACCTCGATGAAAACACTTGGAATCGATGAAGAAATGAATGGAACAGTGTTTTGGGCGTTTGGGGAGGTTTTGGTCATGACTTTGTCTTGAGGAAGAAGAAAATGGTGATTTTTCAAAACGTCACTTTTCACTTAGTTTATTATCTTCATTTAAAATTTTACCATTTTGCCCTTAATGAACCACAAGCATTTTAAGTTTAAAGACAAATCCCATTTTAATTAAAACAAGCCCAACGACTCGAACCTGATTCACACACTTAACACCCGACCCTAAACCTGGGTGTTACAGTAACCATACAAAAAAGCCTCAGTTAGGAAGATGGTTCAAAGGGTGGATCCGATGTTTTGTTCATACAAGAATCTAAAAAAGAACTAGTTGACGAAAAGTTGATTTCCCAAATTAGTGGGCGTAATCACAACATGTCTTTCATCTTTGCTTCTTTTGTTAGTGCCTCGGGAGGAATTATTTCTTGTTGGAATGAATTGTATTTTTCAGTTCAAAGGAGTGTTACACATAGCATGTATATTGTATTGATTGGGAAATTTGCGTTCACAGAACAAGTGTGTGCTTTAGTTAATATTTATGCCCCGAACAATCATTCAGATAGGCGAGAGCTGTGGAATGAGCTTAGAAGTCTTTTGAAGATGTTAAACATGTCGATCTTTATATGGGGATTTCAATACAGTAAGAAGGCCGGAAGAGAAAGTAAGAATCTCATTTTAGCATAGAGCAATGTCTGACTTATCAGAATTTATTGAGGGGTTGAGGGTGTTGGATTTACCACTATCAGGGGGTTCGTACACTTGGAGAAGTAATAAAGAGGCTCCATCCGCAAACAGAATGGACATAATTATCTTGGATCTTGAGATGTTGTTGTGATGGCCAGAAATTATTCAAAAACTCATATCGAACTGTTTTTCGGATTATAACCCAATTATGTTGTGTCAACCGAGGGTCCACAACCATTTTGTTGGTTCGAGAATTTGGCTGACGAAGATGATTATAAGAACGTTGTTAGTAGTACAATATTCAAGTCAAGGGGTGAAGGAATTGTTTCGGTTTTGCAGGATTGTAAGAATGAATACATGATATGGGCGCGCACAAAAAGGGCAAGTAAACAAGAATCTAGTTTTGAACTCGAAAAGAAATATCTGGAACTTGAGAGCAACATGAGAAGTGGTAAAGCATATCAGAGCGTGGCTATAGCTTTGTCTCAGTTGAAATCGAAGCTTTGGGAAAGTTATTGCAGAGAAGAGAGAGAATGGTTATAGAAGTCACGTTTAAAGTGGTTCAAAGTCGGGGATAGAAACACGAAGTTCTTCCACCTAGTCGCTTCCTCGAGACACTGAGCTGATACAATTTCTTTGTTGCGCTCAGGAGATTTAGATGTGACAAATCCCAAAGAAATCAAGCAGGTCATTTTTTAGTATTTTAGTGAAATGAATAACAAGTCGGATACCATACCAGTGAGCAAGTTTGACTGCGACTTTGAAGAGATTGTTAGTCGACTCTGCTTCGTTCTTAGAGCGTAAATTTTCAGAGAAGGAGATTAAAGATGCGATTTGGATGATGGATGGTTCGCGAGCACCCGGGCTTGATGGCTTTAACATTAGCTTTGTGAAGCGGTATTGGAAAGAATTGAAGGCTGATATTTTAGCTATTTTCTCAGAATTTTACGAAGGATCCCTGGTTGATTGTTCTTTAAATCAATCCTTTATTGTTCTCATTCCAAAATGTGCATCGCCCAAGTCGATTGAGGATTATAGGCCTATCAACCTTGTGGGAAGCATGTATAAAGTGTTGGCTAAAGTCTTAGTTAACAGGTTAAGCGGATGCTTGAAAGAAATTATGGGCGAAACACGATTTACTTTTTGCGCAAGGAAGCAAATTCTCGACTGCGCTCTAATCTCAAACGAAGTTACTGATAATATGAATAAAAACGGGGTGCCAGGATTGATTTTCAAAGCTGATTTCTGTAGAGCCTATGATTCGGTCGACTGGGAATTCCTGTTGCTTGTCATGAGAATGATAGGGTTCAAGGAAAATTGATTCAATGGATTCGGTTATGCATATCCCCTCCTACCATTTCTATCCTAGTGAATGGATCTTCTACTCAGTTTTTCCCTATCCGAAGAGGGTTACGCCAAGGCTGCCCATTGTCCCCATTATTATTTAACTTGGTTGCAAAAAGTCTCAATGCTTTGTTGAGTAAAATGGTGGAACGAGGCTTTGTTGAAGCAGTTTCGATTGGGAATAGTGGTGTCAAGATTTTGCACTTACAATTTGCGATCGACCTGATTATTTTTTGCAGAGCCGACAAAATACAGATTAAAAACATAGTTCGAATTCTAAAAGGCTTCGAGGTAGCTTCTGGTCTTTGCCTAAAAATGAACATGTCCAAGTTGGTGGGAGTTAATGTTCAACCGGATACACTTAGTCAATGGGCTGCCACAGTTAAGTGCTCTATAGAATCTCTTCCTTGCTTATATCTTGGGTTGCCCCTCGGACACAGCAAAAATTCTACACCGATATGGACCCCCGTGGTGGAAAAATTCAAACTCAGGCTTGCAGGATGGAAGTCGAAGATGTTGTCGATTAGTGGGAGAATTGTGCTTGCAAAAGTTGTTCTTTCGAACCTCCCAATATACTTCATGTCCATTTTCAGCATGCCAGCATCAGTCAGTAATAAATTAAACAAGCTGATAGCAAGATTTATCTAGGGTGGTGGAAACAAAAGATCTATTCATTGGTTGAGCTAGAGGGACTTATGTAAGCCTAAAGTTTATGGTGGCTTGGGGTTCGTCGATCTGAAAATCAAGAACAGAGCTCTCTGTAACAAATGGGTGTGAAGGTACGATGTCGAGTCGAATTCGTTGTGAAGGAAGGTGATTAAAGCTAAATATGAAAATAACTCGCGTAGCCTCATCCCTTCAAATTTGAGCAAGACAAATAAGTTTTGGGTGTGGTAGGGAATTATTGCTCCTTTGTCCAACGAGACGGATCAGTTCAAGCAAAATATTCAATTTCTAGTTGGTAGTGGGGAATCGATAAATTTTTGGGATGAGATTTGGGTCGGCTCAAACAATCTTAAGGAAAGCTTCCCGAGGATTCATGCTCTTGCATTAAACAAGACCGAAACAATTTCAGAATTTGGACGTTTTGAGGGAGACGCATGGCAATGGATTGTCCTGGTTAGGAGACGTTTGTTCAACTGGAAGCTGAGTTTATGGGATGAGTTCATGGTTGTCCTCAACTCGACAAAGTCGGGCTTGTTTCAGAGAGATATCGTGAGATTGAGGGCTTCTTCTAATAGGTTGTACAATCCAAGCTCATATTGCTGCCCGGTTCAAGTAGCAAATGGTGAGGTTGATTAGATCTGGAGCAAGGTTTGGGCTAATATCGCGCCTTTGAAGGTTGAAAATTTTGCATGAAGACTGATTCAAGGCAGAATTCCTACAAAGTTCGAGCTGCATAAAAGAGATTCGATCCAAAATATTTTTATGTTATGTATTTTTTGTGAAGCTAACGAGGAATCGACGAACCATCTTTTTTGTGAATGTGGTATTGTCTGGGATCTATGGCAAAGATGGTGTGATAATTGGGACGTTCATTTTGTCATGCCAAATAATTCGAGGGATTTATTTAACACTAGGTTGGTTGCGATCTGGGGTTCAAAGCTAAACAAATTTGGAAACTAGCGTTTTTCGCAATCGTGTGGACAATATGGTTATGCCGAAATGAATGAGTGTTCAAGAATAAGAAGTTTTCTACTGATGAAATATTCGCTTTATTGAGTATAAGGGTGGCTTGGTGGTGTAAATCAAAATGGCTTAGGGCCAACATTCAAATAACCGACATCAACAACTTGCCTTCTAACCTTATGGGCGTTTGTATCAGTGAAACCAGTGGCGTTAAGAATGTCTGGTCTCCACCGGAAGAGGGGTTCTTGAAAATTAATGTTGATAAGGCAACGATAGGCAGTTTTGGTGCAGCAGGAATAGGTGGCATTCTAAGAAATCAAACGTCAAAAATCTTGATGTTCTTTTTAAAAAGGGATTGGCCTCGTTGATGCAACTACAACAAAAATTCTTACGGTGGTAGAAGCTTTAAAGAGATTCTCGGGCTCTCTATGGGTTAAATCTCATCAATTGCTCATTGAGAGTGATTGCAGCTTTGTAGTGAGTTGGTTCAATAATCCTTAGTTAGCCCCAAGTTCAGTGATTCGATTGATTCAGCCGTGTATAAAAGAGTCAACAGGATTCGAATGGTTAATGATTTTGTGTTTGCGAGAATACAACAAATCTGCAGATTATTTGGATAAGAAAAGAATCAATGGACGGGACAATGCGGTTTATATTCATGAGGAATTCAATCATCAACTAGAAGTTTGAGCAATGTTTTGTCCATTGTCAGCAAAGTCTGGGGGAGCCAGTGTTATAGTTTTAAAAATCATAGTGCTTTGCAGGTTTATTTTTGCAGGGAAACACATGTTGAGGGTAAGTTTTGCAAGTTGGCTGAGGGTGTGCGATTAGCGTATGTATAGGCAGGAGGCTCAAAAGTTTGGACGGGCGTTGTTCCTAGTCTTTCAGTTTTGGGGTGGTGCAGGTTGTTCAGTTTCTGTTGTGCTTGTTTGCATTAAGGAAGTAATCTGGTTTTTATCCGTTAGCTGCTGTGAGTGGTGTGTAGGACTAACATTAGAGGTGTGAGTCTATGTTTTTCTATGATGATAACAATGATATGTGTGTACCAACACTAACTCGAAGCACTCCTTTTCTTTCAACTTGGCTTAGGGAGGTTTTTTAACGAGACTCGAGTTAGTGTTTTTTAAAATAGAATAAAGCTCTTGATTCAAAAAATGAATATTATTGATAATAATAATTTGAAACTACACTGACCAATTTAATCAAAATAAGAAGTTCGCACAAATCGAATCATGCCATATCTAATGGGACAGGTCTGGTTTAAAGCCATCAACCATGTAATTTTCTAATCTTAATGTTTATTGTGGCTTAATATACTAATTAAACCCAAACTTGATAACTTTTTTTTTCAAAGTGGTACTTAAATTTTTCTTGGACCACTTTAGTATCTAAATCAAACAATCGATCTCAAATTGGCACCTATGACTAATGTTGTTTATTTATTAAAGGCTTAACATCAGGAGTGAAGCTATAGAATTTTTTTAGGGAAGTTTGAGAAATATTTAAAAAAATTAAAAGACCAAAAAATAATTTCATCATTGTTTAGCTTAATATTATATAATTTTTAATATGATTAAACTGAAATTTATCATTTTAGGAACCTAAATACAAACTTACCTCTACTTAGCTTTAAAATCTAGGGGACTAAAGTTTACCATTTAGAGGGAGCCAAGGCCTCTGTCAACCCCTATTATCTTCACAACTGTTTAACATAATAAATTGATATCGATTTAAAAGGTTAAGTATCAAATTAGTTTGAAAAAAGCTTAAGTTTCACTTTGAGATAATGGCGAAATTAAATGGAAACTAGCGGTGTTATGTCTCCATAAAAATATAAAGTGTTATGGTAGAATTATGTTTTAACTTCTCAAAAATATAAATTCATTCTTGGCCCCTAAATTTAGAAATATTTTAAAAAAAATTCTTTATAAATGATGTTGAGTTCCGGCGCTGCTTTAAAAATAATTGACAAATTCAGGTACCAAAGTGATTCAAAAATAAACAAGGATAGTAGTAGGTGTTACTTTGAGAACAATTGCCAGGTTTATATACCACTTTGAGAAGAAAAATACCAAACTTAGGGGGCAATTGGTATATTAAACCTTCCATTTGTCCTACCGAGAGGAACCTTGAGATTAGTTAAAGTGCTGACTTTAATTATGTGACGTTGAAATAGCGAAAAGAGAAGGCGTTTCACATGTTTGGTATGTGGGCCTCAACAATGTTAGGCTCACTTTTTTCTTAACATCGATAGTGGATTCAATATCGATTAGTTCAAATCGAGTTATGCAAAGATTTAATATAAGAGTAATATTTTTAGCCCAATCTTTTTTTATTTATAATGACTCTATTTAGCAATTAACGGATAGCTGATAGTTGATAGCTGATTGCATTAGTTGATTTGACTAGTAGATTATATTAGTTGATTGTATAAAAATGTTTGGTAAAAATAATTGATAGTTGATAGTTGTTTGATTATTTAAACAAACAAAATGACATGATTATATTCTATACTTGTTTGAATAGTTTGTTAGTTATCAATATTTTGTATCTATTAATATTAATTAGATTATGAAAAATATTTTTTAATATAACATTACTAAGCATATTTGAAGGATCTATGTATTAATTTATTATTTGTACAATTATTTTTAATATAATTTAATTAATTATTAAATTTAAATAAAAATATAAATGTTACAATAAAAAATAAAAAAATATTAGTTTACAAATATCACAAGGTAAATACGTGAGGGCGAATTAAAATAAAAAGTGTCAAATTTATGTCATTTGAAGATTTTTTATAATTGTTAGAGATAAAAAATCTTTATAACTCTTATGTCGAAACCTCTAATTTCAAAAGGTTCTTATTAGCAGCTTTTTCAAAACTATAAAGTTCACCGCAATACGCTATTCAACAAACATCTAAATTAACAGATTTGACCGCCCAAACCTCTAATTTGGCTCAAACATCTAATTTTAACTCAAACTGCTATTTACCAAATAGAGCCAATATCATAATTTGAACCACTAACCTTAATTAAAGGGTTTAATACATTATCTCATTAGACCAACCAATTGTTAGTAATATTAGGCCCACTTTCTTGCACCTTAGTTTTATTAAATTATAATAACCAATTACATATGTCTAAGCATATTTAACTACTGTGTATTAAAATTTATACACTAATCATTTTATAATTAATTTTTGTTAATATCGTGATTCAAATTTCGTTTTAATCCAGCTTAAAATTTCACAAATTCGTTTAGTGTACACGTATGTATCTATACTTGATGTTATAGGTATTAAGTGAAAAATAAAAAACTTATTAAAGAATATTTTTGGTTATTCAAATTTACTTTGCAATAAAGTAATAGATCATATAAATATATAACGAGATTCAATCCTTATGTCAAGAAGTCTGATTCCCATTTGTCTTGTATTTCTTTTACATTTACTGTATTATTTTTTTGTCGATGCTTTTTTTTTTAGATTTTCTATGTAAAATATATGTGCTTTGTTTTTTATATGTGATTTTTATTGTTATTATATTGTTATATTTTGTATTCTTTCTGTCTCAATAAAATTATCAGTTTTGTATTTTAAAATTATCCCATTAAATTGTCACCTTAAAATTTTTAACAAACTTTTATAAGAAAATTTTATTTTCTATATTTTTTAAGTTTCTTAACAAAAACAAAAAGTAACTTTCTAAGTGTAAATTTATCATCTAAATTATTTTATACCACACAAATATTTTTTTAAGACTCTATAAAAAATCAACACATGTCCAAATAAGTGGGACGAAAGGAGTAACAAATTTCTTTTTATCACATGTGTAGCATAATGTAATTATGTGTTCAGTCATATTTATTTATTTAATTAATTTTTTAAGTTTTTAAGTTTACCTTTGTTCTTTTCATTTTTTTGTTGGCGGTAGCTGTTGGCCGTTCTGCTAGTTATGTATATAAATAAGTTTTATCGTTGCCGATGAATTTTTTAGTTTCATGTTTTTTGTTTTCTTTTTTACTTTGTAGGATTTCTATCATATCTGCTTCTTTGACGGTTCTTTTGCCTACCTCTATGGCAGTTCTTTTTATAGATTTTTTGAAGTACATAAAAAAAGCTTTTGATTTTAGAATATGAGACGTGATTTTAAACTATAGGAGATGAAATTTTAAAATTTAATAGGGGTAATTTTGTACTTTTATAATAAAACTAGACTGTCCTCTCTTTTCTGTTTGTTCTTTCGTCCAAAATTGGGCCGAAAATATTTTGTGCTTGGTGAAGAAAAGTTCGTCCCTCTCTCTTTTCTTTCCTTTCAATTTTCTGTCCAACCAAACAATCATTAAAAATCGAATTATTCGACTTAACTTTATGTTAAAATACTCGATTCGAAAATTAAACTTTCTTATTTAGTTAAACGGTAAAAAGAAAGATAAATCCAACTTTGATGTGTGAATTGAGGATTAATATAGTAGAAAATTAGGGATTGAGTTCGATGAAGAAGAATGGAAGATGGTGGATGGGAGAAAAAAATCATAAATATGGAGGATTAAATGTGTAATTTTACAAATTATTTTCATTTCGGTGATCAAAATATGATTGAAGTAATAGTTTAAAGACTATTTAGGTATTTATCCTTCTTTTTATTATGTTAAATCAGCATTCCGTTAATGTTTAACGACAACAAACGACTGAGAGACCAAAAGTTTACACATCAAAAACGTAAATGACCTTATTGGACGTTTTTTAAAATCAGCGACTAATTCTATACTAGGTGAAACATAAGTGACCATTCGAGTAGTTAATCTATGTTTTATTATACTTGACTAATTTCTTTTGTTTTTAACTGGCAAATAACCACTAAAAAATTTAAGCAGCCAATGAAATGAAGAGAAGAGAAAGAGCCGCCTTTTGACCTGACCTTGTTCAGTCTTTTTCCCGCGTCAAGTAAAAGCCTTTTCCTTTCATCTTGTCCAAACAAACTTCAACCATCACCGATTCCTTCTCTTCCACGACTCACCCTTGCCCTCCACTTTGACTCGTTCAACACCCGGTCTGACTCATTCTCCGGCTCACTCTTCACTCGGACACCTTAAACCACCGACAAATCCCTCTTCCATCTTCCATGTCATGTTCCCAATGTCTTCTCTTTCGCTCTTACTTTCCCTCCTTCTCCTTTCCTTTCTCTCCCTTTCCCTCTCCCAACGCCCCCCTAAAGGTAATTCATATGTTTATTTCATCATACGGTGCTTAGAATTTCAATTGTTTCCATTTCTATCATCTTCTAACATTTTTTTGTAGGATATTTGATTGATTGCGGCGCGGCGGCGAGAACAGTAATCGACGGCCGAAGATGGCTTCCCGACGGGGAATTCATTTCCACCGGTACATCAAAGAACATAACGGCCCCGGACCTCTCCCCCACTTTCTCTACCGTCCGATCCTTCCCTCTTCGGAACAATCTGCGCCGTAAGTTCTGCTACGCTGCACGCGTTTACAGAGGTGCGAGGTACCTGATCAGGACGGCTTACTACTACGGCGGAGTCAACGGATTGAGTTTTCCTTCGCCTCCCGTTTTCGATCAGATAGTGGACGGCACGTTCTGGCGGGTGGTGAACACGACGGAGGATTACCAGAAGGGATCGCCGTCGTTCTACGAAGCGGTGTTTGAAGCTAGAGGGAGTACCATGAGTGTTTGTGTTGCTCCGAATACGTATACGGAGTCCGACCCGTTTGTTTCGAGTTTGGAGATGCTTATTTTGGGGGATTCGCTTTATAATACTACGAATTTTACTTCTAATGCTTTGAGTTTGATTGCCAGGCACAGTTTTGGACACAACGGATCCACTATTAGGTAAGTCTCAAACAATTTTTTTGCAGGCTCATTTTATTGTTATGTTTTTTCGTAGTTTTTGTATAGCAAAAATTCGAATAAAAACTGCTAAATAATGCAAGCAATATCATATCTAGAATCTATCCATTCTTGTTGTAATTTGTGAAAATAGTGAGTTATATCTTTTCTCACTTTGAAAATTTCTGAAGTGTGAAGTTGGAGTTTCTGCTTTTTTAGATGTATTCTTTGATATTGCTGAATGTAAATGCTTTGTGCTATGACCAGATACCCTGATGACCAATTTGATCGATATTGGGAGCCGTATGATGAAAATTTTTATGTTATAGCAAGCAACAATACTCCACCTGTTTCTGGGTTCTGGAATATACCCCCTTCAAAAGTATTCGAAGGAGCACTTTCAACGGATCGATTAGAGACCCTGGAGTTGAGATGGCCGCCTTTGTCACTTCCAAACTCTACTTATTACATTGCTTTGTATTTTTCGGATAATAGTGATTCAATCCCGTCAAGAAGACTGCTTGACATACACTTAAATGATGTAATGTATTGTAGCAATTTGGGAGTGACTTCGGCAGGAGCTGCAGTTTTCGCAACCAAATGGCCACTTGTTGGTTCAACAAAGATTACTTTGAGTCCTGCTGCCAATTCAAATACTAGTCCTTTAATCAACGCTGGAGAGATTTTTGAAGTTCTTCCCCTAGGAGGAAGAACTCATACAAGGGATGGTATGGTTATGATTTCTTGTGTGAATGCAAGTTGAATCCTTTTTCCTTGGAAAATGCTCCTACTGATTTTGTGTGATTGTCTGTTGCTGTTTGAATTTTTCATTCACTTTCCTGTTTATTTGAAAAGGATTTCAATTTCTTGTTGCAGTTAGAGCTTTAGAAGACTTCAAAAACAGTTTGTGGAACCCTCCACTTGAGTGGAACGGTGATCCTTGCCTGCCTCCTAATTATGCATGGACTGGAATTACATGTTCCGAGGGTGAACGGATTCGTGTGATTATTTTGTGAGTTAAGATTAAGTTTTTTTGCTGTCTATGCATCATCTATTGTTGCTCAAACAACTCAACTTGTGTTTTTTTTTTTTTTTTCAGGAACTTGACTGGTATGGGTCTTTCGGGATCGTTGTCATCTAGCATTGCTAATTTAACTGCACTAAGTGGCATGTATGGTATTGAAAGTAAAGTTCAAGTGATGAAATTCAGAGATAATAACACATTCTAATTGAATTTTCTGTTCTCTCAACAGTTGGCTCGGTAATAACAGTTTATCAGGAGGAATACCTGATCTCAGTTCATTAAAGCTACTAGAAATATTGTAAGCGTATTTTTCTCTTGTGCTTTTTTGCTCTTTGAGTCATTTGGTTACCTAAACAGTTGGTACGTTGGCGTTCATGTAGAATTGTCTAACGGCTTTATATGAAAACTACATTTAATATGCTACCATTTTTTTTGTTAAAAGGCATTTGGAAGACAATCAATTCAATGGAGATATTCCATCATCACTTGGAGACCTTGGAAGATTGCGTGAACTGTAAGTCATTCTTATTTGGCTAATGTATAAGCCCTTGAACTTTGTCACTTTATTTATATAAGCCATCTCTTTTTTTACACCTAAATAAAACCTAAACTTTAATTGGCATCCTAGTAAGCCC
This sequence comes from Hibiscus tridactylites, assembly GCA_958450335.1. NCBI lineage: Eukaryota > Viridiplantae > Streptophyta > Magnoliopsida > Malvales > Malvaceae > Hibiscus > Hibiscus tridactylites. The sequence goes on from OY288270.1 coordinate 81,259,415, forward strand.
CTAATCTTTATATTGTATCCCAATAAGGCCATAATCTTTAACTTGTTTCTAAATAAGTCCTTAACCTTTAATTTGTATCCAAATAAGCCACTAAACTATCTTTAATTTCCGTCTAAAACAAAAACATAAATCAATATTTCATTTGGAATAAGGGCTAATTTAAATACAAATATAAATATATGGCTTATTTGGGTACCACAAAAGCATAGCGGCTTAGTTAACAAAAGCATACTAGTGCAACGGCTGTTTTAGGAGTTAATTTTTCCTATTTCTACAATACAATTTGTTTTGATAAAGTTATAAATAATAAAAAAACACTTTAGTGTGACAAGTGCAATCTGTAAATTAGGTTAGATGCTAAACTAATTGAACTCGGATTAAAGAAATTTTGTTATGATATGTTTGATACTAGATGTGTCGTTGAAGTAATCAAATTGATACTTTCTTGCACTAGTTAAATTTTTTAGATTGCATCATAAAATGGTGGGGGATGAATGTGGTAGACTTAAAAGGTTGTTTCCGATCGACCTTTTTGATGAATTTCATTATCTGACCCTTGAACTTATTATTATTGGACCCATGTACCTTGTATATTGCACATGGTTTCTTTCCTATATTAATGGAGAATGACATGACCTGAAAATATCCTTGTAATAGAGCCATAAGTTGCATAATGTTATCTTTGAGTTGATCCTTATTTTGAAATGACAAAACATTAAGCCAAATAGCTTGATTGAGCATTTTGAAAAGTTTTTAGTTATCTTTTATGGTATATGATTCGTGCTATTTACTTCGAAAATAATTGAAAATATTTTAATATTTCGTCAAATGTTTTTTGAGTTACAAAATTGACATTTTTCAAAACAAAATCTTCAGAATTTTATTTTTGAGGAAAGGATTGATTCCATTGTTGAAAATGAAAATGCTCGATCCTTTTTCTCACAGAATGATCACTTTGGTTGCCAAACCTGAAGAGACCAAGCCTCTATTCATAGGAGTCGGTTCTTTGGTACTTCGAATGGAAAAATTGGCTCAACAAGTATAAGGGATTGATCCTTGTTTGAACAGAATAATTCTTTTGGCTTGAGAAGCAGAAGGATTAAGAACGATCGATCTTTATTCAAATAGAATCTCCTTGACTTGAAAGCAAAAATGACCGAAACCTTAAAGGAACAGATCCATCCCTTGTCCCTTGACAGCAAACCAAGGGTTTAATTTGGATCAAAACCAACAGTTCTTTTTACAATAAATGAAGACCTAACGGCTGTTAATTGTCTTCACCATAGATAGGGCCTTTCCAACACTACAAGTACAAGAGTGGTAGATTCAATTCTTCAAGCATTCAATTGTTAAAGCTTTAAATTCTTCATCTCTTGCACTCAGTCCTTGTTTGTTATTATCTTACCTCTCATTGTACCAAAAACTTGCAAAAATCAACCAATGTGAGGTAAACAAAATCTATGTATACTATCTTGAGTTTGTAAATTTAAGGGAAGTGAAACCCTGGAGTGAATTTCTGAGATTTGGGTAAAACCAAGTTTGTTAGTTGAATTTGTGAAGGTTACATCTTAACCTTGATAATGAAGTTGTAATATTGAAGAATTAGTGGATTGAACTTCTTGGTTAGGAAGACAAGGGAGAAAACATAGGTGTCTTTGGAAAGGACTGAATGTGAGTAAATCTTGTGTTTGATCTTTAATGTCATTTAGAATTGCTCTTATCCTTTTAGTTTTGTATAGAAACTCATTTTGGTTTAATATAGCTTAAAATTTCTAATCAACCAGAATTCACCCATCTTGGTTTATCTATCTCCTTTGAGCTAAAACATGAGTTCTGTAGGATTGGCATGTGATGTCCTATATATTTGAGGGAACAGCTATTATTTCATATATGTTTGTGGTCCTTCACTTCTTTGCCAAACATAGGTGGTTAAGGGTTGAGTTCGGTTATGAAATTTAGATCTGTATCAACTTTCTGTCCTTTAATTTTTCAGTCATATTTTCATTGTTTTAACTTAATTTTTGTTGTTAGTAGTGGTTCCGAAGGTACATTCTACTACCTCTTTCTTTTTTCTCTTTTCATTTTTTTCCTGAACTTGAGATTTTGCAATATAACTTTGCAAAATAAAAAAGAACTGAAGCATGTCTCTGGTCTCCAATAGCTTTCCAAATACATCAACCAGCCAATGTAATAACATATGAAAACTTTATGATAGGTATACGATTTAGTAGCTTAAAAATTATAAACTCACCATCCTTCGCTTTCATAAAACTGTTAGACTTACGAAAGTGAAGTGCCGAGGCCTAAAGAAAAAGAAAATACATTGGTTGGATACGATTCCAGTCTCATAATATCGTGAAAAAATGCCATCTATGACAACACATATATATTATTACCTTCAATTATTTCTTTCTGTCTAGATTGTATTTACTTAGTTTTTTGTGTCTTCTAGATTCTTGCAAAACAACAATCTGACTGGGCTCATACCGGATAGCCTTGTTGGAAAACCAGGACTGGACTTTAGGTAAGTATAAATTTACACCAGTCATGCCATTCTTAGCTTATAAACTTCAAGCTTTAAATCTTCTGAATTATAAACTGTTGGATTAATCTAAAGTTTTAATTTGTTTTAGGACTTCTGGAAATCAGTTTTTATCCCCAGCACCGTCTTAAGTAGATTGTACATGCATTCAGAGGTAACATCACACAATTGGAATGGTCAAAATACTCGATCTCTCCAAATTCTGTGTCTATGTTTATTCTGTATGAAAAAATCATCTTGTTCTGAAACTTTGCTGGAAGTTTCACCAATGCTGCCTGTTTGATTGTAAAGTTCTCATATTTTGCATGTTGGAGCATCCGCAGTTCTATTTATACTAGAAATACTTGTCCATATTCAGCCAGTCTGTAAATCATAGCCATACTTCACTCATTCCATTATATTTTTTAAGAGGTGTATTTATTTACTTTACCTGTAATATATAGTTGTGAATGCTTCTGTAAGTGGTGAAAAATAACTCCATTTTACTTGTACAAAGATAAATATTGAAAAATAGACTGAAAATCCGTGTATTATTAGTATTTTCTTGTGTGTTGTAATCATGTTTAAGTTAAAAATTTTGACACGTTAATAATTCGCGTTATATAAGTTTGAACACATTCGTGTATTTGCATCAGTTCGTGTGTAAAAATTACCAGGTCTAGGGTAAACACCATCTAAAAATTACCATCCAGGATGTATTGGTGTTGGTAAAAAGAGTCCTTTCTGTCTGGTTCTTTTAGATGGCATTTACTTGTCAGAAGCATCGATAGTGAAGGTTCATTTGCTTTTAACATATACGTTTTTGCTGTACTTATGAAACCCATTGGAAACAGCATCAGAACAAATTTAAATTTATATTTTTGAAATAGTGAATGATACATATACTTGCCTTAGATGAGATGCACTAAAATACACCATATATTTAAATGTATTACATAAATGATGAATCAGGAAGCGTTTTACCTTTTCAGATCCTTTCCTTCTTTCCCAGAAATAATTCATTTCTGTTTAGACCCATTCATCAGGCTTTTCCCTTGGCTGATGTTTCATAGTGGGACCATGAAAATTCATAAATCTCTGCATCTTTGCATGTGGTGTTCTGTAAATGACTGCTCATTTTTCTAGCTCTGATATTACATTAGTGCCCGGTGAAAGTGAAACCAAGTTGGAAAATACCAGTCAACATTTACATTGCAATGCATCTCAAGTCTGAACTGAACTGAACATCCATCATATTCAAAGATTTTATCTAAACATCAGGGGGAAAAAAGAGCAGAAAAAATTTGAAAACTAAAAATTAGAAACAAATGTAACATTGTGAAGAAGCCTAGATTTCAGATCAAACTCAACTCAACTCAGCTATGGCTTTGTTTTTTTTTTTGTTTTTGCTTCACCTCTCTAATCTTCCTTTCTTAAGAGGAAACAGAGGAGGCAATGTACTGCTTTTGACTTGTGTGCAGATAGGGACATTGATCATTGGCCTGATTCTAATGCTTGCTGATCTTGTTCTTTCCAACCCTTTCTTTATCCTCTTCACATGCTTGTTTTCTCTATTCCCAGACCCTTGTTTCCCTTCTTCAGATGCAGCTATGTCGGCCAACGAGCTTGAGGATGAAGACGTCGATGACGAGGAAGACGACGGCGACAGAGACGAAGCGCGTTGTTTCTTCAGCCTCAGCAACTCCTTCCACAGCACGGTACATTTCGGTGGCCTTGGGGACGGGTCGTCATCGACGAACCAATTCACCCTACTGCTCTCATCCTTGTTTATAACCTCTTCCACCACTACTACCCCACCATTGTCGTCCTCGTCTTCCTCTTCGACATCTTTGGTTTTTCTAAGGCTGATTTGTTTGAGCTTCTCGGAATGCTGCATTTGCCAGAAGGGGAGCAGCTTTCCTTCGAAGAAAAGCTCGTCGGCTGTCAACATGGCATGGCTGCTCACTTTGCTCGAAAGGAACTCGAAGTCGGCAACCCTTGCTTTATCTTTCTCCTCTGCACCCATCTCTTCGTTTTGAGAATGTGGGTTGATGGATATGAAGTCAGTTTCATCAAGAAAATCAGCTGAGAATGAAATCCTGGGACTCGAATTTGACTCTATGCCGTTTCTAGAGCTTGCTTGAACAGCTTCCATGGCCATTCTTTAAGATCCAGAGTACAATGAGAGGAGAAAACAGATAGATACAAACAATATATATATGTATTTTCCCTTTTTTTTTTTGAAAGGTTGGAGGCTTGGAGCTGTGTCTTATGAGATATGCATGGGATTTGTGATTTATAAAGGGGGGAGGTGGAAGGAAATGCTTTTTTAGAGTTCATTTGCTGGTTAACTGCACCAGATGTCCCAAAACTTTAGGGTAAATTCTAATTTAGTCCCTAAACTTCAAAATGTTACAATTGAATCCTCAATCTAGACGTTGGCTTTGGAGTTAAAATGCAGCCAGCTTTGATGTTACGTGGTAGCCAAAATAATAGAAGGACCTAAATGAAAAGATACTTTAGTTTGAGGGACGTATGGTAGAATTAAGTGAATTAATTGAGTGGACGGTGAGATTATAAAAGGTGATGTGGTCTGGCGAAGCCGAAACAAGTGAGCTAATGAGGTGTTTAGTATATTGAAAGCGTCACATGGACACTACACTCTACGTTTACCGGAGGGACAAAACGGATATTTCTTTTGTGTTTTGCATGCAAAATCATAAACCATCATTTCTTTTCCCTTTTTTATAAAATATAATAAAATGTTTATTTTATATAAAAAATAAACTTTTCCTTGTTGGTAATTTTCTATTTATTTATTGTATTTTAATAATTGGTATCTAACTTATTGATCGACTAATTTGGACTGAGTTTTACAGAGTTTCTCGTCCCTTCTAACCTATGTTTTTTCTATTCACAATACTAGCACGGCCGGCTAATAAGGTGAGCAGAGTGAGCGACCGCTCAGGGCCCCCAATTAGTCTAAGGACCCTAAAAATAATTATTTTATTTTTAATTTTTAATTTTTAATTTATTAAATAAATTAATTAATCTAACAATAAAAATAATGGCCAACAATCAATTGGTCTAGTGAGATGAGATACTAGATCTCTTAAGCAAAGTTAATGTTCGAATCCTGGCGTTGTGAATGAACAAATTAAGTTGGGAGGGTCGCCCTTATAATGATCTCTACAGTACCCGATCTTGATTAATCAATCAATCATTGGGTTGGATACTTGATACCGGTGGTTAAACAAAATAAAAATAATTCTTTTTTAAATCTCAAAATTTATTTTTTCCCAAAATTTAATCATCTCTATACTCTTCTTCAATCTAACGTAAAAAAAATGATGCAATATTCTTCATATTATTTTTACTTATGTCAAAATTAAACTTCATATCACACTCATTTACACACAATTTAATTCCTTCAAACTTTCTTAACAAAACAATGCAAATAATATATTTGACAAAGTTTAATTATGTTTTTATGGTTTATTAATAAAATATTAAATTAAATGTTTAAAATAACAGAATATGCTTTTCTTCTATAAAAGTTTATTTTTTAATTTTCGCACAGGGCCCTAAAAATATTTTAGAAGGTCTTGAACATCAAAACTCGAATATCTGACCTTTACTTAAGTGACCTAATCTAACATTTCATCTCATTAAATCAATCAGTTGTTGATTTTTTATATCTTTCTTTGATTAAAATTATGTTAACTTATTTTTTAAAAACTGATTGATTGATCATTGTTAACTAATATATTTAAAATATATTTTTGGTAATTTTTTATCATTAAATAAAATAATTTACCAAATTTTACTCCAAGTTTTCTCGATTCTTGTGTAACTAAACTTGGAAACAGGTGATGAATAAAAATAATAATATGCGTTTATAGATATTTAAGTGTATTTGTTAAGCCAATTGCAATTGATTTTAGCAGTGTTTAAAATATTTTTAAAATTATATGTTTTATTATAATAATATTCTTTCATTAAATGTAACGGTGAGATCTTCTATGAACTTGGGGATATATAATTTGAATTTCTTTTTCATTTTAATTTTATTTTTATAGTTCCGATAATGGAAAATATTATAAAGTTTTAATTATAAGCATTGATGAAGCTGAGATTTATAACAAGAAAAATAATTAATGTATTGCTTGTTTTTGGAAAGTGTTAATTTTATTTTTAAGAACACTCAAATACAGGTGGGTATATACATTTTTTTTTAATTTTTTTCAAGGTTAGGATATTATTTAAATTCGAATATTAGATGATTATTAGTAAATTTTGGAAATATTCTATCCAAATTCTCCATGGTTTTAGTTTGGATATTGTCCAATATCTTAGATGTAATTATATTTTAAATGATTTTCTATTTTCCACTACAAAGGCTTAAATGCTAAAAGTCCATATTCTGGTATTTAGAAATATTAATGATTATTTAATTACAATAAAATCTCATATTTCGGCCGTGATAAATAAAATACATAATAGAAAAACGATAGACAATTACTTAATTCCATTAATTTATATAATCATTTAAGAAGATGCTGTCTAAAATATTTGAAATTTGAAACACAATAACAACACCACACTGTTTTCCTTTTCTTATTCAATTTCAAAGACATGAATTTTTTGTTATGATTTTATGCTCCGTTTAAAAACTTGAATTTTAGGGTTTGAATTTAGATTGTATTTATTATGTAAACGATACTAAAAATGCACATGTTATGAATATATAATTAAAATTCGAAACAAAATATAATTGTAAAACATAAAAACATGGATTTATAAACCCAGATTTATATTAGGAATTTTAAAATCTCCGCTAAATATACATCTAACAAATCAATAGATTCGAAAAATAATCATGAATATAACAATCTTAAGCATTTATTACTCGATTTACACCATCTTTGAAATCCAAATCTACCTTGAACATTTTGAAAATTTTTAAGGTTATATGCTTATCATTTATTTTGACAGATAAATGTTTACTTTTCTTATATAATTATTGGTATTCGGTCTATTAGTTTATTAATCTAAATTAGATATTGTAAAGGTTCATTATGGGGCGAAACTTTTAACTTAATTTACTTTATTTATAACACTAAAATTTAAAATTGTAATCTTATTTAAGAGATATTGCATCTCATTCGACTAAATTATCTTTTAAATTTTATTTATTGTGAGAATTTTAATTAATTATTTGGATAAGTGAAGGAAATATAAAGAAAAAGCTTAGCATCCTCTTACTCATCTTAAGCATGTGCTCACATGACAGTAAATTTGAATCCATGTGACATCTGAATCAAAATATATATGATTCTCCCATTGACCATTGTACCCCTTGAAATAGCTTGACCCATATGGTATATCAAGTTAAAATCCATCTCGTAGAAGGGTATTTTCGTCATCGGAAAAATAGTTGACAAGTGTTAAATGATCATGTCCAGCTCCTGAAAAGCTTGTTCCAAGATTTGCACATCTCTTAATTAAATCCTGACAACTAATAATTAGCATTGTTAATCATATTCTATAATATAAAGCGGGAGACAATACACCTTGAAACAAACAACCTATACTTACCATGTGATTTGTAGTCTAAATTAATATTAATTATTTGATCCTTTTTGTAACTTTTCTTGGTGCTTGATCTTTAGTGGTTCATTAATAATCCAAACCCTTTATTTCCCTCTTCTCCCCCTCCAAAACAATTAAACTCAAAATTATTGATGATCCTCATTGTAAGAAGTTTGCGGCATGTCATCCATTTCGAGTCGTAAGAGTCGATACATTAATATCAAATATTTCATTCTCAATCTAAATTTAAAATTTATCTTTTATTTTTGAAGAGTACAAAAACATCTCGAAATGCCTAAACAGATGATAATAAAACATCCCAGAACGAGGGATTTGACACCATAACCTCAAACATATGTCATTAGGGGAGAGTATGATACCACTTGAGCTAATAATTCATGTTATATAAATTTTTATTATGTGATATAGATGATATTTGATTGAATAGTGAGGATGAGTATGGCAGAGTTAATTATTGGAGTTAGGGACAAAGAGGAAAAGGGTCAAAAGACAAGAATTTAGTAGCATCTTCAAAGCCCCATTTCAAAAAAAATAGAGTTAGGGAGGGTGATGAAGAAGATGATGGGGACCATCAACTTTTTTGGCGGTTTTTGGGGAAATTCAATTGATCCGGAATACACTCCAAGCCCTCATGCATGAAACCCAATGTGCCTAAACACTTCAAAGTGTGGGGACCATTAATTATTATTGCACAAATTCATTTTAAGAACGATACTCTAAATTCAGTTTGTTTTATTTACGATATTGAAATTTAAACTCCGAGTATTATTTAAAAATTTTAGTATCTCATTTTATTAGATTAATTAATAAATAATTATTGATATTTGATTTATTGATCAATTAATCCGGATCGAATATTATATAGATTTATTATAGGGAAGACGCTCCTAATTCAGCTTGCTCTATTCACCAACATTAAAATCTAAACTTTGAATATTATTTAAAGAATCTAACGTCTCATCCTACTAGACTAACTGATAACTGAATATATTTTAGAAACTAAAATGATTGACCACGGTAGTTTGGTTTCATCACAAAGCTTAGCTGTGAATATGCAGGAATGACAATGCAAGTATTAAATAATTTAGCTCAGGGTGTGTCGATAACTGAGTGGCAGGCAGAAAGAGATAGGGCCCCAATGAGTTTTGACTCAAATCCACTTGTTTAACTAACTTTGACCAAAAATATCATTCATTATGCTCATTAATGGAAGCTTTGCCTTAATACGATTTGTCAGTCGGCTCATGAAACAGCCTGGTCACAATGTCACCAAAAAGATTATGTACAAGTTAGGGACGAAGTTAGAATCAAACATTAAAAGGAATAAAAGTAGGTTTTTAAATTTAAAAATTGAGAGGAATAAAGATCTTAATTGACTAATTTTTTAAACGAATATTTGAGTAATATTTAAATTGAAAAAGACCTAAAATGTTATAAAAAAATTTGGGAGGGACAACTCCTCCTCCCAGCCAATATGTAATTTTGTCCGTGGTTCGGATAAAAGTCTTCATTAATAGTCGAATCAGTGTTTATTGGATCAAATATCGATATGGATAATTTTGTGTTTTCAAATTATTTTGTTAGCATATTTTGCTTAAATTGACTGTATTTTTTAGAGGATTGTTCTATATTGATTGAGTGAATGATGTGTTTTGAAAGATAAATATAAAGTTTATTTTGTAGAATTCTTTTGGTTTGGAAATGGTAAACTTTGGTTGATTTGAATAATTCCTTTGTGGATATTGGGTTGACAAGTTTCCAAGTGAAGCTAAAAGTGTTGGTGTTGAGCCACCCAAAAGGATAAGAAGGCGAAGGCATGGGGGCACACATCGAGTGGCCTAACTCCTAAGCAGCCAATGCCAACCTCAATTGGTCCACTTCCACTGCACCATTGGCTACACAATTACTGCGTCTGCGGATACTAATTCGCTTTAAGACTTAAAGATTTAAGGATTTGAATATTTAAATCTAAATCCATTAGCGTGTTGTTTATACGTAAATTGTGTAGAGATTTAGGATTGTGGAGGGAACCACTTTGACTATCAAGCCACGTTGAGTGCTGGATTGAAGCAACAGTATAAATGATTACAACAGATTATATTGTAGAGGTGTGTCACCACAAGTCTTAGACACAATTATTTGCTTTGCTACAATTTTTGAGCATGTCCTTACAGTTACCCCATATATATATATATATGGGTGATTATAAGATAATATCTGTTTATACATATTTTTAATCCTTTTGACAATGCACACACCTTACAGACAGAGGGATTGAATTCGGGTCTCCTATGATCGGGGGCAGAGCCAGTAATTTATTCAAGGGGTGTCATTTTTCGAACAATTTTTTAAAGGAATTAATTATTTATAAAGGAGTGTCATTTTATTTATAATGAGGTGTCAATTACATATATTTTTTGTTTTTATATACAAATTATATAGAAAAATATAATTTTAAAAAAAAATTGAGGTGTCAGCCGACACCCCAATGATCAATGTGGCTCCGCCCATGCCTAAGATGAACACCATCCGTTTTTTTACTGGGACTACTTGTTGGGTTTAATATATATATAACTCAATGTTTTACACTTTTTTGACTGTTAGATGATGATAATAAATGGCTAAGGTTATTTCCTTATTTTTTTCACGTGATAAGCTTCACATTTTCTATTGTTAATCTCATCCACCCATTTCACTCATCGAATGGCCATGGATTAGTGTAAAAACTAAATGAGTTTTTCACACTAGCTGTGGAAACTTTTAATTTTTACAAGCGCCTTACTTTTAGGGACTTAATTTAGGGTCTAGAGTTTAGAGGTTTAGAGTTTAGGGGCAATGGTTAGAATTTAGTTGTTAGGGTTAAGCTTTAGGGTTTATGGTTTAAGATAATATTTCAGGATTTAAGGTTTAACCTATAAATCCTAAATTCTAACCCTAAACTCTAAATTCTATTAACAACCCCTAAATTTTAAATTACTAAACCTAAACCCCTAAATAATACACCCTAAATTAAGTATCTAAACTCTAAAATTAAGGCGATTGTAGAAAATTTTAGTTTCTACCGCCAATGTATCAAATAATTATTCATCATGTAAAACTTGAAAGTTTTACTTCTTTTTTAGTTTGTTGAATGAAAGTAAATGGAAGATTGAGATTAACAGTAGCAAATGAGAAGATTATAATATGAAAAAAAAAATTAAAAAAAAATCTTATTCATATGTATACTCACTCAACTGTTCAAAAAATGTGTAAAAATTACAAAATTTTACATAATGTAAATGGATTCTAACTCTTTCTCTATATAGTTTGAAAGTTATTAGTGCCTAATGTCCATGAATTAGAATTCTACCAAGAGAGTTTCACTTTCTGTAGGGAAATTGATAGAAATTTGGTAGAGTAAGGGGAAAACATTCAGCATAATCATAGAGCCTTTGCTTCTACCATTTCCAACAGCTCATATGCTGTCACGATTTCCCCCTTCTTTTTCCATGGTTTAACATTAGGAAGGGAGCAAAGATTAGACAACAAAAGCTATAAAGTTGTTTAACTTTAAAACTAACACGGACTTAATATGTATTTCATTCAAAATTTGAGAAAGATAAAATTTAATTTAATAAGTATTTAAACTAGCGGTAACTGAAATTACTATTAGATAAATAAATTTGGGAACAAAGCCCTCTTGTTCTCTTAATAACTCTTTGCATGTATAATAACCTCGTCTTTTTGTAAAGAGTTAATTACATTGCGCATCTTTAAATTATAACTCTCATTTAAATTGATCTCTAAACTTTTAAATATTTAAATTTCACTCTGAACTATGATTTCTATTCTAAATTGATCTCCAAACTTTTAAATGTGCTAGTTTGATCCCAAACTATGACCCACATTCTAAATTGGTCCCCAAACTTTTGAACGTTCCAATTCCTTCTTCAAATTATCATTTATGTCACATCATATCATTACATAATGTGTTTGCATGACGATTAATAATTTTTATATTGATATTATTAACATGGGATATAGTTAGCATGTACTGGTAATTTGAGGATAAAATCAAAATATGTAAAAGTTTTGGGGACAAATTTAGAATGAGAGTCATAGTTTTAGAATGATATTGAAATGTTTAAAAATTTAGGGACCAATTTAGAATGAAGCTTATAGCCTGTAAATAAAATTAAAATGTTCAAAAGCATGAGAACCAAATTAGAATCAGAGTTATAATTTGAAATCATGTGACGCAAATTAACTCTTTTATTAATAATAGAGGACTAGGGGTGTAAATGAACCAAGCTTGAACGAACAAGCCTATGTTCATGTTCGTTTGTTTATTTTTAAAGGTGTTCATGTTCATCCACTAGCATTTTCATCCTATAAACGAGCTTATAAACAAGCATGTAAACAAACCTATAAACGAGCTTATAAACCAACATGTAAAACAAACCTATAAACGAGCTTATAAACAAGCCTATAAAACAAACCTATAAACGAGCTTATAAACGAGTCTATAAACAAGCTTGTTCGTGAACATAAACGAGCCGAATACACCTTTGTTCATGTTCGTCCGTTTATTAAACGAACATAAAAATTCTGTTCATGTTTGTTTATTTGACTTAATAAACGAACATAAACGAACGTTATATGAACAGTTCGTCGAACTCTCTGTTCATTTACACCCTATAAAGGATATTTATTAGAAGACACTCGAAATTATTACAATTTCAAGTTGGTCATTCGGAGTTCTCATTCTCAAAATTATAATATTGGATTACACCTATTTATGAGATGGGCCGAGTCAAAACAAGATGTTTTCCATGCCCAACAGGACCTGAAATATGGACTGAATACCCTACCTGAGCATGGCCTATATTTAAAGGGTAAATTACATATGTCATCACTCAACTATCTTCTCACTCCTATTTTACTCATTTAACTTTAAAGATTTTTAATTTAATAACTAAATTTTATATATCAAAATTTTTTTCTCACTCTAAATTATTTTATTATTATTATGGTATGACATGACATATTTTATTACTATTAAATATAAAATAATTTAAAATAAAATTATATTTTATTATTATTAAATACAAAATAATTTAAAATAAAATAATCTAAAATTTTGTAATTTACCCGAATCATATCCAATTACCAATTCACAAACCCAAAATCTCTTTCCTTTACCTTCACAAGATCTGGTTTTGTTGACGAATGTGAAAGAATTCACAGTGACAAAAAATGACCCATTTATGAAGCTGACTATTTGAGATCTAATTTCAGCAATGTTATTTGACTATTTGAGATCTAATTTCAGCAATGTTATTTGACTATTTGAGATCTAATTTCAGCAATGTTATTTGTTGCATGGAGGGTCGAGTTGCAGTGAAGGCATAACTTGTAGAGGAGTGGAGCATTTTTTCAAAGGAAAAATGGGAGATTGAGGATTCTTCAATGGGCTTTGTTTTAACCCTTCTACTACACATCACAACCGGTGAGGGTGATCAATGAAGGTGTCAGAAGAGATTTAGGGTTTGTGGATTGAGGATTAGATACGATTTGGGAGTTTTGTTTTTTAAAATTTTAAATTACTTTTGTATTTAATAATAATAAAATTTTTATTTTAAACTATTTTTATATTTAATAATAATATAATACGCCATGTCATACCAAAATAATTATAAAATAATTCAATGTGAAAAAAAATAATATATAAAGTTCAGATATTAAATTAAAATTTTTTAAAATTAATTTAATAAAATAAGAGTGAGAAAATAGTTGAGTGATGATCTGTGTAATTTACTTATATTTAAATACAACATTTCAGGCCAAATTAATTTATTAAATATTCTTATAACTTAAATTGAACACAAATTTTACATATTAAATAAATATATAAATAATTCAGAAGATAGAAAAAAACATAAACATTCACAAATTTATTATTAACTAGGAAATTTTATTTTAAAATAAAATATTATACATCAGAATTTATATATATATAACTAGGCTGGGTTAGGCTTGAGTCAGAAAACTCTAGTCAAGGCCTAACCCAATTCCCAGCTTATGCTTATTCTTCGGGCCTTGTTTTTTTTCCCCAAATCGTTTTAGATTTTAGATGAATCTTCAGATCTGGACCAATAACGTAATCGTTAATAAATGGCATAATGTCAAGAATTGCTTCTTAACGTTTGGACAAATAGTCAATTTGACTTATATTTTGTGAGGTAATTTAACCTTTAATATTTTATATGGGTTAAATTGATTTTTTTCAGATAAAAATTATTAGTCAACTAACGGTAAATAAATTAAAATGACTTAAAAAATGACATGTTAGCATAAAAATAATTTTATATTCTATATAGTTTTATAAAATTATTTTTGACAGATGTGACATTAGGGATGGACATTTTACCTGATCCTACCCAGCCCGACCGGGTTGGATTTTTTAATTAAAAAATTAAGTTGAGTTGGGTTGGATTTTTATTAAGGATGAAGTCGGGTCGGGTTTAGGGTGAAAACTACTCGACCCAAGACTAATTGTGTAATTTTCTCCTAAATTTTTAGAGATATATATAATAATACATTCTCTTTATATATTTTTATACTTAGGTCCTTAAAATTGAATTTTTATTTATAATTTAGTCCTTAAAATTATTGTTTTTTACGATTGAGTCCCCTAAAATTATTTTTTATAATTAGGTCCCTAATTTTTTTCTATAGGTTGGGTTGGGGTCAAGTTTAGGGTTTTTATTTTCGGGTCGAGTTGAATTTTTTAAAGAGTGCATTCGAGTCGAGTTCAGGTTTAGTGTATTTATTTTCGGGTCAGGTTCGGGTGGGCAAAAAACTCGACCCGTGCACATCCCTATGTGACATTCTTTCAAATAATACATTTGACTATATTACACTAACATGTCAGCGTGTACTACCATGTATGTTTGTCACGTCATTTAATTGAAGCCATTACCATTCGTTGACTAACAATTTTCATCCACATAAGGGCTATTTTGACCTAAAATAAAACATTGAGATTATATTGCTTCAAAAAAAGAATATAAGCCAAAGTGACTATTTAATCAAATGTTAGGGACATTTTTTAGTTTTATGCCTAAATAAATTTGTATTGGATGAAACGAAGAGTGAGATGAATTTATAATATATATCAATTTTCCGAAAATCAAATGCACAAAATTTATTCGAACTATTTTATTTTAGATAATATTTTGCGTTTCCACATTAAATTGTTTAGATAAAATGAGAAGAAAAAAAGAAACTACCTCCAATAAATTAGGAAATGAGACTAAAAATTATAACATGTCAATCTAAAAGTGAAATGGGTTTTTTTTGTGAGTTTAAACATTTTTCTTAAGAATGAAATCATAAAAGTCTTTGTCGGAGGAAATGACGACTATATTGGCGACGGTGGATGCAACGAAGTGAACCTAGAATTTTATCAGAAAAAAAGATTAAAAAAAAAGTTAGAAAGAGTTTTATAGTGAAAAATTACATTGTTAGAAGAGATAATTTTAAATTTTAAATTTAATTATAAAACAAATATAAAAACTTGATATTAGTATGTGATACTTTCTTTTTTGTTTGGTCCATATGAACTATATGATGTAGATTTCTTGATTTATGGGCCTTTGCTTGTTATTTAGCATTATTATTAAGCAATACTTTATGCAACAAATCTTAACTCTAATTATTTACAAATTTATTATCGTCATTGAAACACATAGAGCCAACATGAAAGAAAAGAACATTTTTAAAAAATAATTTGTCACAAAAACACTTAATATGTAAGTGCAACTTGCATAATGGAAATTAAATAATATAATTAATTTATGATTATAAAATTTATAGGAATGACATATAGAATGTTTTATTTTAAAGAAAAAACATTTTCAATCATTATTTACCGAAAAAAGTCCATAAAGAATGATGGTGGAGGTAAGTGGTTGTGATTTTGAGTGAAGAAGAACATTTTTAGTTATTGAAAAAAGTAATTAAATCTTAACTAATCCAATCTCAATAAACTTTAGGGTAAGCATGGAAGATTCTATGCTATTGCAAATGGATTTGTGACTGTCAACTAATCATAACCCCACATTTATGATAATTTTAAATTCTGTCATTATAAATGAAATAAATTTAATTAGAAGTGGATTTCTAATGATCAAATTCGTATTCATAGCATGTTGTGTATAGATTGAGACTTTTAGTTCCCTAGTTGGGTTTTTATACACACTGTATAGATAGTTGTGGGGTACATAACATTCATTTGTAGTTAGTGTTGTTTTTTAGTTGGAGTACAAAGCAGAAATGTAACACCCAAAGATTTTGAGAAAAAAGAAGATGAAATGATGAAAGGAGGTGCTGCCAAGGGGTTTCAAACCCGTGTCCCTTGGCCTTGCGAGAAAAAGGCTTAACCATCTGGACTAAGTCTAGTCTTTATTAAAAACTAGCCTTTGTTTCTTTTAATTGATGTTTTCGAGTATCCAAATAACAAATCATTGAAGTATCAATTGGATATCCAACCACCCTCTTTATTGTGTAATTAAAGCACATTTGGATCTGGGAAAAAAATGAAACGCCAGATCTAGAAACTTCTTAACGTTTTTTTTCCCTTCCCCCTCACCGTTTGTGCTCCGACCACCATGCTCCGGCTGGCCGTAGTGTGCACCGCCCTCATCGCCACCATCCTTGCCTCTTCGTCGTCGAAACCCGACCGCCCAACCACCATTCTCGATAGTCGTTTGCCTTTAAACGGTGAAAAACCGTTCGAGTTTGTTACCGCCGATCTCCTCCACCGTCAGGCAGTGGTGGACATCGCCACCACTGGCATGTACGTCGTTCAGCCCCGAACTTGTCACCGCCAACCACTCGCCCAGCCGCGCCGTCTTCTACCCTGGAGAACGTCTCAAAGGTTCGGTGAGAACCTAAACGACGTTCCTCGGTTTTCCTCTATTTCCGGCCACCACGAACGTCCGTTTGAGATGTGGGAGTGGCGGCTGAACTCCCCACACCGAGCTGAGCAAAGCCCAACCCATTGATCGCGTGTTTGACTCTGGCAAAGGTCGCATCGGAGCAATGCGCTTTTCGGCCACCTTGTCTCATTTTGGGTAAGATCCGGTGGGTATTTCGGCTTGACTCGTAACATTATCGTGTCATTTAGATTGCTGTATTGATGAGCTTCTTTTTTTTGGCAGTTTTGGTGTCCGATGCGTCTCCGGTGACCGTTTTCGGCGAGGTTTCCGACGAGATTTGTTAGGGTAAGTGAACCGGGTTCAAACCGGCCCCAAACCCGAGCCAATAAACCGGTCGGCCCATGACCCAGACCCGAACCGAACCGAACCGGTCCGACCTGACCCGTTTATAACCTGCATCTGACCCGGCTGAGTCAACTCAGTGAGTCAACTTGCCTGAGTTGACTCAGTGAGTTAACTCGCCGAGTCAACTTAGTTGACCTTATCTGATGACGTCATGCTGACATCAGCGTTGACTTAACTGCTAACGTCAGCGTTGACTTTGACCAAAAAGTCAAAATTTTCAAAAAGGCTTTATTTTATGTTTTTCGACGTCCTGAGTCCGATTTTGAAGCCCGTTTCGTGAAATCTCAACCCGAAAGCCTCCGAATCCAACCTTGAACCTGAACTTGTATATGTATTTAATTATTCAGTTAAGGACTTTGTGAATAAGGTCTAATCTTGGAGTTTGTGTATTTGAAGGTGTTCAAAGTTCCTTGTATTTGAGATGTTGAGGGACATTGAATTTGGGTTCGAGTGTGATCGAATGAAGTATCATGAATCGACCGGTGTAGCTCGGAGTTGAGGTAATACATTACTACCTCTTGTATGCTTTATGATACATCGCGGTATCCGGTAAACGCATGCATAATTGTGTTTAAGCGTATGATTAATTCTGTTTATGCCTAATTAAATATGGAAAAGTGTAGTAAACTAGTTGAGACTAGTGCTCGGTTAGAAAGATGAGTGACTTAAAGAACTTTCGAGACCTAAGAATGATTGATAAGACTGTGATGCTCTAAATTGGGGTTTTGCTTGTTAATGATTTAAATTTCTGAAATGCTAAGTTAAGAGATGATGAAAATACCTCTGAGAGTAATGCGATATGAGATTTTGCTCTTTATCTTATAAACAACTGATTCATCGAAAAATCTCGTTATACTTGGAATGACCTAGTAATAAGATTTGCATCTCCGGGAATGTAAACACTTAAGCTATTCTTGAATTCTGAATAATCTCCAAAGACAAATTTACAAGAATTTTTCACATGTCCAGAGCTACCAATGGTGTAGTTATCGGATTGACTAAAGCGTCTAAAATTACAAAGAGGAATGAAAATATTAATAAGGCGGAATTAATCGGAACAACGTGATGACAAAAAAAGGACTAAATTACCCTCGAGCACTAGATGCCAAAATTAACCGAAATGATGAATATACCCTCGAGATTGGAAAGAAATGAACAGTTGGAACAACTGAAAGGCTCATAATTTTTGGAACACCCTCGGATATGAAGCATCTGAAATACTTGCGAATGCTGAAAATGACTGAAGGTACCTCTACGACTAGAATAAGGAATACCAATAAAGTCAAACAATATAATGACTCTAAAGTGGTAATTCACGACCCGTGTTTATTTGTCGTTTCTGATACTATCGTAATTTTGGAAAGATACCATGTGGCGATATGTTCGGATTATTTGGAGAAAGTACTCAGTTATTGGTAAGAGCAACATGTTTCCTAAAAAAATAATAATAAATTCGATGCTATGGAACGAGTTCGGGTGTTATATACATGTTCAGGAATTTGGAAAAATTACCGCTTGGATACATGTTTGATCTCTCGTAGTAAGTTCGGTGGATGTAAGGTGAAGACGATCTGTTTTGTTGTTACGCTATAATCAGTTCTGGAAATGAATGCTTAAGATGTATTTATCCGATTATATTTCAAACTCTGTGTTAATGGTTTCAATTAGTTCAGAGGGACTCGAAAGCTTGATGAGCAGCTAGAATTCCTGAACTCGGAACATCACCGTTTATACCTTGTTGGTTCAGTTTACCAAATTACCCCCCGAAGGTCAGTATGACCAACAATACCCTCGTAAGCTTTAACGATCGAATCACTCTCCATATATATAAAATCCCAATGATTCTAATGCATCAACTTCCGATGTTGATTCGATCCGTCTTATCGAACTCCCCTATTCGTAAGGACCTCGTTCTGAAATCAGTCTAATTGTCAAATGTCATCTTTCTGATATCTATCAAGTACCTCTAAGAAATAAATTGGGCCGTAAAGCGTGTACCATGTATCTGTAAATACTTTCTGTTCTAAACCAAGACCATATGCTTAAAATTTAAAAGTATGATACCGTAATTCAAAAGGAAAGAAATTCTCTGACTTCTGACTTTTGATATGAAAAATATATTTGATATATGACATTGAATACGAAATAATACTAATGATAATAAAATAAATTTGATATATGTCTTCTGGTATAAAAAATAAATTTGATATCTATTTTTTGTAATACTGTCTTCTGAATATAAACTGAAATCATCTGGGGTATATTATCTGGGATATGAATGATGATCTGTAGGCTCAGCGCTGGTAAGTCCTTTTGTACTTAAGCTCCTACGCCCAATGGGCCTAGGGTAAGCCTTTCTGTTAAGCTCCTACGCCCACGGGCCTAGGGTAAGTCTTTCTGGACCTAAGGTATCCCCTTAGGTAGGCTCCTACGCCTCATGCCTAGGGTAAGACCTTCTGTATGCAGTTCAGGGAGAATTGCATTTTGGAGTTCGGTTAGAGGGTAGTTAAGTAAATTAATAAAATTTTCTGACCTCTTTTGAAACATCCCCCACTAAATTAATGTATCAAAGTGAATCTTCAGTAAACTTACAATTTGCGCTTAAGGGACCACTCTGAACTCCTTGATTCAAATTCTGAAAATCTGAATCTCTTTGAATCTCTGGTTTTAGACTCACTTCTTACGGTTCGGGTGATCAATTAAAGAATAACTTTGTTGTCTTCTAGTATAATATTCCTTTAAAATCTCGAATCGTAATTTGAAATTACTGCTGCCCAGTTCTTCATGACAGTGTTAAGCTTGTCATATACCTGCTTGTGCTTTTAGCATCTCATGGTAGGTTGTATTACTGAGCTTTTCGAAGCTCACATTGTTTTTATCATCACAGGTTAAAAGATCGACCATGTTGCAGCTATCAACGTCGATATGAGAGCTTCTTCGGCTCGCTCGTGGAGTATGGTATTTGTGTAATTAGGGGGCATGTATGTCATGTTTTGGTTTATATTCAAGTCTGAAACTTGTATTAATAATTTGTATCATAGTTTTGTTTCATTGTCTGAATGTTTTCTGGAATTGTATTTTAGTTCAAAACTTGATTTATGATTTTTAATGGTTTGACAAATTGTTTATTTAAAATTTTATCGTGGGTCGCTCCGGTGACCCTAATGTGACTTCTTAGGATCCGTATTAATGCATAGACGGGTCTAGGGGGTTACAAGAAATTCACCTAAAATATTTGATTAGAAGCGTAAATCTCGTAATGAACTGTTAGGTTCTTTAAATAAAATTAGAGAATTAAATTATGATAGTGTGAATGGCGCAAACTAAATTGAGAAGGTCATTCTCATAATTTAGCTCTACAATTTCTGATTAAGATTAATCAAATAAATCATATAACAATGATTATATTCATTGACAGATTTAGAACTACTTTTTAAGGTGAGCACACATAAAATCTCAGAGTGGGCACATCTCATACATATTAAAAAAAATTTAAGCACTAATTCATAAAAATTAACAAAATTAAAGTCAAGTGTATAAAGTTTAAAAAGTTTAGAGTGGGCACGTACATATCCTAAAAATATATTTTTTAAATATCCAATAATTATTTTTTTCCTCCTAAAAAGTTAGATTTTTGAACTAACACATTTTTTAGTATTCTAATCTCATTATAAGTCGTGTTTTAGTCTGATTTTATATATAAATAAATTTATATACAATTGCAAACTATATTGACTGAACTCAAACTACTAAAAAACATTTCACCCTTGTAACCACTAATGATTTTTTGAACTAACCCATTTTTAATCTTAAAATATTAATAGACACCAATAATCATATGGTTTTTTTTATAGAATATTAAACTCTTAATTTAATTAATTGAATGCATCAGATCCATATATATAGTAAAATAACATTACGGAATAGATAAGCAAAGTTTTTTATTTCCTGAATAGTTTGAAACTGTGAACAGTTACACCGTCAAAGTTGAAACTATGAACAGTTAAAACCTCGACATTTCCATTGCTTTGGGAAACCACTAAAGAATATCAATTGGTCAAATTTGGTGCCTCCACCTCTATCTTCCTTTGATTTTTATATAATTTTATTTAAATATTTTCTGTCACATCCAGGATTCCACCCAGTCTAAACAACTTTGTCATCACATGTGTTAGCTGATTCATCACATTCACATGGCCAAATAAGAAATTAAGGACGAAATTTTTTTAAAAAAATTTCTACAATTATTCTAATTGCAACTTGAAATTCTTTTTTTATGAAAAAAGATATAATTAATTTAAAAGAATTATTTTAGGGTTTGTTGAGATGCAACATTGCTAAAGAATTGTATACTTTATTCCACGTGTTGCACGTTTACAAGTTTTATAGTTTATTAGAATTTTAGGATTAAAATAATTTCAATGTTTTCGTAATTACTACATTTTTTGGTAGGAATAGGAAAAATGAGAATATAAAATGAACTTTTTAAATTAATTAAAAAAATGCAAGTCTCCCCACAAAAAAATATGTGAATGTCTATCAATCCACTTAGCATGATGCTGCTTTAAGCTCTTCCATACAACTTTAACTCTTACTATTATTAGTGGGTCATTACCCTCCTCCCAAAAATATATGTTTAATAGGATGTGCAGTATCATCACTCTTGTATTCTAATATATTTTTTTTAAATGTTGGACTAATATCTACACTCCAGTGACGGAACTTGGTAAAAGAGTTTGAGAGGTGAAATTAATTTTTTAAAAGAATTAAAAGTTTTTTTTTGAAAAGTAGAATCGATCTTTTATTTATTTGGATAGCCCTGATTCGAGCTTCGTTAAAAAATCTCCCTAAACCTAGATGGAGGAAAAAGAGTGCATCGAATCAGAGACGTACAAGGCTAATTCGTAAAACACCTACAAACCCAAACAATTTTGTCTCCGTTCGCTACAAACCATCAACAACATAACACCATCATTTACAACATTTGGACACAACACAGAAACCATCACACGAACAGTAAGCTAACAAATGTTCAATAACTCCAAAGCTCATGCACGATATATTACACCAACACCTTAGCAACTCGCTTAATAAAATGCAAAAGACACACCTGTGGACTACTGCCTGGGAGCCTAACCTGGTTGCACTAGAATTGAAGACTTCCGTGTGAACCATCACATAGTTTCGGCTCAACCACACGAATGAGGGTTTCATTTTCTCGCACATGCCTTCAATACTTCAATGAATTGCTCAGCCCCCTTCCCCAGTTGACCAACATCCAACTCATTACACCTCTACCTCAATGCAACCTTGCTGAGCTCGATGCAATACGGTCCCTTCTTTCGCTAGCTTGGGAGTTACACAAATGAATTCTTGTCATGGACAGTTGGACAAGAATACAGACCGAATTTCCATCATATCATTAGCTCTATTAATTCCCTTCTTTGCCATCGCATGTGCTTCACAATTAGCTTCACGATAAGCAAATTGAATATGTCATCCATGAGAAGAAATCATGGAGTAACATTGCAAAACAATATGAGAAAAAATTGTAGGAGTTAGATGAAGATTATGAATCCATTTAACTGCAAGTTGGTTGTCATATTCCAGAATTAATTTATGAGAACAAACCTAGCACAAAGATTCGAAAATATGACACGCTTCTAATATACTTTTCAACTCTACAAACATAGGATTGGAGCGGCCAATTGACTTGGAAAATCTAACGATGCAACCACCATACTCATTTTCCAGTATTTCCCCAATACCAGCATTCTCATTACTGCCCCTTACTGCAGCATCAGCATTGAACTTTAGGAAACCTTGACTAGGGGAAACCCAATTGTACTGTACTGTTCTATGAGTTGTATCAGGTGACACCATAGCTTCTTCCGGAACGCGTGTGAAGTCAAGAAGAGAAAGAATCAATTGCGGCCAATTCCCCTTCACCCAAAAACCAATCCTTAGCAAAGTGCTCTCAAACATATGCAAGACAGAAACACCTTTATTCTGGAATATTCGCTCATTCCTAGTTGTCCATACTGTCCAAATGAACTCGTAAAAAGCAATGCACCAGATGAGCCTTTTCCTTGTTTGAATCGGCTGGGAAACCTACAATATGAATAAGGATCTAACATCCCTAGGCATAACTAAATTAAAATTGAACTTACTTCACCATTTTTGCTATAAACACCATGAAATTTTGCAATGGCAAAAATGTGATTTAAGGTTTCTACTTCTTCGTTGCAAAGCACACACATCCTAGAGGCCGAAACCGAGACGCCTCTCTTATATAATTCATCCTTTTGGGGAATTCTACCATGCATAATTTTCCAAACAAAAGCACTGACTTTTATAGGCACATGCTTCGACCAAACATGCCTAAAAAAATTACCCTCTTTCGAGCCCGAAAAGAGTGAGTGTTCACAGTAGTCTTTGACATTGTAGCAACCCGATGTTGATCCATCCCACACTATTTTGTCATTTTGATAAGCACTCACACTATATATGTTTATCGCAACCATAAAATTGTTTCAAATTTCAACTTCCCATCCAAACAAAGGCCTTCTCAGATCAAAGTGCCAATGCTAAACACCATTCGATAATGATCCAAATTCACTAAATTTACCTCTCTTCTTCAGAGACAAAGCATAAATTCTTGGGAATGATATTCTGAGAGGAGATACTTTCGTCCAAGGATCTTCCCAAAAATCTATGAAATTTCCATCTCCAACAACGAATTTGATCTTCTTAGTGAAACTGTCTACTGGATCGGAGAGAGGTCGAATGATGTTTCTCCACACCCTTGACCCGGTTCAACTGTTTCCTTCTTCGGCAGCAAACATCTAGTGTCATAGCCAAATTTCACGTCAATCACCCTCTTCCACAAAGACTCAGCTTCCGATTCATATCTCCACAACCATTTATTCAACATTGCTCTATTTTTCATTTTTAAATCAATGATACCTAAGCCTCCAAGTTGTTTCGATTTGCAAACTTTATCCCATTTGATCTAGTGGATGGGTCTTGGAGAACTTGGACCCCAAATGAACTTTGCAATCTTTTTATCAATGGACTCCGCAACTGCATTAGGCATTAGAAATATGGACATATAATAAATTGGTAAATTGACAAGAATTGACCTTACCAACGTGATGCGTCCACCAAAGGATAACAATAGTCCTTTCCAAGATTCGAGCCTAGAAAATACCTTGTCTATGATTGACTTTCATAATGTTAGAGAGTTGTGCGAATGACCAGGCGGAAGGCCCAAATAAGTGGTTGGAAGGTGATCCTCGTAGTACTTGATTTTTCTAGCCCACTCATTCACTTGGGAGCTATCAACATGCACCTGGTACATCTTTGTCTTCTTCAAATTCAATTTAAGACCAGACATTAATTCGAAAATTTTGAGAATCCTCTTGATATTTACTGCATAATTTTCCCTGGGCTTTGAAAATAGTATAAGGTCGTCAGCGAATTGAAGATGAGTGATTCTCCAATTGCTCTGCCCTACTCGAACACCATTAATAAACCCCGAATCGGTCGCTTTATACATTAGAGAGCTAAGTGCTTCGCCAATTATGTTGAATAAAAGAGGGGATATCAGACAACCTTGTCTTAAGCCCCTGCTTATTTTAAACGGTTTTGTTGGTTTACCGTTGACAAGTACTGAGATTGAAGATGTTGACAAACATAACATAATCCGCTCTCTCCACTTAGATCCAAAACCCATTTTCTGCATAATAAGATCAAGAAAGGACCAATTGACAGTATTATATGCCTTCGAGAAGTCAGCTTTAAATACAATAGCCTGCCTCTTCTGTTGCTTTAAGTCATCTAGTATTTCGTTGGCTACAAGGACACGATATGAGATTTGTTTCCTGAGAGTGAACGCAAATTGGTTGTCGCCTACAACCTCGCTGATACACGCTGACAGTCGCCTCGATAGTACTCTCACCAGGATTTTATATAAACTCCCCACTAAAGAAATATGTTTGAAATCATCTAAACTCGTAAGAGAACCATTCTTGGGGATCAAAGTAATGAATGACTAATTAAAAGATCTGTCTGAAAATTTTCCATCATGAAAGTCATCGAAGAATCTCATAATTTCATGTTTCAACACCAACCAGAACTTCTTGAAGAAGTCTAAATTGAACTCGTCCGGTTCAGGAGCACGCGAACCATCTGCAAAATCGATAGCACTCCACACTTCCTCCGATGAAAATGGAGCTTCAAGCATGGTTGCTAATCCCGTACTAATCTTCTTGAAAGGAATGTCTAGTGAAGCTAAAGGAATGGTGGTCTTTTTGTTATAAGTACCCTCAAAGTGATTAGAGATAGCCTCGACAATATCCTCATGTCTTTTAAATGTTATGTTTCCAACCTTAATCACTTCAATGTGGTTCACTTTGTTTCTAATGGAAGCTGAAATATGGAAGAACTTAGTGTACTTATCTCATTCTTTAAACCATCTTAACAACGACTTTTGGATCTATTCCCTTTCTTCAATTCTGTATCTACTCCATAGCTCACCTTGCAACATTTTGATTTCCCTTAGGATGTCTTGATTATCCCTATCATTCAAAAGTATACCTTCCAAACTTGCGATCTTTTCCTCAATCTCATTTATGCTACTACTGCTCCTTGATTTCTCCTCGGCAACCCAATCTTTAGTTACCACTTTGATTTGTTTCAAACAATTACCCACACCTCGATTTTGAGCCTCGTTAGCTGTTCGCTTTACTATTTCCACATAATTAGAATTGTCTGCCAAATAACTGAACCACTTGAACGACCTACCAGTTGTAACATTTTTGCTCTCTTGGAGAATAATCGGATGATGATCGGACAAGCTTCTGGGCAAGGATTTCTAAATGATGTTTGGCATCCACGCCAAAACTTCCGGTGATACTAAAAATCTGTCTAACCCGCTCCCAACACTTCTGATTTCACTTCTATCCCAAGTGAATGGGCAACCTTTTAATGGTAAGTCAATTAACTCGTTGTGCTGGATAAATTCAGAAAAATCCACCAAGGATCTGGGATCAACATCAACTCCCAATCTTTCCTCGCTTGCCATTAATGTATTGATGTCTCTCGCAAGTAACATTGGAAGTTTCAGGGATGAAATGATACCTAAAATTGACTCCAAAAAGTTTTTTCTTTCTTGCATATTGTTTGGTGTGTATACATTTATAAGAGTGATTCTTTCCTTTACTTGCATCCGGATGTCCGTGGAAGCTATAAAACAATCCAAAATCATTGAGTTCTCCTCCCGAAATGCACTTGGATTCCAAATTGTTAATGGTCCTCCCGAGGCTCCATTGGAGGAAGAATAAACCAGTTTGAACCTTGATCCTGTCAGACGCCTAGCTTGCTGGGGATTAATTTTTTGAACTTTAGATTCCTGGATAAACACTACAAAAGCCTTGCTTTTTGCCATTACTGTTAACACTGCGCGAATTTTTTCGGGTTTACCCAATCCCCTCACATTCCAAGATAAGAAGGTACAATTCATTTAAAAACTATAAACACGACATATAAATTCACATACTAGGGTGATGGGGATTACTCCTCAGCCTCCAATTTCTCGAAATGAGTCATCACTATCATGTTCGATTTAGCAAATTTAGCCCCAAGTTTGTGTGCAAGCTGTAAAGTATTTTTAGCTTGACCCTAAGTGTAGATTCCCCGGATTCCACTAGCACTTCTTCCACTATTTGATGCACAGAGGGGGATGTTGTTGCTTGACTCAAAATGCTTCAAAGTGTCAAGATCATCAAACCAGATTAGGAGCATCGATTGTTTGAGGTCCCAAAAGATTAGAATATGTTCCTCCTCTTCAAATTGAATTACAACGTAGAACCCAGACCATGCGTTTACTTTAACATTAAAACCTTCCGAACGGAGTGCTTGTTGTGCAAAGTTTGCGTCGTACATCCCTTTTACTTGTCCGATAATGCTTTTTTCATCCATTGAGTTTCCTTTTGTTGCACACTAAAGTGATACGGATCGAAAACAACCTTCACCTGGCAATCCTCAAGACTTTTGTTGATAGCTGCAGCTTTGACGTAGCCGCAACTTCCCATCTTTTCAATTAAAACAAGGTTTGATAGTAGCACCTCTTTATATGATTTTCCGTTTGTCTTCTGTAGAAGATTCTTATACAATCTTGAATTTGTTGGTTGTTGAGTGACCCTCCGCACCTCTTTTTTCGTCTGGGCATTGAATGAACTATTGGCCAAGAACAAACTGATTGTGAAACCATCCATTTTCCTTTTATTGCCTTTCTCAATAGCCCTCAATGCATCATCCTTTGATAAGAACCTGACAAACGCAAAAGTATCCTTCCTACTAATCCTCTTGAGGTTGTTATAGGCAATGTAAACATTGATTATTTTTCCGTACGCTGAAAAGGCTTCTTTGAGTGTTGAGACGTGGATTCTTTTGCTTACGTGATTGACAAACAC
This sequence comes from Hibiscus tridactylites, assembly GCA_958450335.1. Taxonomy (NCBI): domain Eukaryota; kingdom Viridiplantae; phylum Streptophyta; class Magnoliopsida; order Malvales; family Malvaceae; genus Hibiscus; species Hibiscus tridactylites. The sequence continues at coordinate 81,287,350 of OY288270.1, forward strand.
AACATACCCCTGCCTCGAAATCGCCTCATGTTTCCTCAGGTTGATAGTACAATACTGATGCCGTTGGCTCCTCAGATTGATGCTGCTTGTCCACCGCTGAAACCCCCTATGATTGTTGCTTCTCTGCCGATGCTGCTTTGGAAGTGAGACCTTTGAGCTTCTTCGAGAGAACTCCATTATCAATCTCTCTCTTTTTGCTTTCCTTTTTCAAGTTTAAATTTATTTTTTTTCAAAAAAATTAAATGTTTTAATTTATTTATTTTTTCAAAAATTTGAGTCTAACTAGAATTTTTGAAAACTTTGAGAGGCTTAATAAGAAATTTTAAAAATTTTGTGAGACCAAATTAAGAATTTTAAAAATTTTAAGTGTTATATTTTGAATTTTTATAATTTGAGGGGATCATGCCCACACATGTCTCTAGCATGTTCTCCCACTACACCTCTCTCAAGCATGACACATGCATGTGCTTTTGACCCTCTAAAAACTGATAAAACTGTAGTTTTGGTCCTCAATATGTTGTAAAATTATAGGTTAATAGAATGAAAAGATTGTATTTTTACCTCAAATTGTGAATGATTCAATCATCGCATTTCTAATTTTGTCCCTGCAATGTAGATTTATTTATTTATTTAGACAATTTCTAATTCTAATCTTACCTAAAGGGGAAGAGAAGGAGAGACTCTAAGAAAAGGAAGGAGGTGTTCCTAGTGAGTCTCGAACCCATGACCTAAAGAAAATAAGAGAACAAAGATGAACAACTTGGCGAACCAGCCAAATCGTAGACTTTTTATGATATTAGAATAAATTTGATTAAGTTTTTGAATTCATATCAAAATCTACGACTATAATAACATCATGTCAAATTGTTCACCATTGATCGAGACTATGATTAAGGATTATTAGGGATGATAACTGACCGGCTCTTTTTAGTCGTATATCCAAGTGTAAGTTACTATCAAGTAATAATTCTTGAGAGTTCGAGGTCGAATCCATATGAAAGTTTGTTTAGAAATTACAAGATTATAAGTTTAAATAAAAATTTCTACAAAGAGAATAATTGATTAAAAATAAATAAACAACGATATAGATGAAAAATGACGAGGTCATGAGAATCCACTCTTGGTATTATACTAAGATTATTTTTTATTCATTTTATTACTCAACTGAAGTCCACATGATGAAGAGAAATCTAATCAGAAGGTCCTGCAATGAAAGTTTAAAGTCTATTGTCCAATGTTTCATGTCCTTAATCAAAGTCCAAAGTGCAATAAACAATGTCTAAAAACGCAAAGGTATAACATATGGTGTTATATGGATAGGTGCAATCAAAATTGATAAACAAGTCTAAGTATTCACTATGCCAATTTGTTTTGTCTACAATAAATCAAGTTAATTAAACCAATTATTTATTGTGCCAAATTACTTGTCTATAATGAATTAAGGTTCTTAATTTACCAATATGAATATTAGCCAAGTAAATTTAGCATCATATACTAATTTAACATGATTTAGTTATACGATAAAAATTTCAAACTAACATTTAATATATACCAAGAACTTCATCATTTTACCTCAACAACTTAACTTAGAAAAACATCATAACCATAAAGAAAATAAAATTTGGTTTATAAAAACCAAACATAAAAAAGAAAATATAAAGATGAAAGAAAGAAAAGTGATCTTAATTTCGTTCGAATAAAAAGTTACAAGAAAACTACCAAGATGATTTACAAGGCAAAACAAAAGCCCATTTACAAAAAAAAATTTGTGATGCTAGATAACAGTGGAGAGTTAATTGTCAATCGCTCTTCTTCACTTAAAAAATATTTTTATATATGGTGGTATCCTTAAAATATCAAAAGTTGACATCATGTTGACACCATTTGTAAGATTTCGGTTTCAGCATTTTTTCTCAACACTTCTACATTTGTTTTGGGTTCCCAATCACTTTGAAAATGTAATAGACTCAATATGCTTTACAACAATATTTTATAGGCCAATTTTCAAGTTCTTGAGCTCAAGTTATAGTCAAAACTGTACAACATATCGAGTGAAAAAATTTAGTACGAGTTTATTGAATCTACTTTCTCAATTTATGCATTTGCTAATTCCTTTCACCTCAGATCATCTTTGGACTCTACTTCATTTGTTTCATAAATACAATCGCCAAAATTAACATATCTAAACTTGCAACTAACATAAAATAACTTTATTAAAAATAGCTGAAAGCATAATAAAAGTACTAAAATCGCAACATATTTAAAATACAAACCACAAAATATGAAATAACTAAAAATCTACAAATATCAATGGAACACTTGATAAATACTTCAAATGTGCACTTTCCCTGTTTAAAGGGCTCTGTTAAATTAGGGAGGAGCAACCCGAAATCTTACTAGCATAGGGCTATACGTCACTATTAACCTATGTGAACTCTTTTTCCTTGTTTTACTACAATTCAATCAATCTTTACTACCGTCATTAAAACAAAGAGAGAACAAATTATACTCTACCTATAGATAACATTTTATAATCGTATTTATGATGTTTTGATACAATTAATAAAAATTGAAGTTTTGAGTTTTGAACGTTTAGAATTAGTTTCGAGTTAATTATATAATTCAATACTTGTAATTATTGATTCTGATTGTGATCATCGCTCCTATCAAATAACATTGATTATACAATCCAATGTTTATAATGATTATATTAATTATAACTTTTTCCAGCGTGGTTGCATGCTCATAGTTTCAACACACGATTTTGCCAAATTGCAACAAAGAATGGTCCACACGAAGCACATGTTTTCTTTAGTGGGCTGCTACCATATATGAATGTGATGTATATGTTTTCAGACATTGAGTGGTCTGAAATCCCTTGTTTTTGTGTTCATTTTCCCACTCCATCAAACTCACGGGGGTTCAAAAACAATAATAATTCAGAGCTGATAGTGAGATCAGATATTTTTAGTGCAATAGTAGACTTGTACTTTTCTTCAAATTACTTGTCAACATTTCTACTAGAATGCCCAAGAAAGACATAAAATTATATATCTGTTTTTTATTAAGTAGATAGACAATTATATTCTTAAGGTAAATATTAATATTTGAACTCATACAAAATTAGATAACATAATAAATATGTTTGGCGACTTAATCAATTAATGAATCTCAAAATTCTATATTTATTAATTCCTTGGTGTTATTCTTGTCAAAGCACTTTTACTCTTTTTTTAATTAGAAATTTGTTTATAATTGACCAGAAGAAATAAACACATTTGAAGAGTTGTACACCGATTTAGGATTATTAACCTTGCTAGTTCATTTTTAAAAATTTATAAAACTAAGTAGTTTACGCTGTGTCAACAAATTTTATCTATTAGGGATGACAACGGGGCGGGGTGGATTTTTTGGCCGCCCTGAACCTGCCCGATCTATAAACTTTTAAACCCGACCCCGACCTGACCCAAAATTTTTAAAAAAATATTAATCTTCGTCGACAATAAATGTTAGATTCGACCAAACCACCATCACAATTATAAAAATAGGTTTCAAGAGACCTATATAAAAAATAAAATAAAACTCAATTAAATTATTCACATGAAAATACATATTTAAAATAATAAACTATAACCATTGACCGCTTGAATCAGATATTTTAAAACTCGAACAACATCTAACAAAAATTTACGATAAACACAAACTAAAAAAATAGCTTAAAACCCCTGAAAGTATTTACATATAATGATATTTTCATAAATATATTATATATATATATAATTTAAAATATACCGGGGCAGGGCAGGACAAGAAATTTTTACCTCATACTCGAACCCGTCCCGCCCCTACTCAATGCATTTTAATACCCTCCCCACCCAAATCCCCAAAATTCAAGAGAAAAAATTCGATCGGGTTAGTCGAGGCACATCTAGTCGGGTCGAAATCGGATAATTTTGCCATCCCTATTATCTATTAATTATTATTACAACTTTACTATAATATTTTTCTTCAGTGTTGCAAAATTTGCAACAAATTGTCCACCTTAGACCAATTTTAAAGTGTTAGGCAAATGGAGAATAACATCCCTACTTTTTCTTTTTACATTTTCCATTCAAATCTTCCCTTTTTGATTTTCCCCCTTTTATAGAGAATATTAATCTTTTTAAAAATATTCCCTAATTTCCCTCTTTGCTCATTTCATATTTACTTCTTTTGGGGTTATACTTGAACATAAAATCAAAATGTATATTTATATATATTGATATCTCTTTTTTGATAATATGTCGGTTGAATTTATAGAAAAATATAATTGAAAAATATGTCAAATAAAATGAAACCGTAGTAGAAAAATAAAAGAATAAAGGAAAACACAAAAAACTAGAGAACGATTAGACCAACACACGTCCAATGAGCTGCAACGACAGAGGTGAAATAAATATTGGATAAAGGAAGCAAGAAACATTGGATAAAAAAAATTCATTGTCTCCAACCACCTACACTCTTAAGGATCGAAGTAGGAGTAGTGAGCGAAATCAACAATCGAACTTAGGAAGATGTCACATGTTGTTTACATGTGTTAACTTTTTGTTTTACGGGAATAAAAAAACTTCACAAGCGAGTTTAAGAAGATGTCACATGTTGTTTTTTTATTTTTGATATATTGATTATAAATTTTTTTTATTTATACGAGTGGGGTTAAAAATAATCATATCTTTAAATATTTTTTTTTATAAATAAATTGATGAGACATGTGACATGTGACGATATTTAAATTTTACTCGTAGAGGTAAAAATAAATAAAATCCATTTATGGGAGACTAGAATTGAACTATAATTTGGGGGATTACAGTTTTACCATGTATTGATTTTAAAAAATCACTATTTTGGAAGGGACTAAAAATGTCATTTTCTCATTTTAGGAACCAAGACCACTACCCATCTCTTGCATTTGCATCTATCAATATATCGAATAATTATTATTTTTAAATATAGTATAAGAACACATGACAATATCCTGAATATGCTTGTGTTTTTATGCGAATAAAAAAATAGTTACCTATATATATAATTAGCAGATATTAGTAGTTGGATGAATAAATATCTTAGTTAATAATTACCTAATTAATGCTCTTAAATTACTAACAATTACTTTTTGAAAGTAGAGGTTAGTATCTTGTACTTCTTAATTAACGATTGGTTTTAGTCTCAACTACATATATCCACAAGGACCACAACCACATAAAAAAAAAGTTAAGAGCTCAATAAAGAAAAGAAAAAAAATATGTTTTGTGCTATTGATAAAATAGTAGGGTGGAAGAAAAAAAATATTTTTATATAACCAGTAGCATTCGATCTATTATTTAATTAATTCATATCAAATACTATAAAGATTTATTATGAAAATATTTTTTTTTAATCTAACCTTTTTTTTCATTTAACTAAAATTTGAATATCTGATGTTACTAAAAGCACTTAACGCATCAACCTAAGTAAAATTAAATTGTGTGGTGTTGAATGCTGAAATTGCATTTCCCAAATCAGTGGATAAACTTAAACATGAGCCATAAAAAACCATCATATTTTTCTTCTTTTCTTTTGATTTTTCTTTCCTCACCAATAAGTACTTTAAGTTGAGTCAATAACTTTGTCTCTGATTTGATCTTATCACTTCTTTTTTTCCAATTTGCTTATGCATGCTTTGTTACAAGTTGACCCAACACACCAAAATTTTCTTCACTTTCACACTTCAAAAATCAAAATTCAACTTTATTTAATAACAAAAACTCAAATTTTCTTTTTTAAAAACCTTATATGAACACTATGATTCATAGATTTTTAAAATAGAACGCAGAAAATTATAATATTCACTCTAATTTTCCAGTTACGCAACATTCGGCATGTTATTAAATTCGTTAAAAGAATATCTAGGTTTAACTATGTCACCAATCCTTGTACTCTTCAAATTTTTTAAATTTAACCCCTTATGTTCTGATCTTGTCGCTTTGACAAGGCCATAGCTATAATGAAAAAGGTTGAGGCTTTGAGACCTTGACGACAAATTCTGAGTCCCACCATATGTAAATCATACAGAATTACTATGATCTAAGTTCGATTTGTGATTTTCATTAATTGTATCCTAAAATCAAACAAGTTCATGGTTTGAATCATGTATCAACTGAGTCCTTATTTGAAAATTTCTAATAAAATTCTTGTTATTTTTTTCAACCTAAGGTCTTATTTGATTGTAATTTTTTGAATAAAGGCTCATTTGATCCATGAGGCCTGCTTGATTTTTTGGGTACAATTAGATGTACCTATTTGATAATAAGGCATTAATTAATTATGCTTATTTGCCAATTAGTATGATTGTACTTATACTCCTCCCCATAAAATTCTTGCTGATTTAAAAGCAAAGTATCAAAGTACAAGGACTGAAATCGGAATTGGACCAAAGTTTTTAAAAAATTTGTTCGTTTCAGACTATGGAACCTTAGACAAATGCCGTCGGTTGACTAACAAGCCGTCAAAAGAAAATTAGAAAACCAGCAATAAAAAAGAGAGTGAGAAAAGTCAAGAGACACGTGGAAAGATCCTGATGGTGGTGACCCACCACGTCATCCAGTTTGCAGGTGTTTCGAACTGTAATCTCTACTTCTATATAAACTCCCCCGTTGTTTCCTTCTTTGCATATTCCATTTTCAATTTCATAAGTTTCTCTCTCTTCATTTCAGAGAAGAAAAAGAAGAAAAAGCAAAGAGATTTACATATATAGTTTTGTGTTTGAGGTGATATATAATTAGATTGAAGCTATGCCGGCGGGTGGATTCTCATCGGTGCCACCGGCGGGGGTGGAGTTCGAAGCTAAGATCACTCCGATTGTCATCATTACTTGTATAGTGGCCGCCACCGGCGGCCTCATGTTCGGTTACGACGTCGGTGTTTCTGGTAAATTCATTCTTTCATGCTTGCATGAAAATTCATTATTATAAACTTTTTATTGGGTAGTTTTGGAATTTCATTGTCATAAAACCGTTGAGCAAAGAGTCTTTAGCGGTACTTAGCGGAACCCGGCAGTGGTTTATTCGGCTTTTATAGGTTCATTTTCAGTAAAATTACCTTTTTTATCCATCTATGTATATTCTTCCTTTATTTTCTTAAACAACTATACAAACGGGATAAAGTTGAACAAAATTAGGATCAAAGCTACATTGTTTTTGTTAAAACGACTTAAATTGAGCTATTCCATTTTAGGATGGACTAAAATGGGCTATTAAAACTTAAGGGGGACTAAACATGTCATTAGACCATTCAGGAAATTAATCAACACAAAAAAAATATTAGAAAAAATAGTTCATCGTCACTACTCAGAAAACACGGGGAAAAAATAATAACTGATTTATTTTGTAAAAAAAAAATGAATTGAAATAAATTAATAATTAATTTGTTTTGATGTAGGTGGTGTTACGTCGATGCCCGATTTCTTGAAAAAATTCTTTCCGGCTGTTTATCGGAAAACTAGAAACCCGGGAAGAGAAGGAAACTACTGCAAATACGACAACCAAGGCCTGCAATTGTTCACTTCCTCGCTTTACCTGGCCGGTTTAACCGCCACTTTCTTCGCTTCCTACACCACTAGGACGCTCGGACGCCGCCTCACCATGTTGATCGCCGGTTTCTTTTTCATCGTTGGTGTTGTCCTCAACGCCGCCGCTCAAGACCTTATCATGCTTATCATCGGCAGGATATTGCTAGGTTGCGGTGTCGGTTTCGCTAATCAGGTAACACATATTAATATTTGTATGTGTATACTATATTCATTGATTAAATGAATAAAACAAACTCTAAGAATTAATAATTAAATTTAATCTCTTTTTAATTTTTTTTGGAACGAAAATTTTCGATATTAAATAATTACATAATTTCGATTATATCTAGAATTGAATTTTATGTACTCATGGTTCTCTAAAGTTTTGAGTTAACAACTTATCAGGTTTTTTATTAGTTTTAAATTTAGTCAACTAAAACACTATCTCCTCCCATTTTTTGGTTTATTTACTTATTAGGTCCTATTAGTTAGGCGTTAGTCAAATGAAACCCTAGCCCCTGTTTTTGTTTAAATATTTATTGTGTTTATTTAAATTTTAAAATTAAACTTTAGCCATAAATTCTTTTGATTTAAAAACTTCTTATATCCTTATCTATTTTGATGTTAAACAACTTTACCTCCAATTCCTAATCCGCTCTTTTTATTGCTACATTTTTCACCCAGAAAATTCAAACATTAACTTATTTAATGATTAATATTTTTTTATTACTATTCAGTTCAACAAATTTGACCTGCATGGGGTTATCCCCAGCTGGACAGTCTCGAAAACAATATTTAATTATTTTTTTAGTCCCTTTAAAACTGTTCTCTTTCTAAACTACTATTTCCAGTTGTCTAAGCAAGTTACATTTTCCACGAATTCTTACATTCCAACCAATCCCATTGCAACACCTGCCACAAAATACTTATCAGTTGGCATAGTTTTTTTTTTCGGTAAGAAATGGACCGACATTTATCGCCCAATATTACACCCATGTCGTTTAGTGCCACAATTTCTAACATTTGATTAGATTAGATTAATTTAATTAATTAACCAACCAACCAATCCTTGTTGTTTAATCATGTTATTTATTTTTATTATGTAAAGAGATAATTAAAATTTTAAGGTTAGTATCAAGATTCGAACTCATATAAAATGAGATAACACAACAATTTTTAATCACTCGATCAATTAATAGAGTTCTGATTTGACTACTTTAAGTATTAGTCGCAGTTTATTAAAAAAAATATTAGTCACAGTCCAAATTGTTGTCTTTTCCACTAACTTTCCAAACCTTAAAGATATTATTACATATGTATGTATGTTCGGAACTAGAAATTTATAGGGGAACCAAAATGAAATTAAGAAAACTAAAAATTTATAAAAGGGGCCAAAATGAAATAAAAAATTTTGAGGGGATCATACTAAAATTTTACAAACTTAGAAGGGGTTATAGAGATAATTTTACTTTTTTCTAAAAAAATCTATCATATTCCATTATTCCTAATGGAAAAGAGTTGGCGGGGACTAAACCACCTTAAACCCCTTATGTTTCGCCCCTGTATGTATGTATGGATGGTTAATTTGATTTGAATTAAATTACAGGCGGTGCCATTGTTCCTGTCGGAGATTGCACCTACACGGATTCGTGGAGGTTTAAACATATTATTCCAACTTAATGTCACAATTGGAATTCTGTTTGCTAATCTTGTCAACTACGGCACTTCTAAGTAAGCCTCAGTTTTCTTCTCTTTTTACTCTTTAATTATATGTTTAATTCTTAACTAATTGTGATTAATTATGGCCATTTTTCTGCTCATTCATTGCTTTGCTTTGCAACGACAGAATCAAAGGTGGATGGGGTTGGCGGCTATCATTAGGTTTGGCCGGCATTCCGGCACTCCTCCTAACTGTCGGGGCCCTCCTAGTCGTGGATAGTCCCAACAGTCTCATTGAGCGCGGTCGTCTGGAACAAGGAAAGGCCGTTCTCCGAAAGATCCGGGGCACTGATAACATCGAGCCGGAGTTCCTGGAGCTTGTTGAGGCAAGTCGTTTGGCTAAACAAGTGAAACATCCTTTCAGAAATCTCCTTCAACGTAGGAACCGACCCCAACTCGTCATCGCCGTTGCATTGCAGGTAAACACCATGATCTGTAATGTTATTCAAGCAACGTTTTATTTACTTATATGTCTACATGGAACAGATCTTCCAACAATGTACTGGTATCAATGCAATTATGTTTTATGCACCGGTCTTGTTTAACACATTGGGATTTGGCAATGATGCTGCACTTTACTCTGCTGTTATTACCGGGGCAGTCAATGTGTTATCTACCGTCGTATCGATTTTCTCAGTCGACAAAGTGGGCCGTCGCGTGCTGCTACTCGAAGCCGGTGTCCAGATGTTTTTCTCACAAGTCATCATAGCAATTATTCTTGGTATCAAGGTTAAGGATCACTCTGATGATCTCCACAAAGGTTTCGCAATCTTCGTGGTTGTTATGGTGTGTACTTTTGTGTCGGCCTTCGCCTGGTCATGGGGACCTCTCGGTTGGCTAATCCCGAGTGAGACGTTCCCACTCGAGACACGATCGGCGGGACAGAGTGTGACGGTTTGTGTCAACTTGCTCTTCACATTTGTCATAGCTCAGGCTTTCCTCTCCATGCTCTGCCATTTCAAGTTTGGAATCTTCTTGTTCTTCTCCGGTTGGGTCCTGCTCATGTCGATCTTTACGTTGTTCCTAATCCCGGAGACGAAAAACATCCCGATCGAGGAGATGACGGAGAGGGTGTGGAAGCAGCACTGGTTCTGGAAGAGGTTCATGGATGATGAATATGGTGGAGCAGCCGTTACAAATGGTGATTTTGCAAAGAAAAATGGGCATGCTAATGGATTTGATCCAGCTTCACAGTTGTAAATTTGAGATGAGTCTAAGCACATCTCATCACAATACAGAATAGACATAATTATATCATATATGTAACACACAACTGGCATGAGTAGTTAATATCATTTCATATTTCATGTATAATGGTTGTTATATAAAGAAATCAATCTTTGCGGATTTTAGTTCGGATTTACAAATTTTAAATAACTGAAAACTAAAACAATGTCGTTTTAGTTGAGTAATTTGATTTCTTTCTTTTTCTTTGATTCCTCCTTCCTATTAAGTCATTTTTACCAAATTTAAACCGCATGCTACTCAACTACCTTAGAATACCTTGTAAATTCAATTTCTATTCTTTTAACAATTTTTTCTTTTTTTTTAATTTAATTCTTAATTTTATAAAATTTGCTTGTTTCTTTCACTATTCCTTCGTTTTAATTTTCTTTTATCAAATTTAAACCATGTGCTCCTAAAACACTATAAAATACTTATGTAACTTTAATTCCTCTTTTCGACAAGAATTTTTTTTATTTTTTCAATTTAACCCCTCAACCTTACTTTTTTATTTAATTTGATTATGAAGCAAAGGAAGAACATCTATAATGTCAAATTGGTGAAGGGTCTACATACTTTCAAGAGAATGATTATGAACAAGACAGAAGAACAGAATGAAATTGTACATACTTTTATATATATATATATATATATATATATATATATATATTATAAAGAAAGATAGTGGCAATGAGGCATCATTGCAGTATAACACTCCTTGTCGAATATGAACAACATTTGATTAAATTATTACTTAACTGTATCTGCAATATATGTCTTGTACAACCCACCCAACATTCTTTCCTTCCAAGCGTTGTCCTCTAAAAGCTTGAAAACAATATGGAAAGGGAGGGACATCAATGATGATGCCAACGATAAATTCAAGCATTATTAAGTAACATTGTGCTATGATACGATACGATGACATGATACGAATATAATACAAATAATTCAAGAGCTATATATAAACACCTTAGGAGAAAGAACCAGAGACAAGAGACCAAACACTTGATCTCTCTTCTTTCTCTTTGCCAGTTTTAGCATGGGTTTTTCGAAGAGCGCCGTGGCTCGGGCTGTGGTGGTGGTTGCGATTGCGTTATTGCGGTTGTCCGATGCGGCTGTTTACACGGTTGGGGACAGTGGTGGTTGGACCTCCATTGGCAACCTTGATTACAAGCAATGGGCTGCTGCTAAGACCTTTCAAGTTGGTGACATTATTCGTAAGTTTTCGCTTCTTTTTATTCTCTCTTAAATATTAATAATTCAATTTAGTCATTTTTAAGCCCTTTGGTTAATTGGAAAAATTACATTTTTGGCATCTCTTATATTATATACCTAGGTTTTGAGTACAATGCTCAGTTTCATAATGTGATGCGAGTAACCCATCCGATGTACAAGGCCTGCAATGCCTCGGCCCCTTTGGCTACCTACACCACCGGCAATGACACCATTAACATAACCACAAAGGGTCACCACTTTTTTATCTGCGGCGTTCCCGGACACTGTCAATCCGGACAGAAAGTCGACATCAACGTGCTTCGTGAATCGGAGACAGCTCCGACTCCCTTGGGAATGACCCCTGCTTCAGCTTCTGCTACGGTTCCTTCGGCCGGTGGGCCTGCGCCTTCGCCGAGCGGTGCCATCTCCTTGAAAGCTTCCTCCAAGGGCAGTCTTACTAACCTTTGTTTAGCAACGGCTGCTTTTGCAGTTTTTGTGTTGGGTTTTCATTGAATAATTTTGGTTTGTTTTTGTTTTTGGTTACACTGCAAACACATGTATTTTCATGGAATAATATAATAATTGTATTATCAATACCAATTACATACTTGTATTTTTAAAGGTTACACATTTCATACCTAAAATTTGACGATTTCAATCTATAGAGATGTGGAGTTTCAATAATCAATGAGATAGATATTAAATTTTTCAAATTCAAGTATGTAAAAATCATCAAATTCATATATCAAATTAGTTTGTAAAAAATATTAACATCACATTGTCAAATTTATATACCGTAGAACTAAGTGTTTTGGTATAATATTTGAAAAAATATTTTGGACTAAATTAATTTAAAATATGTTTTAGTCAACAACAACTTGAAAATATGTTTAAGGGTTTTAAAAGGCCTTGGAATGATTTAAAGTACATTCAAAGTAGCCAAAACTAAGCTTTTCAAGAGCCCGTACCGATACGGTCTGGTACCGTACTGACACGCGTCGTATAGTGTCAAAAATAAAACCTTAAACTCAAAATAAATAAGATTTAAATTAATATAGCGAGAGTAAGGGTCGATCCGCAGGGAATAGGAACTCTAACACCTTTCTTCTGATTTAGACCAATAACCTGTAGAAAATAAAGGGGGATTTTAGAATAGTGATTTGAATGAGAAAAATAGTAAAAACGTAAAAATAAATGTTGAGAATGAATTATGGATAGAAATAGCCTCAAGTCACGCTTTGCCACGACATCTTCGATCACTGAAGTTGATTTTTCTTCGACTTTCCTGCAGGTTACAGTCTACAAGGCCCAACCCTGGTAACTTACTTCTCGTTGGTAGATTCGACTCCCAGGGCAATCCTTGAAGTCAAACTTTAGTGAATTAGCCACGGCAATCGATGCTAACTCAAATCTAAGTAAGTGCTGGAGAAGCCCGTGCTCGGATATTCGTCTCGATGAGAATTGTTTCCGATTTTGATTCCCCTTAGTGGACCGCCACTAAGTTTGTTCTTAGGGAGTTGAATTGGCTACAAGCTTTTCCTCGTCCCCAACGATGGATCTAAATCACTTCAAGCCGATGCGCGCTCTCGGAATGAAACAATTGCGATGCCTAAAGATTAGGTCGATTGCCTAATCAATTTTACAGAGAATCTAAAAAGGAGTTGTTGAAGGATTGAAGTATTTTCCTAATCTCACGAGGTTTGTCGGGTTTGGTGTTGCTTTTGGCTAAAGGGAATTTAGTTAAGCATGGTTTGTGAAAAAACCATACTTAATAAAATAAATAAAGAAAATGAAGAAAAGAAAATGGAGAAAAATGAAGAGCTTTATTACTCAAGGAAGAAGAGAACAATGGAAAATGATTGATGAATAATTCACCCCCAAAGTGGGATATTTATAGTAGTTGAAAACCCTAAAAACCTAAGATGATAAATCCTAAATTTAAATAAAATTACATAAGATAAATATCCAAGTTTTAAAATTTAAGATAAAAATCGGATGATAAGCTATCTTGATAAGTGGACTGATAAGTTATCAGGGTTGCTGACGTCATCTTCTAGAAGGTGCTGACGCGGCGCCCAGTCAGCATTCATGCCCTGGTTCATGCCCATGAATCTGCCCACGACTTTAGTATTTTCTGCAGCACTTCAACTCATTTCCAGCATTACGTAACCTGCACGGGAACAACACAAAAACAGCCCAATTAAGTCCTTCAAACATATATATTCGATCAAAACAAGGACTAAAAACATAACCAAAATAAATACTTATCAAATTCCCCCTCACTTATCCGATGCTTGTCCTCAAGTATCTCGAAATTAATCAAACTTAAGTTCAAGTTTTCATCCTTAATTTCACGAAGTCTCAAAAGTTCTCAATATGATTAAGCATCTAAATATGAGAGAAAACTAAGGAGCAAAAATAGATAAATGGCAAGACTAACAATTTAAAGCAAAAATGACATTCTAAAACTTTACTAACATCAATGATGCAAACTAAGTATCCTCACAAGGAATCTCTCATGTCACTCAAAGTGTTTAAGGGTAGAGAAAAATCACTCGAGCCAAAGCTAATTAGAGCATAACCATAAGCTTGTGTTTAAATCTAATCTCCACTACTAACATGAATATGATGCAAAAATAAAGAGGTCTTAAATAAGGGTTGTAATGGGGCTAAGGTAAGGGTAGGATAAAGGCTGAAAATAAGGGTTAAAATTCAAGACAAAAAATTCATCCCAAAAAATTATACTCCCTCTGTCCCACTAAAACTGTCACATGTTGACTTTTTTTGGTCAAACTTTTTCAACTTTGACCTCTTATAATTTAAAATTTATTATTGATAAAAATATGAAAAAATATATTTTAAAAACTTTGAATCAAATAGTTTTTAAATATATTTTTTATAATTTTTAATTAATTAAAATATTTAAATAAATTATAGTCAAAGTTAAAAAAAATTGACCAAAAAAAGTCAACATGTGACAGTTTTAGTGGGACGGAGGGAGTATTCGAAACTGTTTTTTTTTCATTCGAACCAAAACTGCTCGACAGTGTACTTTTTTTCGAACTGCACTGTTTTTTTTCCTGTTTTTATTTTTCTGCAGACTCGAATAATTTCCTGCATTGTATATTCGAATCAATTCTGCACTGTATATTCGAATCAATTCTGCACTGTTTTTTTCTGCATAGTGTATTTTTAGCTGCTGCACCGCACTTATTCGAATCTGTTTTTTTAAGACGATTTTTGTCTTGAAAAGGGGGACAAAAGTGATGGATTTGAGAAGAAAAATGGATTAGGTTTAAAATGTGGTGATTTTCAAGAAAAAGGCTAAGGCTCAAAAATTGTTTCACTAGGAGAAATTAATTAAAGGGTGGGTAATTTATTTGGGAAGAGAAATGGTTAAAACCTAGCGCCTCTATCATATTAAAGCATCATAATCAATCAATGTAATCTCAAAAAGAATTTAAAAACAAGTTCTAGAATGCAACTAATTTAGCTAGGCACACTCAAAGAAACAAGGAGCAAATATCATGCATGTTCATTAGGCTCAAAAACTCACAAAAATATCTTCTGTACTTAGGTAAGCATCATGTGAATTAATAGAGAAAGAAAATGTCATATAAAAGATTTTAATCAAAAATTAATCATGCCAAAAATCTACCATACAACCTAGAATTTTCTAACAAGATAGATACAAAGCCATATGAAAACAGTGAGACAAGGCAAAACTAAGGATTTAAACGAAGAACTTAAATTAATAAAATCAAGATTTCAAGCGAACAATCAAGACAGATAAGCAAGATAAAAATTGATAAGCATATCTCCCTCCCCCTCACTTAGATGCATTTTGTCCCAAAATGAAAAAAATATAATACAAAAGAGAGAGGGTGAAAATACTCCCCGATTGCAGAAGAGCATGTTTCGGTAGTGGGCTCCGAGTCTGGTGTAGGGGCGGAGGCGAGCTAGCTCTCGAGTTCGGATCATGGTGGTGGTAATGGTGGACGATCGAGTGATTTAGGTTGAAGATGAAGTGAGAATGGTGGCTGGTGATATTTGTGTAGTAAAAAAATATATAAAATAAAGAAGAATGGTTTGTTGTAAAGGGATTGTTGAAGAGTTGGACGTGGGTTTAAAAGCAAGTGGGGTCCAGGGGAAGACAAAATATGAGTTTAATTTTTGATTTAGTTTAAAATATGGGTGAAGTGATTGGGTAGGGAAAAAAGGGATAAAGGGAAAATCCGAATTTTTATTTAAATTCTAAAAATTGGGCACACCAAATCTTGTTGAAAAAGATAGCTTCTCATCCTTTTATTCGATCTAAATTATCTGCAAATAAAATAAATAAGAGATAAGATAAGATAAAATAAAATCAAAATAAATTCGAAAATAAAATAATTAAAATGAGATAAGATTAAAAATAAATTCGAAAAGAGATAAATTCGAAATAAATTCGAATTTTCTTTTCTTTTCTTTTTCCCTTTTTTTATTTTATTATTTTTTTTTTATTTTTATTTTAACTAAAGATAAAATTCAAATGACATCAAATTATAGCAAATTAAAATGGAATAAAAATAAAATAATAAAATAAAGAAAGTAAAAATAAAATAAAATAATAAAAATAATTAAAGTAAAAAGAAGAAAAGAAATGGGTTGCCTCCTATTTAGCGCTTTATTTAACGTCGTTTAGCTCGACGACCTGGTTCAGACTACAGGCATTGCGACAAATACTTCTTCCAGTTCTTGCGCTTTATCCAACTGAGTATTTCCCTACGATAAATTTTGCGATTATGGAGTTTTTTTACTGGAAAAATTTCTCTTTCACTCTTCAATTTATTTGGAGGTAATTTTAACTCCAAATTCAATTCCTGCAAAATGAAAGAAAACATTTTAGATTTTGATGGAGTTAGGCGTAAATCAGAATGAACAGAGGAAACATTTTTCAACTCCTTAATTCCTTTGTCGTGATCCTTCAAATCCCTGCACGAATCATCAACAGATTTAGATTCTATAAATTCTTCAACGGCGGGTTCAATAACATCTATAAAATTTATACTAGCAACATTATTAGGATGTCGCATCGCTTTGTAAACATCAAATTTTGCGACCTCGCCATCGAACTCCATTGTAAGGATCCCGCTTCTCACATCGATTTTCGTATTTACAGTGCTAAAAAATGGGCGGCCAAGGAGGATCTCGGAAGAATTATTGGCCCGGTCGTTTTCCATGTCAATAACATAGAAATCCGCCGGAAAGATCAAATCGTTTACCTTTACCAAGACGTTCTCCAGTAATCCTTCCGGGTAGATTATGGATCTGTCTGCCAGTTGTATGGTTACCTTCGTATCCTTCAAAGGCTCAGCAGAAAGTGAGTTATAAAATGAAAGGGGCATAACATTAATAGAGGGCCCTAAGTCACACATTGCTCGTTTAATACCCACTTTACCGATTTTACAGGGAATGGCGAACATACCTTGGTCCTTCAATTTTGGTGGCAACTTTCGCTGGAAGACCGCCGATACATGCTCTCCTAGATTAACCTTCTCAATTCCAATAAGACGACGTTTATTAGTACATAAATCTTTAAGGAACTTAGCATACCTTGGGATTTTTCGGATTACGTCGAGGAGCAGAATGTTGATCTCTACTTTTTGGAACACATCTAGGATCTCCTTTTCTTCTGCTTGTTTGTCTCTTTTCATCAATCTCGACGGGAAGGGTGGTGGTGTAGCGTAGGGAGAAGGTACAAGGGTTGGATCGGGCATACCTTTTCTAATAGGGGGTGATTGCTTTTTTTCTTCTTTCTGTACGCCATATTCTTTAGCTTTAGGTTCGATGACTGTACCGCTTCGTAGAGTGATGGCGTTCACATTCTCTCTTGGATTAGGCTCCGTTTGAGAAGGTAATTTCCCTTTGGATTCTAAGCGACTTACCGCCAAGGTCAATTGACTTATCTATTTGTCAATTGCTTCAAAGTGAGCTTCGGTTCTTAGTTGAAATTTTTCTTGGGCTAGCGTTAACTTTTCAACAATTGACTCCAACGATGGCTTCTGCGGTTGATATTGTTGTGGTGCAATTGGTTGATAAGCTTGATTTGGCCTCTGGTTTTGCGCGTAACCGAAGTTTGATTGGTTTCTCCATCCCTGATTATATGCATCTCCTATGGCGTTGGCTTGGGCGACATCATCTTCCTGAATCATCGGACAACAGTCTGTCGGATGTTCTGGACTAGTACAGATTCCACAAAGTCTAGCTGTTTTTCTCTTATCTGCAACAAGAGTTTGCACTATTTCAGCTAATTTATCGATTTTGTTTTCTAATGAAACTGTACTTACCTCGCGAACCCTTCGAGATGGTTCGCTAGACTGGTTGAATCTTTGAGAGTTGGCGGCCATGGTTGATATCAGTGTTTTAGCCGCTGTTGGTGTCATGTTGACTAGAGCTCCGCCACTTGCTGCATCTATCACCTTCATGTCTATAGGCGTCAATCCTTCATAAAAATACTGGAGGAGGGTTTGTTCCAACAACCCATGTTGTGGACAATTTGCACACAACTTTTTAAACCTCTCCCAGTATTCATACAAGGATTCAACTTCTTTTTGTTGAATGCTTAGGATGCTGCGCCTGATTTTGCTTGCTTTCGCTGCAGGGAAGAACCTGTCAAGAAAAAGTTTAGCCATGTCAGTCCATGTCGTAACAGAATTAGGGGGTAAATCAAATAACCAATCTTTCGCTATATCAGCTAGGGAAAATAGAAATGCTCTAAGTTTGATTTGGTCATCGGATACTCCCTGTGGCTTTGTACTTAGACAAACCATGTGAAATTCCTTCAAATGTTTATGAGGATTTTCTGTCGGTAAGCCGTGAAAGGTAGGCAATAGATGGATCAAACCCGTTTTTAGCACGAACGGTGTTTCGCCATTCGGGAAAGTTATACACATAGGTTGTTGGCCATCGGGCGCCGCATTTAGTTGGCGTATGATTTGATTTTCGTCTCCCATCGGATTGGGCTCGTAACTCGATTCTGCTTCGGATATGATTTCTAGATCGCGTTCGAATCTCTGTTGGCGTCTTTTGTTTTTCTTTTCCCGGAGTGTTTGTGCGTTCAACTTTCGGGCTAGTGCTTCGATTTCCGGGATGAGATCAAATTGTTCTCCCGGATTGCTTCTGGTCATAAATCAAATAAAACGATATTAGTAATTTGCCGTATTCCCCGGCAACGGCGCCAATTTTGACACGCGTCGTATAATGTCAAAAATAAAACCTTAAACTCAAAATAAATAAGATTTAAATTAATATAGCGAGAGTAAGGGTCGATCCGCAGGGAATAGGAACTCTAACACCTTTCTTCTAATTTAGACCAATAACCTGTAGAAAATAAAGGGGGATTTTAGAATAGTGATTTGAATGAGAAAAATAGTAAAAACGTAAAAATAAATGTTGAGAATGAATTATGGATAGAAATAGCCTCAAGCCACGCTTTGCCACGACATCTTCGATCACTGAAGTTGATTTTTCTTCGACTTTCCTGCAGGTTACAGTCTACAAGGCCCAACCCTGGTAACTTACTTCTCGTTGGTAGATTCGACTCCCAGGGCAATCCTTGAAGTCAAACTTTAGTGAATTAGCCACGACAATCGATGCTAACTCAAATCTAAGTTAGTGCTGGAGAAGCCCGTGATCGGATATTCGTCTCGATGAGAATTGTTTCCGATTTTGATTCCCCTTAGTGGACCGCCACTAAGTTTGTTCTTAGGGAGTTGAATTGGCTACAAGCTTTTCCTCGTCCCCAACGATGGATCTAAATCACTTCAAGCCGATGCGTGCTCTCGGAATGAAACAATTGCGATGCCTAAAGATTAGGCCGATTGCCTAATCAATTTTACAGAGAATCTAAAAAGGAGTTGTTGAAGGATTGAAGTATTTTCCTAATCTCACGAGGTTTGTCGGGTTTGGCGTTACTTTTGGCTAAAGGAAATTTAGTTAAGCATGGTTTGTGAAAAAACCATACTTAATAAAATAAATAAAGAAAATGGAGAAAAGAAAATGGAGAAAAATGGAGAGCTTTATTACTCAAGGAAGAAGAGAACAATGGAAAATGATTGATGAATAATTCACCCCCAAAGTGGGGTATTTATAGTAGTTGAAAACCCTAAAAACCTAAGATGATAAATCCTAAATTTAAATAAAATTACATAAGATAAATATCCAAGTTTTAAAATTTAAGATAAAAATCGGATGATAAGCTATCTTGATAAGTGGACTAATAAGTTATCAGGGTTGCTGACGTCATCTTCTAGAAGGTGCTGACGCGGCGCCCAGTCAGCATTCATGCCCTGGTTCATGCCCATGAATCTGCCCACGTGTAATCACCTATTTTGTCTGGGGTGTTAAAACCCGCTTTCTTTTCTTTTTTAAATAATGGGCTTTATATAAAATATAAAAATTAAAAGGTGTATATATACTATCCATTATTACTATACTTAGCACACCTTACATATATTTTCGTTATTAATATTATCTATTACTATCCTATCATATATCTTATATTATTATTTATATATATTAATGTTTATTATCTATCATTACTATTATCTACTATTACTACTATTACTAGCATCATATTAAATTACTACCTATATTATCTATCTTTATCTATCTATTATTATTATTATCATATGCTACTACCTATTATCACTATTACGTTCATTATCATTATAAATACCTATTTATTATCCTATTATTATGTATTATTTATTACCATTAATATTATTATTATTATTATTGTTATTATTATTAATATTAATATTATTACTAATCAAGTCTGAAAAAACAAAAACATTAATAAAATAAAAGCCCAAATCAATTATAAAATAAAAAGCTCAATTTATTTAAAGTCCAAAATATTACAGAGCCCAAAATATATATATACATAATAAAAATATACATAGCCCAATTCGGGCCCAATTTAAGAAAACCCTAATGCCCCTTCCCTTTATGCAGCCGCCGCCACCCTATCACCGTTGGATCTGGAGGGGAGATCCAACGGCCCAGATCGAGCCAACACCAAAACCCCTAGGAGCTGTCTGCTGAAGCCCTCGCGCCGCACGTCTCCTGGCCGTTGGATCAAGTTGGAGACAGCGAACGGTCAGGATCGTCCTCCCCGTCGCGCGTGAGATGCACGCGCGACCCTTCCAGTGCCCCACGCGCGCGTGCAACACACCGGTGGCCTTTTCGAATTCTTCCGACGCCGGCCACGTCCCCCTCTGGTCCCCCTCTCCTCACGGGCCTCACATACAACAGAAAACAACAAGATTTCAGAGCCAAATAGTACGAAGCAAAACGGAAATTAGAAATCAAACGAAAATTGCAATCAACAGGCAATCGTACCAATCACAACAAATTCCAGCAATTTCAGGCATTTAGAAAAATGAAAATGTAATTTCCAAGGGCTATTTAAGCCCGAGCAAATGTAATGAGAAAGGAGAAGATTTTTTAGAGAGAAAAAAATTGTAAGAGGGGGATTCGAAAATTCAGAGAGCATTCAGGATATTTTTTGAGAGAGCATTTAGAGAGAAAGGTTGTAATCAGAAAAATTTCAGTGAAATACAAGCAAGTTTCAGAGGTATATCGCACCATCTACTTCAGTTTCTCATTTTCAAAGCAAAAAATAAACGAAAGGTTTTTTTATTTACCTTCGCGGTGACTAGCTTCCCCCGATCGTTTGCCTTCCCTCACCGGCGACAAGCCCTTGGATCTCCTCCGAGACCGCATGCGGTGAGTCGGTGAGGAATAAACGCTGAAAAAGAGTTTTTTTTTATAAATATTTTCGGGTTTCGATTTGGATTCGAAAACAAAAGGGAAAGGTTTTTTTTTCGTTAGTTTGGGTTTCAAAAACGAAGGTTTTTCTTATTTGGGTTTCGAAAAAGAGTAAAAAGAAGTTTTTTTTAGGGTTCCGGCGACGGCAACGGCGGCTGGAACCCTGATGGCGCCGTAGTTGCAGAGAAAAGGAGAGAGGCTCTGCGTTTTTAGGGTTAGGTTTAGGCGAAAGGGGGATGATTCCTTTTAAGTTCGAATTTATAGTGTTTTAAAACGTTAAAATGGGTTTAATAACCTTTTAAACCCCTCCGCGTATTGATTATTACGCGCGTAGGGGCTTCCGCGTTGATAAATCCCTTCCCCGGTCCCTTTAGGTTTTAAAATGTGTTCAATTTCGTCCCTGTGTTGTTTTAATCAGTTTCCGGATGGTAAAATGCCCTTTTTAGTCCCTGTAGGTTTCTGCCTCGTTTTAATTGAGTCCAGTTTCGCATTTTAATCAGCCTTTTTAATTGGTTTATTTACTGTTACGGTCCCTGTTTGTTTGTATTTTACTTACCTTGCATTTTATTTATATTGCATGTCATCTTTGTTATGTTATCATTCATGCCTTTTTATTATGTGTTTGTATCGAATATATTTTTGCGATTTTTGTTATATTCATTTGATGTAAAAATATGATATGTGGTTAATGTTTGTTTATGTGGTCATATGTTTTAGGTCTAGCACATTTAATTTTATACATCTAATGTAGCTTTGCCATATAGTATTTTGCATGCTTGTTTTTTATGTGTGTTTTTAACTAGTTTTCATGCCATTCGAATATATTTGTTATATGCTTTTTAATGTCGTTTGAATTTGTATTTTGTGACATGCATTCTAAATGCCATTCATGTGATTTTTAATGTCTTGATTTGCATGATAATTAATTTTAATTATAAAACGGATATACTTATTAATTCGCGTATTCGGGTCGACTAGCCTAGCTTATTGGATGTCCCGCGAATATTCGGATTAATTCGAATCGTCTAAAGGTAAATTCGAGATTAAAACGGACAAGGCCATAGCACCATATTTATCTGCTTGCATCATGCATAAAGGTGGCGTACGAGATCCGAACCCTAAACTAACACGGCAGTCAGTCTTATATGATGTCGTTTAGTTTTTGGTCCGGTGTACCGTCATCCTTTTTAATTAAACGATAAATTAACTTGAACCATCCATTTGAAAAAGCTCGTAATTAAAATCTAATTTTCAATCCAGAACCACTAATTAAATTCCTTTTAAATTTCAAATAATTTCCATCAATTAAAAGCAACAATTGTTTTGGTACCGATCTCCGGGCGTGATGGGGGTGCTAACCCTTCCCCACACGTAACCAACTCCCGAACCCTTTCAAACGAATCTCTGGTTTTGTTTTTACGGTGTCCGGCCTACCATAGTGGCCGGTGGTGACTCCAAACCGAGAGAAAAAGATTTTTTTAAAAAAGGTTTTCTTTCCAAAACCCGAACCGAATTATTTTCTTTAAACTCCCCCTTTTTAAATCAAATTGAATATTTTTCAAAAGTAACGGGAACATGGTGTGGAGAAAAAACCCCGTTACAGCTTGGCGACTTCGCTGGGGACAATTTTGTTTTTCAAAACAAAAAGAGAGTTAGGCCAAAGAAATAATTGTTGCTTTTAATGATAGAAATTTTTGAAATTTGATTTGACTTTAGCGAGTTGGTTCTTCCTTGAAAGTAGAACTTTAGTTACACGAGCTTTGATAATTGGTGGTCTTGAATTAATTTTTCATTTAATTTCAAAGGAACCACCGACATGTGTTGCATCACGCATTAAGCTCTATACCCGAGCTTCGTCCCTTAAGTGGGAGTGAAACGCCCATACCCACGTGAGTCTCCCTCCACGGGTCGGTAATTCACTTCCGGAATCCACGCCTTTGACATGTGAGCGGCCCTCCACGTCATTAGGTCGTGCTTTCCCTCGAACCGAAACCAATTCGCAAGCTTGTAATGGGCCAGAATTGGGGTTCTTGTTACCATAGTAGGTAATAAGATAGGTTCGGGTACCCTTGTTAGAACCGAACCACATGAGTGAGAATTTAAGAAGCCTACCCCGGTTAGAGCCATGCAGATAACCGTAGAATTAGAATTCGTGCTATTAGGTCTTGTTTTGTTAACCTGCTTTGGTGTTTTCTGTTTATTTGTTCAAGTATTCATCCTCGGTGTTACTAACCCAGTTGTCTTTTTGTCTTATTTTGATTATTTTCGCATACTCATTGCATTTTCATACGAAATGCTGATTCGAGAACAGTCTAAGTTGAAAACTTTCATAACGGGAGAAAGAGTCCACAGCAACAGAGTTTTCGGAACCCTAAGGGAAAGGGACGAGGAAACTTATTTTATAAAAAAAATATATACCCTCGTATTTATTTTCTTACCGCGTTGTAAGAAGACTCGATCTCCGTTATGGAAAGTTGTTTGATAAGGATGTTCGTCGAACCAACATTCCCTTGCATTCAGTTTTGTTTTTTAATTTATCGCATTTAATCATATGTTTATGTTTTGCATCTGACATATCATGCATTGCATCATTAATTCACGAGATTAATTGTTCGGGGTCATGGCAGCATTCGTGACTAGCAAAGATTCCGCACCCACACTTTACTCGCCACCAAAGGAAGCAAATGGAGGAGAGTTTTTCTAAGTTGGAAGCTGATTTGAGAGGTCAGTTAGAGCGAGCCCAGCAAGGATTAAGGGACACCATCATCAAGTCCCAACAAGATATGATGAAAGAGATATCTCAGTTGCTACAAGCCAATTTGAAAGGAAAGGGTGCTGTCGGAAACCCTAGTCAGGATAAGGGAGACCCTTCGTTTTCCCCGGGTTTTGTCACCGATACCTCTAAGCCCTCGCAAGGAGCGGCTACCCAAGGAGATGGGGCAACATCACATCAGGCAGGCGCCTCGACCCATGCTCCGCCGGGTTTGGAGAATGTCGGGGATAGTGTCCCAGACTTGGATGAGATCGAGAACTTAAACAAGGTGAAGGCCGAGTTCTCAAAACAACTAGAAGAGACCCGGAAGGACCTCGAGGATAAATTCCAAACTAAAGAAGGAGAAGAGGGGGCATACGGGATGAATGCCAGAGACCTCAGCTTGGTTCCGGATCTGGTAATTCCGCCTAAGTTTAAGACACCAGAATTTGAGAAGTTTGATGGGACGACTTTCCCCACTGCTCATATAACCATGTTTTGTAAAAAGATGACGGGTTTCATCGACAACGAGAAGCTGCTAATTCACTGTTTTCAGGACAGCTTAGTAGGACCCACGGTGAGGTGGTACAATCAGTTGACTCGCGCTCAGATCAAGTCGTGGAAGGATCTGGCCAAGGCTTTCACCGATCAGTATAGGCACATAACCGACATGGTTCCGAATCGACTCATGCTACAAGGTTTGGAACAAAAGCCCAATGAGAGCCTCCGTGAGTACGCCCAGCGTTGGCGAGATGTGGCGGCACAGGTTCAGCCCCCGCGCCGTGAGAATGAGATCTCCCCTATGTTTGTCGATACATTAAAAGGGACCCTCTATGACCGCATGATAAGCAACCCCATCGGTAACTTCTCGGATATGGTTATGACCGGTGAGCGTATCGAGGCAGCCATCAAAAGTGGTAGGATTGATGGAGGTGAGCATGCCCGAAAACAGTTCAAGAAGAAAGATCACGAGGTGAACAGCGTCGGTGCTTACGAGGCTTCTAAGCACTTCACAGTCTCAGCGCCTCAAGCCTCAGTCGGGAATGCGCAAGGCCAGAACCGAAGAGAGAATAGGGTCCCCAGGAAGGAACAAGAGAGAATAACCTTCACCCCTCTACCCATACCATACAAGGAGGTGTACAAGCACCTATACGAGGCCGATCTTGTCCGCCCGTATCATGTTACTCCCTTCCAGCCGCCTTACCCTGCATGGTACGATGAGAAGGCA
The DNA here is from genome assembly GCA_958450335.1 of Hibiscus tridactylites. NCBI lineage: Eukaryota > Viridiplantae > Streptophyta > Magnoliopsida > Malvales > Malvaceae > Hibiscus > Hibiscus tridactylites. The sequence continues at coordinate 81,312,889 of OY288270.1, forward strand.
CACTGTGAGTACCACGGCGGAGTACCGGGGCACATGATAGAGAATTGCACAGCATTCAAAAAGCTCGTGCAAAACATGATTAACAACGGGGTCCTCGAGTTAGAGAAGCCCAATGTGACGACCAATCCGCTTCCGAACCATGGAGGTCGAGGCGTGAATGCTCTTGAAGAAGTTGATACGAAGAAGACAATGATGGAAGTGTCTGAGATCAAGTCACCTCTGAGTTGGGTGTACGAGCAGTTGTGTACAGCGGGTTTAGTCGAGAAAGGCCCGGATGGGGCATGTGATGGTCTTGAATCCTTCTGTGAGTTCTATCAGACCGCGGGGCATGAGATTCAAAGTTGCCCGGAATTTAAGCAGCTGGTCCAGGATTTGATGGACAATAAGGAGGTTGAGTTCCTCGAGGAAGCTTAAAGGGGTGGGATGGACGACCAATTTAGTCAAGAGTTATAATGCATCCAAGTTTGTTTGCTTTCATTTCATTGCATGCTAGTTTTTTCCCTGAAGTGATGTGTGGAATCCAGTTTGCTACCCTTTGCCCGAAGGTAGCAAAGATCTTTTTGTAAGGGCCTCAGACTACACTTTTTTAGTTTCAATGAAAGGATGCCTTATGTTTCAATTGCCTTTTCATTTTGTGTATATATTTGCCTATTGAGTCCCTGTATATCAATTGCACAAGGGACATTGACCTTGACCCCAAAGGTTGACTTCGAGCCGCCTTTGTCTAGTGGAAATTGAAAGCTTTGAAGATGATGAATATGTGGCTTACACTCCAAGTTAATTTGGTCACCTAATCAAACACACATAGAATTATGACCTTCGGAGGAATAACCGGAAAAATTTCCGTGCTAAAAAAATATATCGAGAATACTAAGCCTAACAATGTTCGAAGCCTGGTAATAGGCATTTTCGGATACAAATGTGGAATTTGTGGGGCACTCCGCTGTAGCAAAAGACCAATAAGGTTGCTATGCACCATCCACTATAGCTACATGAGTGATGGTAAAATCGTGACATTGCCGAGTAACTCGGGGTATCGTTGTATGCTCCATCTTTATTCTCGAGCCAAAGGAATGTGATGAGTTGACTTCCCCACAATCATAAAGAATTGATAAAGGCGAAGCCTATTGAAGATAAATCTAATTTTTGGGCACTCTGCTGTAGCAAAAGACCAATAAGGTTGCTATGCACCATCCACTTTAGCTACATGAGTGATGGTAAAATCGTGACAATACCGAGTAACTCGGGGTATCGTTGTATGCTCCATATTTATTCTCGAGCCAAAGGAATGTGACGAGTTGACTTCCCCAAAATTATAAAGAATTGATAAAGGCGAAGCCTATTGAAGATAAATCTAATTGATTAAAAAATCCAAAATAACTTGGAGAGTATGTCACATTTTCAGACATCAGCTTAGCTTTCGAGGTCTCCTAGACACATGATGCTTGAGGCAATCATTGGTAAGCCATAACAGTGTCGTTCGTGCACTTGATATTTGGGGTATTTAATTTGACTTGATATATCCTTGATATGAAAAGAAAAAATAGTTTTTAAAAACGCATCTCATTTTTGAAATTAAAAAGATGCAATCTAAATCTTTTGAACACAATACTTTTCCCGTTACTTCAGGGATAAAGTTTAGAATGCAATGCCATGAATACAAATGACAGCTTGTCAGTGGTTGTGGTGAAGGTTGTAATAAGTTCCTACTTGCTATAGTTCAGGGACTTGAAGCAAATTTTTGTCGAAATGTTTTAATTACTTCAGAAGTTGAGAAGTGGTCCCCAACGAACTTAAGAGAAAAAGTTCAGGGACTTGGGAGGCATGTGTTCCCCCCATTATTGAAAAGAGATGAAGTCGTCATTAAAAGATTGAGATTTGGCAAGGAGAAAGCCAAGTTAGATTAAGAAGAAGAAGGAGAAGGTCAAGGTGGACCAATCCAAAGAGTGAAAGTGTCCGAGCGCTTCAGAAAATGAACTTAAGAGAAAAAGTTCAGGGGACTTGGGGGCATGTTCTTCCCCCTATTGTTGAGAAAAGAAAAGAGGTCGTCAAGTGGAGTGAAGACGAAGAGAATAATTTAGCACCCCGTTTGAGTAGGGGGCAACGCTTTAAGAACGGGCACTACGAGGAGTGTTACGTCGTTTCTGACCAGTGGAAGTCAGCAGCCGTCTTTCGAGAAGAGACCAAGGTTTGCCAGAAGAGATTGCAAAGAATGAGAGACAAGAAAAAGGTCGAGATTGACCAACTCGGAGAGTAGAAGCATCCGAGCATTTTGATGTCGTAATTCACGCATCACTTATAGTTAGGCATCCCTAGGATTAGGGGCATGCTAACTCATATAATCATATCATTTTTACCTATTTTTGACAGATATTTCAAAGCTTTTCTCATAAAAGGAAGCTCCCCTATCCGTTCAGGCTCGTGGAGAATGGAATATCAAAGCTTTTCTCATAAAAGGAAGCTCGTCTATCCGTTCAGGCTCGTGAAGAATGGAACATCAAAGCTTTTCTCATACAAGGAAGCTCGCCTATCCGTTCAGGCTCGTGGAGAATGGAATATCAAAGCTTTTCTCATACAAGGAAGCTCGCCTATCCGTTCAGGCTCGTGGAGAATGGAATATCAAAGCTTTTCTCATAAAAGGAAGTTCGCCTATCCGTTCAGGCTCGTGAAGAATGGAACATCAAAGCTTTTCTCATACAAGGAAGCTCGCCTATCCGTTCAGGCTCGTAGAGAATGGAATGTCAAAGCTTTTCTCATACAAGGAAGCTCGCATATCCGTTCAGGCTCGTGAAGAATGGAATATCAAAGCTTTTCTCATACAAGGAAGCTCGCCTATCCGTTCAGGCTCGTGAAGAATGGAATATCAAAGCTTTTCTCATACAAGGAAGCTCGCCTATCCGTTCAGGCTCGTGAAGAATGGGATATCAAAGCTTTTCTCGTACAAGGAAGCTCGACTATCCGTTCAGGCTCGTGAAGAATGGAATATCAAAGCTTTTCTCATAAAAGGAAGCTCGCCTATCCGACCAGGCCCTTGGAGAATGGAACCCGCCTATCTGATCAGGCTATTGAAGAATGAAACCCGCCTATCCGATCAGGCCCTTGGAGAATGGAACCCGCCTATCTGATCAGGCCCTTGAAGAATGAAATCCGCCTATCCGATCAGGCCCTTGGAGAATGGAACCCGCCTATCTGATCAGGCTCTTGAAGAATGAAACCAACCTATCTATTCAGGCTCTTGGAGAATAGAACCCGCCTATCCGTTCGGGCACTCGGAGAATGGACCTTTTTGAATACTTGTCTATATGTTCAGATCTCGAAGGATTGAGGAATGTTGAAGTGAGAAACAGCTTCGAGCCTTCGCGACAGTTGTATTTTCCCGTACTGACTTCCGGACCGCCAGTGGTTTAAGTGCATGGTGACTCGGAATCCAAACAGGGAAGTCGGACAAAATCGGTGTTTATGACCTTTGTTTTATTCTTGTTCCACAAGTATAAGCAAAGGGAGGCAGCTGTAATCACCTATTTTGTCCGGGGTGTTAAAACCCGCTTTCTTTTCTTTTTTAAATAATGGGCTTTATATAAAATATAAAAATTAAAAAGTGTATATATACTATCCATTATTACTATACTTAGCACACCTTACATATATTTTCGTTATTAATATTATCTATTACTATCCTATCATATATCTTATATTATTATTTATATATATTAATGTTTATTATCTATCATTACTATTATCTACTATTACTACTATTACTAGCATCATATTAAATTACTACCTATATTATCTATCTTTATCTATCTATTATTATTATTATCATATGCTACTACCTATTATCACTATTACGTTCATTATCATTATAAATACCTATTTATTATCCTATTATTATGTATTATTTATTACCATTAATATTATTATTATTATTGTTATTATTATTAATATTAATATTATTACTAATCAAGTCTGAAAAAACAAAAACATTAATAAAATAAAAGCCCAAATCAATTATAAAATAAAAAGCTCAATTTATTTAAAGTCCAAAATATTACAGAGCCCAAAATATATATATACATAATAAAAATATACATAGCCCAATTCGGGCCCGATTTAAGAAAACCCTAATGCCACTTCCCTTTATGCAGCCGCCGCCACCCTATCACCGTTGGATCTGGAGGGGAGATCCAACGGCCCAGATCGAGCCAACACCAAAAACCCTAGGAGCTGTCTGCTGAAGCCCTCGCGTCGCACGTCTCCTGGCCGTTGGATCAAGTTGGAGACAGCGAACGGTCAGGATCGTCCTCCCCGGGCGCGTGAGATGCACGCGCGACCCTTCCAGTGCCCCACGCGCGTGTGCAGCACACCGGTGGCCTTTTCGAATTCTTCCGACGCCGGCCACGTCCCCCTCTGGTCCCCCTCTCCTCACGGGCCTCACATGCAACAGAAAACAACAAGATTTCAGAGCCAAATTGTACGAAGCAAAACGGAAATTAGAAATCAAACGAAAATTGCAATCAACAGGCAATCGTACCAATCACAACAAATTCCAGCAATTTCAGGCATTTAGAAAAATGAAAATGTAATTTCCAATGGCTATTTAAGCCCGAGCAAATGTAATGAGAAAGGAGGAGATTTTTTAGAGAGAAAAAAATTGTAAGAGGGGGATTCGAAAATTCAGAGAGCATTCAGGATATTTTTTGAGAGAGCATTTAGAGAGAAAGGTTGTAATCAGAAAAATTTCAGTGAAATACAAGCAAGTTTCAGAGGTATATCGTACCATCTACTTCAGTTTCTCATTTTCAAAGCAAAAAATAAACGAAAGGTTTTTTTATTTACCTTCGCGGTGACTAGCTTCCCCCGATCGTTTGCCTTCCCTCACCGGCGACAAGCCCTTGGATCTCCTCCGAGACCGCATGCGGTGAGTCGGTGAGGAATAAACGCTGAAAAAGAGTTTTTTTTATAAATATTTTCGGGTTTCGATTTGGATTCGAAAACAAAAGGAAAAGGTTTTTTTCGTTAGTTTGGGTTTCAAAAACGAAGGTTTTTCTTATTTGGGTTTCGAAAAAGAGTAAAAAGAAGTTTTTTTTTAGGGTTCCGGCGACGGCAACGGCGGCCAGAACCCTGATGGCGCCGTAGTTGCAGAGAAAAGGAGAGAGGCTCTGCGTTTTTAGGGTTAGGTTTAGGCGAAAGGGGGATGATTCCTTTTAAGTTCGAATTTATAGTGTTTTAAAACGTTAAAATGGGTTTAATAACCTTTTAAGCCCCTCCGCGTATTGATTATTACGTGCGTAGGGGCTTCCGCGTTGATAAATCCCTTCCCCGGTCCTTTTAGGTTTTAAAATGTGTTCAATTTCGTCCCTGTGTTGTTTTAATCAGTTTCCGGATGGTAAAATGCCCTTTTTAGTCCCTGTAGGTTTCTGCCTCATTTTAATTGAGTCCAGTTTCGCATTTTAATCAGCCTTTTTAATTGGTTTATTTACTGTTGCGGTCCCTATTTGTTTGTATTTTACTTACCTTGCATTTTATTTATATTGCATGTCATCTTTGTTATGTTATCATTCATGCCTTTTTATTATGTGTTTGTATCGAATATATTTTTGCGATTTTTGTTATATTCATTTGATGTAAAAATATGATATGTGGTTAATGTTTGTTTATGTGGTCATATGTTTTAGGTCTAGCACATTTAATTTTATACATCTAATGTAGCTTTGCCATATAGTATTTTGCATGCTTGTTTTTTATGTGTGTTTTTAACTAGTTTTCATGCCATTCGAATATATTTGTTATACGCTTTTTAATGTCGTTTGAATTTGTATTTTGTGACATGCATTCTAAATGTCATTCATGTGATTTTTAATGTCTTGATTTGCATGATAATTAATTTTAATTATAAAACGGATATACTTATTAATTCGCGTATTCGGGTCGACTAGCCTAGCTTATTGGATGTCCCGCGAATATTCGGATTAATTCGAATCGTCTAAAGGTAAATTCGAGATTAAAACGGACAAGGCCATAGCACCATATTTATCTGCTTGCATCATGCATAAAGGTGGCGTACGAGATCCGAACCCTAAACTAAGACGGCAGTCAGTCTTATATGATGTCGGTTTAGTTTTTGGTCCGGTGTACCGTCATCCTTTTTAATTAAACGATAAATTAACTTGAACCATCCATTTGAAAAAGCTCGTAATTAAAATCTAATTTTCAATCCAGAACCACTAATTAAATTCCTTTTAAATTTCAAATAATTTCCATCAATTAAAAGCAACAATTGTTTTGGTACCGATCTCCGGGCGTGATGGGGGTGCTAACCCTTCCCCACACATAACCAACTCCCGAACCCTTTCAAACGAATCTCTGGTTTTGTTTTTACGGTGTCCGGCCTACCATAGTGGCCGGTGGCGACTCCAAACCGAGAGAAAAAGATTTTTTTAAAAAAAGGTTTTCTTTCCAAAACCCGAACCGAATTATTTTCTTTAAACTCCCCCTTTTTAAATCAAATTGAATATTTTTCAAAAGTAACGGGAACATGGTGTGGAGAAAAAACCCCGTTACACCACGACTTCAGTATTTTCTGCAGCACTTCAACTCATTTCCAGCATTACGTAACCTGCACGAGAACAACACAAAAACAGCCCAATTAAGTCCTTCAAACATATATATTCGATCAAAACAAGGACTAAAAACATAACCAAAATAAATACTTATCAAATTCCCCCTCACTTATCCGATGCTTGTCCTCAAGTATCTCGAAATTAATCAAACTTAAGTTCAAGTTTTCATCCTTAATTTCACGAAGTCTCAAAAGTTCTCAATATGATTAAGCATCTAAATATGAGAGAAAACTAAGGAGCAAAAATAGATAAATGGCAAGACTAACAATTTAAAGCAAAAATGACATTCTAAAACTTTACTAACATCAACGATGCAAACCAAGTACCCTCACAAGGAATCGCTCATGTCACTCAAAGTGTTTAAGGGTAGAGAAAAATCACTCGAGCCAAAGCTAATTAGAGCATAACCATAAGCTTGTGTTTAAATCTAATCTCCACTACTAACATGAATATGATGCAAAAATCAAGAGATCTTAAATAAGGGTTGTAATGGGGCTAAGGTAAGGGTAGGATAAAGGCTGAAAATAAGGGCTAAAACTCAAGACAAAAAAATCATCTCAAAAAAATATATTCGAAACTGTTTTTTTTCATTCGAACCAAAACTGCTCGACGGTGTACTTCTTCTTCTTTTTTTTCTTTTCGAACTACACTGTTTTTTCTGGTTTTATTTTTCTGCAGACTCGAACAATTTCCTGCACTGTATATTCGAATCAATTCTGCACAGTTTTTTTTCCTGCACAGTGTTTTTAGCTGCTGCACTGCACTTATTCGAATCTATTTTTTTTAAGACAATTTTTGTCTTGAAAAAGGGAACAAAAGTGATGGATTTGAGAAGAAATTGAATTAGGCTTAAAATGTGGTAATTTTCAAGAAAAAGGCTAAGGCTCAAAGATTGTTTCACTAGGGGAAATTAATTAAAGTACATTCAAAGTAGCCAAAACTAAGCTTTTCAAGAGCCCGTACTGATACGGTCTGGTACCGTACTGATACGCCTTAAGGTTTCAACTACAGGATTTTTCAAGTAGCCAAAATCCGTACCGATACGCTTAGTTGTATCGATACGATGTGTTTTGAAACATCCCGACGGCTAGTCGCGTACCGATAGGGTTGTATCGCGTACCGATACGCCAAACTACCCCAACGGTCTTTTAAACTGCAGGATCGTACCGATACGCTAGGTAAGCGTATCGATACGCATCAGCTGAAGTGCACAACGGCTACTTCCTTATCGGGACTGTATCGATACGGTTTGAAGGGTATCGATACGCTAAGCTACAGAACTGCATTTATGGTGGGAAATAACGGCTCCAATTCAACCCCAACGGCTAGTAACGGCTACAAACTCAACGAGGAGTATAAAAGGGACCTTCAAGCATCTAGTAATGGTTAATGCTTCAATTGTCAACAACATAATGATCAAGAATTTGTCTTATGGCTTTATTGTTTAATTTATTGTATAGACAACACTTGTGAGCCTAATTGTCAAATTTGCTTAAATGTTTAGGTTTTGGTCAAGTTTCAGGTAGAAAGCTTGATTGTTGTAACGGTTTCCTCCTAAGCTGAGAAAAGGGAACAAAATTCTTAGTGAATTTGTTTGGAAATCTTTAGTGGGAAGCTAAGGTAGTGGATGTAGACCTTGGTTAGAAGGTTAAACCACTATAAATCCTTGTGTCAATTGCCTATCTTTTTATTCCCACAAAAACACTCAATTATCCAACTTTTCCACACTTGGCGAGCAAGAATGGTTGAAGGAATCGAGCACCGAAAAATCCAACAATTGGTATTAGAGCTTGGCTCAATTGGAGATGATTAACATCCTATTGAGAAGATCCGACAAGCTCGATCTACATTTTTAACAACCGGCTCAATGGCGCAATCTATCGACAAACTGCCCTTCTTCGACGGAACACATTATGCCCATTGGAAGATAATGATGAAGTTCTTCATAAAGTCAAAGGATTACAAGCTTTGGGATATAGTAGAAGATGGTACGCTCGTGCCTCAACAAAGCAAGGCGGATTGGAGTGCCGAAGATCGCAAGAAGATGAAGCTTAATTGCAAAGCCTTGCACATCCTATTTTGTGCATTTGGCCCCAACATCTATGAGAAGATGTCTTCTTGTGAGAGTGCCAAGGAAGTTTGGGACAAGCTCAAAGTCACATACGAAGGAACCGACGAAGTAAAGGAGATCAAGATCGGCCTCATCAACCTAGTGTATGAAAACTTCAAGATGGATCCGGAAGAGAACATCAAGAAGATGTTTGATAAGTTCTCCACTATCACCAATGGTCTCAAAGGCTATGGAGAAGCCATCCTGGAAGAGAAGCTTGTCCGAAAGCTTATCTATTCTCTTCTCGAGTCATGGGACTCAAAGAAGACCGCCATCATCGAAGCTAAGAATTTGAAGACCTTGAAGCTTGATGAACTCATAGGGTCACTTCTCACTCACCAAATTATGAAGAAAGAAAAAGAAGATGAGAAGAAAAAGGAAGAGATAAGAAAGATGGGGAAGAAGAAGATCATGGAGCTAGGCATCAACGCAAGTGTCGTTTCTCTCAAATCCTCTACATATCATCATGTAGAACTAAGTGAGGAGGAAAGCGAAGATGAAGAGATGACCTATCTCTTCAACAAATTTGCCCGGTTCATGAAGAGCAAAATGAAAAAATTCAAGCATGAATTGAGGAAGAAGATGAAGGAATCCCACAATTTCAACAAGAAGGGGTCATCTTCAAAGCAAGCATACGTGGCCACATTGAGTGATGAAGACTCCACCGATGATGAAGTAGCCAACCTATGCTTGATGGCCCTCAATGAGGGGGAGGTAACTTCTAACTCATCTAGTTCAAATTCATATTTTTTTTTGATGAGTTACAAGAAGCCTATGATGAATTGGTTTTTGAGTTCAAAGCTTCATTTTCGAAAAACAAGAAATTGATTTCAAATTTAAAAATCGAAAATGATTTGCTTTCTAAAACCAATTTCGAGTTTAAAGCAAAATTTAAAGATTTTGAGCTTAAAGTTTTAGACTTACAAAACTTGCTTCAAACGATTGAAAAAGATCATCAAAAAGAAGTTGATGATCTTAAGAAGGAAAAAGATTTGATTTTCAATGAGCTTCAAAAGAAAAATAATTTAGGAAAATCAAACTTTTATGTAAGACAATCTAGTGCCCCTAAATTTGTAAACGGTAAAGTTTTTAGAAGTATTTGGGTCCCAAAAGGACTAAGTACTTCAATTAAAAAGAATGAAATTGAAAAATGGATTCTTAAGGGGACTAAGTTTTGTGCTGATAACGTCTATGGATCCAAATCAAATTGGATACCAAAAATTATTTGATTGTCTTATGATAAGTGTGATGGAGATTGATCAACAAGTCCAAAATTGAGGGGGAGCTCCATGCACACAAGGAAGAACACTTGAAGAATGAAGGCTTCACATCTTCCCTTGTGTTCAAGTGTGGTAAAAATCTAGTTGTTTTATTTGTTTAATTTGATTTATTTTTTAACTAGATTATGACATATGTTGGACTAACATTGTTTGATGCTTTGAGTAAGGGGGGCAATTTTAAAATCAAATTTTTAATGGTGTCAATTTTTCCTCCTAAGTTATTTTAAGCCCAATGTTAGTTTAAATTCTTTTTTTGATATAACAAAAAGGGGAGAAATGGTTTGAAAAATTGATTTTCAAGTTTTTCAAGAGAATAAGGGGAGCTTTAATCAAATTTAAATTTTAAGTTTCTCATTCCAATTTTAACTTACAAAGGGGGAGAGAATCTCAAACAATTTTTCAAGTTGGTTTTATTATATCAAAAAAGGGGAAATTGTAGAACTAAGTATTTTGATATAATATTTGAAAAATGTTTTGGACTAAATTGAAAAGGATTTAAAATATGTTTTTAGTCAAAAGTAACTTAAAAATATGTTTAAGGGTTTTAAAAGGCTTTGAAATGGTTTAAAGTACATTCAAAGTAGTCAAAACCAAGCTTTTCAAGAGCCCGTACTGATACGGTCTGGTACCGTATCGATACGCCTTAGGGTTTAAACAATAGAATTTTTCCAGTAGCCAAAACTCGTACCGATACGCTTAGTCGTATCGATACGATATGTTTTGAAACAGCCCAACGACTAGTCGTGTACCGATATGGTTGTATCGCGTACCGATACGCCAAACTACCCTAACGGTCATATTTCCCAACGGTCTTTTAAATTGCAGGACCGTATCGATACCCTTCAAACCCTATCGATACGCATTAGCTGAAGTGCACAACGGCTACTTTCTTATCAGGACCGTATCAATACGGTTTGAAGGATATCGATACGTCAAGCTACAGAATTGCATTTATGGTGAGAAATAACGGCTCCAATTCAACCTCAACGGCTAGTAATGGCTACAAACTCAACGAGGAGTATAAAATGGACCTCCAAGCCTCTAGTAATGGTTAATGCTTCAATTGTCAACAACATAATGATCAAGAATTTGTCTTAGGGCTTTATTGTTCAATTTATTGTATAGATAACACTTGTGAGCCTAATTGTCAAATTTGCTCAAGTGTTTAGGTTGTGGGTGAGAGCTTTAGTTGTGCAAACATATACCTTCTAGAGGGATTTCTAGTTTGCTAAGTTTTTCTTGTGTAAGAGAGTGTTTTATCAAGTTTCGGGTAATAAGCTTGATCGTTGTAACGGTTTCCTCCTAAGCCGAGAAAAGGGGATAAAATTCTTAGTGAATTTGTTTGGAATCCTTAGTGGGAAGCTAAGGTAGTGGATGTAGATCTTGGTTAGAAGGTTGAACCACTATAAATTATTGTGTCAATTGTCTATCTTTCTATTCACACAAAACACCTAATTATCCAACTTCTCTACACTTGACGAACAAGAACGGTTGAAGGAATCGAGCACCGGAAAACACAACATATATAATTGTGTAACATTTGATAAATAGAACCGTCAAATTGGTACAAGAAAACACATATATGATGTTTAGAAATAGTGAAAATTCCATATATCAAATGACATATTTTTTTGTAAAAGTCAATTGCATGACACGTTTTTAAATTATGATCCTCATTAAATTTTTCCTTAAACTTTTAAATGTTTAATTTTATTGTCAAACCACAGCTCCTTTTTTTAATTTGGTCTTTAAACTTTTGAATATTCCGATTTTATCTTCAAACTATAAATTTTATTCTATATTGATCTCAAAGCTTTTGAATATCCTGATTTCATCTTCAAATTATCGTTTAATGCCACATTATAGTATTACATAATACACATTAGTATTTACATGACGATTAATAATTTGATAACGATTTTATATACATAGGATATGATTAGCATATAATGTTTTTTTAGAATGAGAGTCACAGTTTGGGGATGAGATTAGAATATTCAAAAGTTTGGGATCAATTTAGAATGAGTGCCATAGTTTAATAATGAAATTGGAATGTTTAAAAGTTCAAATGCCAATTTAAAATGAGAGTCATAATTTAGGGACATAAGATGTAGTTAACTCTTTTTTAATATAACAAAACTAATGCATGCGTACCGAAACAGGGGCGAAATCACGGGAAACAGAGTGTTAAATGGAACAATTTCAATTTTACTCCTTTAAATTTATAAAAAAATCAATTTAGGTTGTTTTAACCTCATATTTAATTAGTTCTCCTATACAAAATTTTCTACTTTCCCCTAAACTGCTAAGCACCTTATTCCATGCTACACATCAGTAAATGGTAAAATTTCTCTTTTAATCATTTTAAAATTTGATTAGTTCAATTTAATACCTAATTGCCCTTGAATTAGCGGAAAGTTACATTTTTGTCCCTCTTAAGAATTAACAATTTAATTTAAGACCAGATGATAAATAAAAACGAATGGGATCCTAATCTGAAAAATGAAAAACCCAATTTTCACGTTCAGGGCACGTGACACCTATCTGCATGCAATAACACGACACTCGGCGGGCACATGACTTCCCCTCACACTTTGCTGAGTTTGATCACATTCACAGAGAAAAGAAATATATAAAAAAATGTCAATTAATGTTTACCATCAATACGCAATTAATAAACTATTTTATCTTAAATCAATAAAAATGCATTAAATAAAAATAACTTTGCTTAACTAATTTTAAATAAAATTTTAATCATTGCTTATAAACACAAAACAAATAAACTCATAACGCATTAATGAATAATTAAATGAACCACAAATGTTACGTGGAGTATTAAAATGCATTATATTTTAAATAAAAAATATATAAATTCAATTTTTAAAATTAATATTATTAAAATATACAATCACATAGCCAAAACAACAGACATTGAAAACACCAAAAACCTAATGGGGTTATATTATCTAATTTAAAAGAGTTTTTAATTGCAATTGATACCTAATCCCTACGATTGATTCCATGATCATGTGACCCGAGTAGAAGGGAAAAAACCCTATAATATAGTACGAGAAATGATATAGCATTAATAGGTTAATATTTATACAATATAAAGTCATGGATGAAGCTAAGATTTAGGGTAGTACAAAACATAAATTTTGAAAGGTCAAAAGGGCAAAATAATAATTATACTATTATTTTAAAAATATATAAATGATTAAAAAGTAAAAAAAAGAAATTCCAGTCGGGGGCAACAACTCTTCCCAGGAGCTTAATAGCTTCGTCCCTGTATAAAGTATTATCTTAAAATCATGATATACTTTAATATAAAATTTGATTTATAATTTTTAATGCTTTATTATATATTTTTTTGATGAAAAAAAATTATTATCAAAGTTTCGTTAAAATTCTCTAAATCTAATTAAAGAAAAAGAGTACATATGATAATAATTTAACAATCAAATTACAAAATAAACATGACACATAAATGCATAACAAGTAACCAAAACCATCACCTTGCAAGATGATTCCAAGACTAGCCAAAGGGGACTCGAACCGCATAACATCGAAACTCTCCGGCGACGCGAGCTTAGCTAAAATATCTGCCATCTTATTTTCATCCATTTGCACATGCTAAAGGTGAACTACCCACGGCTGCGTTCATAACTATCTAAGTGTCACGTAACACACCGTTACATGAAGAAATGTTATCCATCCGGCATCTAGCCCCGTCCGTATTTAATTTCAACCAACCTTCCTCTGGTCAAACAGAATTGACTAAACCACACACTCTCAATTTAAACAATTTAGTCTAGTCAAATCAAAAAATTTAACAAGTTGAGTCGAATAAAAAAATTTGAGTTCGTCGAGTTTACAAGTCTTATTTTATAACTCAAACTTTAATGATACATATTTATAATGTTATAGTGGTATTTGGTTCCAATTTAACTTGTTTTTTATAAACATATACAACATATATTTCTTCGTATTTTTATACATGATATACATATATTAAACAAAGTTGTGAGGCTCGACTCCAACTTAAAAATCCACTAATTACTAAAAATTTCGAGTTATTCAAATTCTCATTTTATAACTTAAACTTTATTTAAAACTTTTTCGAATCAAGTTTATGAGATTAAAATTCAATTTTTTTATGTTTAATTGAGTTAAAAAAATTTAATTTTTTTTTTTTGGAGTTGAGTCAAGTTTATGACCTTAGGACCGGGTAAAACGCATATTCCACCAAGTCGCGTGAAGTCAAACACAACCCAAAGTGGCGAAGATCCATCCTCTTTCACTCTTCATAATAGAAAAGCACACACAAATCTCACTTCTCTTCATCTCTCTAAACCAAGCTTCTATTAATGTAATGATTATGTATATTTAGCTAAGCTTTTGAAAGACAATGGTGATGGGGAAGAAAAGAGAGAAGCTCGGTGCAAGATCTCAAACACTACCCTCATCTCCTTCCCACTCTTTCTCTTCATCCTCCTCCTCCGACTTCGAGTTCACCATCTCACTTTCCCCACGCGCCGCCACCTCCTCCTCCCTATGCCCCGCCGACGACCTCTTCTACAAAGGCCAGCTCTTGCCTCTCCACCTCTCCCCTCGTCTCTCCATGGTCCGAACCCTCCTCTTATCCTCCTCTTCCTCCTCCTCCACCGCCACCGCCTCTCGCGACTCCACAGCCAGCTCCTCCAACGACTCCAACTCGTCTTTCGCCAGCGACCTCCTCCTGCTCGCCGCCGATAACTGCGCCTCCTCGAGGCCGAGCTCCGTCTCCGAAGACAATGGGAACCAAATATATCCAACTCATAATCAACCGCAACCACAACAACAACAAATCAAGAAGAACAAGTATTTTTCTTTGTCCAGATTCTCTTCTATGTTCAACAACAACAAGCATGAGCAGCCGCAGGTGGTAAACACGGCGGCGGCGGCTTCTTCGTCGGTTAAAAAGATGAGCATAACAGCGAAACGAGTTATAAGCAAGTATTTGAAGAAAGTGAAGCCATTGTACGACAAACTGTCGCATAAACAAGCCGAATCGATTTCAGCTTTGTCGTCGTCAACGTCGGTCCCGGCTTCGTTCTCAATCAAACCAATGAGATCCGCCAAAGAAAGCAACAACGGCGGATTTTCTCACTCTTTCTCGGGAAACTTGAGGTACCCAAGAAGGAGAAGCTGCATTTCGAGCTGCCCGTCGTCGATGAGGTCCTCCCCGAGCCACTCCGGGGTGCTTTCCCGAAACGGGTTTCCGATGAATAAGGGTCGGGTGGGCGGCGGCGTGCAGTACCCGGATCAGTCGTCGATGGAAGAATTGCAGAGTGCCATTCAAGGTGCCATTGCTCATTGCAAGAATTCCTTGGTTCAGAGCAAAAGCACTGTAATAAGTAACGAAATTTAACGGTAAAATCTCTGGATAAAAATAACCGTGGTGAGCACCTAGGTTTTACTTTTTACCCTTCCAAATCTAATTTTATTGTCATCCTTTTCATTTTATTCCAAAATCTCGTAGATTCAATTATAATGAAAGAGTTTAACCTCTGGTTTAGGGTTTTAGCTCATCTCAACTTTGGATATAAGTAAATTTTTTCGGGCTAAACGGTAAAAGTTTTAATATTCATTAAATATAATTTGTATTCGAATCATGTGGATGAAAATATATTTCTAAAAAAGTTACTTCTTGTATAAGCTTTTGATCTATCTCAATTTTAAATATAATTAAAATAATGTAACTATTGCATATGAAAAGATACCTCATGAAAGAGGACAAAATTTTTTTGTCCATTTTTTTTATCTTTTTCTATATTCAACATTAAAAAAAATTCAGCTCAAACTCTAATTTTTAAATTTTAAACTATAAACTCTAAAACCTAAAAATTATACTTTATCATTAATTCTTTAATTTTTAACCTTAACTCTAAATTCTAAATTTAAATTTTTAGTGTGAAGCATAGAGTAAGAAAAGATGATAAGAAGATTTTTATTCCTCCAAAGAGGGTTTGATGTAAACTATTTATAAAGTTTCATGTGTCGTTAGTACGTGGTTATCATTTCAGGTAGGAAATAATAGATTCGAAGTATATTTCTAAAAGTTACTTTGCTAAAATACAATGATTAAACACATTTAATATTAAAATAAATAATTACAATAAATTATACAAAATATGCTATAAACTTCTCTCTGTCTAATTAAATTTATCCAGTATTAATATTTTAAAAGTCAATTTTTTAAATTTTGAACATAATTATTTTAAATATTTTAATTAGTTAAATTTTATAATATATATATATATAAACTACTTGATTAAAGGTTTTTAAAACATATTTTTTATATTTTTATCAATAATAAATTTAAAGCAATAAAAGGTCAAAGTTAAAAAAAAATTGACAAAAAATCAATACTAAATATATTCAATGGGTCGAAGGGAGTAACACATAATACAAACATATAAATAAAGGTAATTAAAATACTATAAAATATAAAAATATAAATGCGACACAAATTTATAACTAAAATAAAAAAAAAACATAAATATAAAAACAATTTAGCACAAAAATGTATTTCATGGATAATCTAAAATGGAGTGATAAATAATTTGAACGTGAGTTTATTAATTTTATATTCAACTCAAAAATGATTTTCCCCTTTTTATTGTGCAATAGATTGTGATTTTGGACATGACTTTAAAATTCAATCTGAAAAGATAAAAATATTATCATAATCGTATCTATTATTATTTAGTTTTTTAAAAATATTTTATAATCGAATAGCGTTGGATTAACTCATGACATCGGTTCAATTACATTTAATAGGGTTTTTTATATAATATATTTTAGTAGTTTGGTTGAATGAGAGAGGGAGGGAGAGGCATGTGATTGTGATGGATGAGAAGCTTAAGCTGCGGCCTCCATATGAAATTGAGTAGCCATGAAGTAAGCAAGAACCAAATATACAATTAAGAAGCCAAAGTTTGAGGTATTTCATATCCAGTGAGTTGTATCATTAATTATTTTTGTCGGTGAACGATCTTTTCTCCGATCCAACCCATTTGTTTATTTTAACATCTTGTAAATGATTATTTTTATGATGATTTTATATAACTATTGGTATTTGATTTATTAGTCGATTAATTTAAATTAGATACGGTAAAGATTTATTACGAGAGCGACTCTCTCAACTCAATTTATTCACAACATCATAGTTTAAACCTCTCATCTTGTTTAAGAGATTTAACATGAATCTATTTATGCTTAAATTAGTATCTCAAAAAAATCTACATCCATCAAAACTAAATCTTAATTAAGTTTTAGTTTAATTGTTATCATTACTATTATAGCAATTCAAAGTACGTGGATTCAATGAGTCATTTCGCCATTAACAGGTAAAACTGGATGTGCTCTTTAGTTATGTGTTGTAAAATATTTAGCTTTCAAGGAATGTAGTTGCGTTCGATAAGTCTTTGGACGAGTTATAGAATTTTTTAAATGAAGATTGAAATTATAAAATTTCAAAGCTTAGAATATAAATTTAACGTTGATTTTGCTTATATTTATATAATTTTTCAAGGGGATTAAATTGTAATTATTTCATCTTGGGGGCAAAATTGAATTTCACCTTTTCCTTAACTTTATAATAACATTAAAATTTGAAGGGCTAAAGTTGATACTTAACCATTTAAGGAGGTCATGGCCCCTGTGCCTCTGCCTCCCCCCTCCCCCTAGTTAGGGTCAAGTTTGTCGACTAGCAATTACCTCTATTACTGAGACTATATCAATTTGGTACTTTATACTAATAAAAATGAATCAAATAAGATCATTTTATTGAGACTTTAGCTATTAATGAAAGATATATAACTTTAATATCATTTTTTTTCCGAGCATACAGTTTAATATAATATCTATACGACTTAAGTTCCTCCATGACATAAATCGAAGGATATAAAGCAATTAAGCATGTTTGATCTCACGTCATGTAGTATATTGTACCATTAACATTCCAACGAACTAAAATCAATGACATGTCGTGTTTTAAACAGTAAATGTTAAGTTTATAAAAAATTGATTTTATTTAATTGATCATTTTACTAATATGGATTAAATTGATTCATTTGAGAATAAAATAAACTAATTTGAATAAATCTAAATAATAACGAAACTAAATTTATTTTTATCAGATAGTAGAGAGATTAAACAATATAATCCAAACAATAGAGAAACCTGACAGATATTTTCACTGATTAGTTGGTATCTATTAAAATAGATATAAAAAATCCTTTTAACTTGTGTTAAATGATAAACAAGTAGCTTTTGGCATGTTGCAGACTCATGGATATTCCAAGTTCATTGTTATATTAATTTATTGGTCGGTTGATTCAAATCATACGTAAAAATTTATTATGAAATGGTTCTCGTAATCCGGTTTGTTTCGCTCATTACATTTAATGTGGTTCAAAGAATCTAATATCTCATTTTGTTAAATTAAATTGTTTTTCATTTTCGTATTATTGACTTCAAATCTTTGAACAAAATGAAATTAGATTTTCTGAAACATCAGAAACGAAACCAGATTCAACAAGAACCGTGTACTAGGCAGTAGGCAGTGTTGTTTTTGGCGTTTGATGCATTGTTTTGTTTCCCCTTGTCGTGTCTGAGAAAGCAGAACAAAAACAAGTTGCAATGTGCCAATCAATCATCACCCTCCGATCTAGAGATCTTCTGGATCATAGTCATAGACAACTCTGTTCCCAATGGAAGGGTCCCACTCCCACCAATGTTTTTCGGTGGGACCTGATAATGTAGGGTTATCTTATTCTTTACCACCTGATCGAGAAGGCAGCCTGTGGTCATAATTTGAAGTACACGTAGTAGTACTCTTAGCCAGCATGGCCCATGGGTCCCATACCATTGTGTTGTTGCTGGAATTGGTCCACAACATCTAAAGATTTGTAATGTTGCCCAACATTTGAGATTTTATTATGTTAGAATCATCTTGAGATGCAGTTGGATGGAGAGGGAATGAGATAAACACTGGAGGTCATTCGGATCGATTTTGGGTCGGGAATATATTTGATTTAAGTTTAATTTAGGGTGGATCATGTTTAGTTCAGAATTAATTCGAGTCTATGATAAATCAAGTAGAGTTTGGTTTCAGGTTCGGTTAATATAGGATTGGTTGGGTTTTAAGGTGGGTCAAAATGGAATAAATCAGTTTCGGGTTGGGACAATATCATATCGGTTAGTTTTCAGGTCAGGTTAATATCAAATCAATTGGTTTTCAGGTTGAGCTAATAGTTGGATCTTCGGGTCAATTCATATTAAGTTAAGTATGAGTCCAATAAAGTATATATACAATTATTGATATATTGTTGGAAAAAAAAACGTGTGATTTGTCGGATCAAATATCATGTATCAAATTGCTAACAAATAGGTAATAGTAAAAATTAAATATCCGTTCACTTCAACTTAAATAACAAGTTAAAATCATGTCTATGTTAGATTCATATCGGATTTGGTTAAATTAAATTTGTGTTACTTTCGATTCGAGAGAAAATCGATTTGAATATATAGCAATCCAACTAAAATCCTGGTCGGCTTTAGTTAGTTAAGCTTGTTTTAGGTTTCAGATCAAGCTTAGGTCATTATATTCAAGTTCATATCAAATCTTGGATAGCATAATCGGAATCAGATCAAGTTTTTCAAGCCTATAAAAAACTTTGATTGGAATTTCACTAGTTTTTTTTAGGATTTACAAAAGAAACTAAAAGAAAGTAGGACAAAAGTATTAAAAACATAGGAAGGGATCATATCTCTAAATTTTCATGTAATAACAAATTTAATCTTTGTTAGTTTGATATTTTTCAAATTAAATCTGGTTCTTTTAAAATTTTGAATTTAAAATCTATCAAGTATTTGTTAATTTTGAAGTTAGATCTTTATTCTTTATCAATGCTAATCAAGTCGGTATCTGTTAGGTATGAAATTTTTATCATCTTTATGACATATACTCCGATATAGAATATAGTAAGAGCATGTATGTATATATATTATTGAATTTTGGAAGCAAGGTTGTTTTCAAAATGCTTTTAATCCTTCTTCTTGCCGAGGGAGGAGGATTCACAGATTTGAGATTTGTTTTCATACATCAATTCTTTAAATTAATTATTAATTGATATTATGATTTTACCAAAAGTATCATTTTTTAGATGTTCAATATCCACACAAACTAAAAATTATTTATACTACTTTTTCATGATTTCCTCAAAAACACTATTACAATGAAAAGGAGTTGAGATATTAGAAAATTTATATATTTTGAAATAATATAGAAAAATTGTTTTTGTAAAACAGAAATTTAAATAGTAAAATGCTATTTTAAAATTTTATTTTTAATTAAAATAGTTAAAAAATTTAAATGCTACAAAACTAAAACAAATATATATATATATATATATATATATATATTAGAAAAAAGTATTTTAAAATAACACTTTATTTACTTATGTTAAATGTATAAGTAATTACTTATCGGAATGACTTAATTTTTTTTTATTTCTTTATAAGCATAAGTGAGATTATAAATTCAATAGTTAATATAAATATCTATTGGATTAATTGAGAAGGTAAATGGATAAATTCAGGTTAATAATAATTAGTTAGGTTTAAACCAAAGTGTTTTCATCATATTAAATTATAATTCTTTAGTCGATATAACTTTGGATAGTTAGCAGAGACAATATTCTTTTCCTATGTGAAAGGAAAAACTTAAGAAACCTGTGTATGAAATAATTTTAAATTATGTATTTATGAGACCAATTTTAAAATTGAGAAGAACCTATAAGGTCTTTTTACCTTGAAAATCTTAATAAATTTATAATCATCACATATTTAGCTAAACAAGTGAGCTGAATATGCATCGTAAAACAGATATGAAACATACTAAGAAAAATAATGATTTTGAAGATTTCAAACTGGATCTTGATTTAATTGTATGCAAAGATAATCATGAGTGAAAATGGAAACACAGTAAAAATTGAAGGGCCAAAGAATTATAAGATTTCAAATTTAGCAGAATCAATAAGAACAGTAAATAGGATATAAACTGAACCTATATCTTCTGTTGTCTGTGTTCCTTTTTTTTGTCTGTAAAACATGACTTGCCACCAAGTGCAGAGGATTTCTTTTCAAGTAAAGCTTCAATGGTAATAATTTATAAAAAGACCATTAACTTATAGGTTCATTAATGCTACTTGTGAATTTAAAGAAAAAATAATTAAGAGGAGATAATTACACGATACGATGTAGCCGTTTCATCGAGATAACACGGTCATTCTGAATCTGTTGAAGCAGCTAAGTTATCGGCTACCTGCTCATCCAGCTGCTTTTTAAGATGCCTCTGAGCAGTTGCATTGACAATCTTGACAAAGAAGTTTATGAGCATAAACCACACGACGGTGTTCCAGATCGATGTGAATGAAAAATCCCACTTCCCCTATGGAATCATTTTGCACAAGTTTATGAATTTGTTAGATTCGAGCCGGTCATAACTCGGGCTAAAATGGGTTGAATTGTTTATACTGGTTTGAGAGAGTGGAGTTACCTTGATATTTGAGGGGAGAGGGGGTGGGGCAGCCAAGTACTTGTCTTTGGCCGCATGAAGTTTTGCTGTGAGGGTGGGCAAGAAAGTATCGAATCCAGGTATGAAGCCGAGAATCCAGATCAATTCATTCTCCATCCAATCAAGGAGTTGGTTATTACATACACAGATAATGAAAACCATCTGCAGAAAAGGAACAAAACAGGTACTTGTAAGATACTTAGTCAAGATGATAGAAAAACATTGAATTTTTTCTTCATCTAATGATTCGAGAGTTGAGACATTTTCCGGCCAACGTCAGTACCAAGAATAGAGAAATAAGCATAATAAGACCAATTCAGGGAATTGAAAGAAATCATTATGCTAAAGAAGAAAGCTATAGAAGCAACTTGGGCTCCACGTGCAGTAAAACACAAAGACCTCACGACAAACCTGTATGTAAGTTTTAATAAATGCCTTTCCGATCAATGTTGAGAGAAAGAACTCCCAGAATGGAATTCCAAATTGTCCACACATAATGCCAGCAAGGTCAAATAAAGGATTGGGGACCTGAAAAACGATTAAGTTGATCAGCAGGTTTACATAATAACATCAACCAACTGTGGGATAAAAACTGTGTACAAACCACAGTGAACTTGTATGATCTTTAAAGAGAAAAATAATTAACAAGACTTGGTTTTTAACAACATTCAAGTTACAACTTAGTACCAAACTTCATAATTGAGACAGAAAATCTTCACAAAGTTTATATTATAGCTAGGGAAAATTTTACCAGGACAGATGTCGTTCTAAAGTAGGAATTTTACTGGGGATAAAAAACATTATAATATTTTTAGGCAAAGTGCTTCTTAGGTGCCATTGGACAATAACCAGGGAAAACATAGAGACATGGGGGAACAAAATTGCACAGAAGAGAGGTGCTGACCGAGGCAAGAACTAAAATGGTAAAGAAGTTCAAGTGTTGAGCGTGAGATAACAGCCAGACTTCAATCTTTTTCAGGTGAGTAGCTATGACTCCAGATTGCTCACTTGAGGAAGCATCCAATTCTTCCATGGCATCAAATTTTCTTCCCGACTCTCTAGCTGCATAAAGAAGAAGATCGACAGAAGGTAGATATTTAAAAGCATATAACAATCTTTTAGTAATTAGTATACAACTAACTTTCAGACAGAGAACAGCCAAGGTTTTGAACTTCGTACAGAAAATTAATTACCAACCAAAGCAGCACCAAAAGTAGAAAAAAGTAAGTACATAGCAAACTCAAGACAGTTTGCTCAAGAAACAACAATACAAGTACAACATTTTAAATTTTAAGTAAATTGCAAAGCCTATGGCTTGCCTGCAGACTAAATTTTATTGAATAAGGAATAAAAGGAAACCCTTTTGCATGGTTACCACCATTACAATGATAAGACCCAAAGCTACCACATTATGGAAAATAAATATGCTAAAGCATTATATCAAGCATCAAAGCCTGTGAAAATCAGAGTGGGAAGTGGGAACTCTTCCAGAAATGCCCTCATCAATACTTTGGGTAAATCTTGCAATTGTAAATGTAGAATTGTAGGAAATTCTCTCTTAATTTTATTCATAGAAGAGTAGAAATATATATACAAAAGACTGACTTGGTATTCTAGGTAATTAAAGATTCTATAGTTAATTTACAAGATACAACCCTAGATATGACCTCTAAAGATATCCTACTAAAAGTAACTTTCCATAAGTACAAGATACATAATATATTCCCATTCTTACACGTACTAACCTACAGTAAATAAAATATATCAAGTATAAAAGCCAGCGCACATACCAGCCCTTGAGATAAAGTAAGGAGGAAGCTCTCCTAGTGCAGTCCCAATACCCCATAAGATTGCCTCCATCTGCACCTGCGGCAGTATGCTGCTAAGAGGAACTCTTGAACCATGGGATGTTGAAAACAAAGGAGGCCCAAACTCTTCACAGGATTTATCCAACCATGAAGGGCCTCTCTTCAACTGTATCGTATCATACGGAGCACTTTTCAGGTCTACTCGTCCACATTGCATTGCTTTTATGGTAAACAAGGCAATATGAGGACCCAAATAAAGGACAAAAGTATGCAGACCGGATCCTGGAATAAGACATTTGAAGTAGACAAGTGACAAGGCAAATCACATCACGTATCCAAGAAAAAAAACAAAACAAAACAGAGTATAAATGCACATATAATCCGATCATATTCCTGAAGTTTTCAGTCCCACAAAAGTCTGCATAGCAGAACAAGAAAAATTGTTTTCCACTCTTTCATACCAGTAGAATGTTTCAAACACAGGCAGTCGATACACAACAATATTGGGAAAAAACATTAAAGTGCCACTGCTAATTTCAGTATGCTAGCTATTGGACTAGATTTGATGAAACCAGGTCAAGATGACCTAAGCCACTTTAGAATCTAAAAAGCAGCAACAATTATATAGAAATCCATGTAAAAGCTTACACCCCTGCTTTGATGTAGACGAAATTGCATAGTTAGCCAGTTTTAGCCTATCAATCATACACTGGTAACAGCAAGAAAATCGGAAACTAGTTCTAATAATGTAATATTCATCAAGCATACTCCTCCAGACTATCATAAAAATCAAGAATAAATTATCTTACCAAGACCAATTGAAGATGCAACACCAAGTGCTATCCACCACAGTCCAAACCGAACATACTGAGAAACTTCCTCAACATGCTGATGAAAAATATAATGAAGAGATCACAGTTAATTATTGTTTTTACTGAGCAGGTCACAATAAATTATAAAAAACAAGAAACATAAATTATTTCAAATTATGAGTGCAAATTTATAATCAGTGCCATAGAAAATAAAAGGTTCAAATATATGTACAGCTCATCAAGAGACAAAAAAGAAACTGCACAAACACCTCCAATCCAAATCCCCACAAAAAGGGAAAAATGAATTAATAATGAGCAATTTGCATCTCAAATTGCATGGCTAAAAAGGGCAGACGGTATGCAACAATTACTAATTCTAGAAAAGTAAGATCCTTCTGAACTACATACAAAATTGCAAATATATGCTTTGCATCAACAGAAAAATATGATAAAAACATATGAAATGCTATGATGACCTAAAAAATTTACCTACCTTTTCATGAGGACCCTCGATGGTTACAAGCAAAATTCCAAGAACTGCTATTAGAGTGCTTGAAAGCATAAGCCAACCACCCTTTGCCAAAAGATACAGTGCTGATCGCTTAAAATATTGATAGATAGCCAGAACGAAAATCCTTAATGTTTTGAAGGGCTGTGTTGTCAATGTCAAATTTTCTAATTCTTGTTGATGACTCTCATGAATATCTGCAGCATTTAAAAAGCCTATCAGCTGTGAGTCTACAAGAACACAACTCGAAATTTTATCTTTTCGAGGAACACAAAAATAAAGCTAATATTATTCAACATGACAGCATAAAGGAAACGTCCATGTCCACCTATAATTCATTTATAGATGGGGAGAAGGCATTATATGACAAAAGCAAAGAACATTCTTGCACTAGCTACTAGGTATAGAAGTTCTTTTGCATTCTGAGAACATATGCACACATAAGCAAATAAGCTGATAAAAGCCACCACTCCACTTGCCATAAACTCTATACATCATTGACAACATGGTTCTGTACCAATTACAGATATAATATGCACATAACTCTATGCTTACTTGAGCGTGATAGCCATCCCCCTTTTTCTCGATAAAATCCAAATATTCAACAATAATAACCAACCAATCGATCTAATATATATCATGTTGACAGTATGCCTGCCCAACTAGAAAAGAAGACAGAATCGAGCTATGAATGCTTTCAATTAGAGGGAATGAGAATTTCAAACCAATCTTATAGAAGGGGAGAAAGAAAAATAAAAAAATACAGCATAAATAAGATGGATGATTTCTCTCAACCTTGATTCCCACACATAAATATAGAATCCACTCAAAAAGGAATGGTATAGGATTCTAGATATATTTCCATTATATTGGGAGGGCAGTGAAACGCATCATCAATCCACACATAGTTTTCCTCTATTTTCTTTCCCTCTACTTATTATTTTTTCTCCTGGAAAACCCAAGTCCATATAACATAAAAATTCCCAAAAACACACAAATTGCACCGGCAGAAGCACCCCACAAAACAGAAAACTTTCAATTACTTCATAAAAGCTGATGTTATACAATAAACCAACACTTCCGTGCTTCAAACAAAGTGAATCTACCTCAGATTAACACACTCTGATAATAAACCAGCTAAAACGTTCATGCCCACAAAAATAAAAGAATTCCATTTTGCAGCATCAAACCCAAAATATACTTCTTTAGAACTTATCCTACATCAACTATATCCTTCTAATAATTATTGATTTTGAGACATCTAGTGGGGGAGGCAACTTGATTCAAGTTCCTAAAATAAAATTTAGTATTAAGGAAAATCCCAAAGACAATAAAGGGAAATAAAGAGTAGCAAAAGGGAAAATAACTCTTGACCTTCGATCGACGATGCCATTTGTTGAGAAGAAGCAGCGCTTTTGCTTGAATCCATCACCAAACTGACATATGTGTGATTCTGGAGAAGAATCAGAAGGCTATAATCGAATTACTTGTAAAGGAATCAGGCATTCCTTGGTTTAAATCTTAATAATAACAACAGATTTTGGTTTAAATCTGCAAAAACAGTAGCAGATCTAGAGAAGAAGAGATTAAGAGCCGGAAAAGAGTAGTTTTTGCGGGAAGATCTCTTCTCTCCTATGAGCTTTTTGTTCCTTCTGATTGGAAAAAGAATGAACCCTACTCGGATTTTTCTACCATTATTATTGCTATTATTTATTTTAAGCGTGCCGTAATAAAAAATATTTTTTTGGAGATGCCGAAACGTTAAAGGAAGATCAGATTATACTTTAATTGTTTTTAATTTTTTAAGATTTTATATTTTAGTTTTGTGATTAATTTTTATTTTTAATTTCGTTAAATATTTTAAGGTAGCTTACTTTTTTTTGAATAAAAGGTAGCTTACTTTTTAATATGTGGGTGACATGATCTATGTATTTTTTTGTATTTTATATAGTTTAAAAAATAATATATTTTTTGAGTAATTATATTTAGTCGGTTGGCCAAATTGCTTTTATGTGTTCTCTCATTTTTTAGGTTATGTGTTTAGACTTACTATGAACATTCCTTTCCTTCCCCTAAAATTTCTCTTCTCTTTTCTCTAAGTAAAATTAGAATTAGATAGAATTTATTAAAAAAATATATTTTTTTATAATTTTTAGTTAGTTTAGGAGATAAGATTAGATTATTTAAATAATATTAAGACTTCTGACATTATGATGGAGAGAATAGTCCCTATAAAATTCAATCTTAATGATAAAATAATGTTATTTATAAGAATAAATTAATATGCATTTAGTGCGGTGATAAAATACATTTATTTATAAGAAAAAGTTTCAATTTTAAATTGGTTTAATACCAAAATAGTGCTCAAACAATCTTACTTTTTAGTGATTAAATTATTTTTGTTTCTTTTAGGTGCTCAAATTATCTCGTTTTTTTTAAGTGTTTAATTATTTTTTGTGCTTTTAGGTACCCAAATTATCATTTTTTAGTTAAAGTGTGTGCCTCAGTTTGACCTTAAAATGAACAAAAAAATAATAGTATAGGCACCTAAAAGGGACAAAAAAATTAGGCACCTAAAAGAAAAAATAGATAGGTTGAGTATCTGAAAGGGGCAAAAAAAGAGTTTAAACATCTAAAAAAAAATATGATAGTTTAGACATTTATTTTGACATTAAACCTTTTAAATTTAATATTGTGGTTGTAGCAAACATCCAACATAAACTGTAAAAAAATTAAAATAAATATTGTACTCTAAAGAATATTATTTTTTGACAAAAAAAAACTATTTTGGATCAAAATGATAGTGAGAGATAATTGGAAGAATAAATGCCCCATAATTAGGGGTAAAGTCGTGTTTGGAATTAAGTCAACAATTAAAGGTGATTAATATCCTTATGTCGAGTCCTAGTGAGATGCAATTCATATTTAATAAAAATACGTTAATTATCTCTATTAAAAAATTTAAGGCAAACTAAGATTTAGGGTGACACGTCATTACTTAGTTTAATTTAGTTAATTAATTAAAATAATGGAAATAAATATTACGTTTGGGGGAATAGATTAAAATAAATATTTACAGACATATTTTACGCTCCTAAACCGTATAATAAATACTCAAATTTGTAGTGAAAAATTAATAGTTGAGTTAATCTATCAAGTATTGTAAAAATTTCTTACGGTAACAATTCTTTCAATTTAATTCATTTATTCATAATGTTATGAGTTAAAACTTTAATCTTATTTAAAAGTGTAATATTTCATCCTATCAGGAATAGTAGTTAAATGTATAAATGATATTGATTAAATAAATAATTTTTTAAAATTATTTTAATGAGATTATGGAATGTGTCACATGTTTATCACATGATCATAAAGGTAAATAAATATGTCAATGATTTTCAAAACAAGTAATTAAAATTTTTAGTTGACATCCTATTTTTCTCTTAGGTTGTGGGTTTAAGACTACTAAAAGTAAAAATTTTCTTTTTTCCCGTAAATAAAAATTATTAAGAGAAAAAAGCTGATATGGCATCCACACCTTATTGCTTGCTTAGTTTTTCAATTATATAGAAAGTGATGTTTAATTGACGATGGTTATATTATATTATATTATATTATATTATATTATATTATATACTTCTTACCATGGAATGGTGAGGTTAAGACAATAAGCCAAACAAAAGCAATTATTTCGATAATGATGATTGATGATACATGTGCAACCCATGATGCATATGACCTGAAAACAAAATCTATTAAGCAAAACAATGAATAAAAAAATGTTTTCCTTTTTAAAGATTAATTATTAATCCTATTTTCACCCCCTGGTTGAAAAATTCATTTTAAACTAAAAGCATATTATAGTCTATATATAATATATATATATATATATATATATAGTCAAATTATAATTTATAAATTAAAAATGAAAAATACAATAGCAGTTTGAATCCTGATCGTTGAAATATCAACGAATAATCTTAACCATTGTTCTCTTAAGTTTGTTCATGTTTGTGTGTGTACGTCATTACATCAATATAATAATGTATTTAATATTTTAATCCCATACTAATGAGATATTGGTTTAAAACAATAGAGGTTTTGGGATTTTGAAATCTCATGTTTGAATTTCATTATCCGTGTGTTATTTCTAAATATACCATGGTTTAAGTTTTACGATGTGTTAGTTTTGTCGATGTATAGCTCAAATATATTATGATCATCAGTTTTATCATGCATTGTAACTGTTTATAACTATTGTATTTTTTCGAGCACATCGACTATAATTATACTTGTAACTTCTCCAAAATATTTTAATTTTGGTAATTATTTCATACATTAGTGATAAATTTTTTTAGTTTTTATAAGTACCTTAGTTTTAGGGTTTAGGAATTTAGTTTAAAGTATGTGGTTTATGGGTTTAGAATGTAAGAATGTTGGTTAGAGTTTAAGGTTATAATTTAGTGTTTATAGGTTAAAGTCTGAATCCCTAATCAAATTACCTTAAAACCTAAATCATAACGTATAAACCCTAAATTCTAACCAATAAACCTTAAATTCCAACAACATTCCCTAAATTCTAAACCCTTAAACTTCAAACCATAAATTAAATCCCTAAACTATAAAACTACAATATTAATAGAAACTTTTAGTTTCCACGGCAAGTATATTTAATATAAATTATTTTAATTTTATCTTTAGGAATAAGAAATAGTTAGTTATAATGCAAGAAAATCTAGGATAAATAAGTAAAATTGTAGCTGATTTTAGTTTTTTTCTGAATAGTCTACATGTGATTATAAGGTAGTATGTGCTCATATATATTCTTAATCATTTGATAATGTATACACAAGTACACAACTTATAGACAAATCGATTGACCATAAATCTCTTAAGATGAACGTTACCTATTTTTTTATTGGAACCGGTTATTAGTGAACGAGGAATTTGACAAAGAAGATGGTGGGGAGTGATGAAGTTTCCAAGAAGGCAGCGATTGTTGAGAATGGGGCAAATGGTCCAAGTTTTTGTTGGATAGCAATGATGGTTTTGGTACAAAGAAAAAGCCATACATTTCTCTTTTGTGGATAACAATAGCTACCTGGTTTTGGTTGGTGTGGCATAAAATTAGGGATGGTAAAAAAATTGTATATACGATGAATTTTGATTTTATATAATTTGATAGAGCTGGATTTTCTTTAATGAAATTTAAGATTTTAATAATAAAAAAATTAAAAGTGATTATTTTGCAAACTAGAATATAAGGTATTAGAATTATAGTATTAAATTGGAATTTATTTTAATTTTGTGTTATTAAATTAAATAAGTTAGTATTTTATTTTATTCAAACAGAATATTTTTTTTCATTTTAAAAACTATCCATATAAATGGAAATAAATTTAACTTTGATTTGCCTATCTTTAATATTTAATTTAATATTTTACAAACTTTTTTTAAATCATGAAATTTTATATTATTGTTCTGTTTGATAATTTGTTTAAAAAATTAAATTAATATTTCTAGTGGTTTTATTTTAACAATGCGTTTAGTAATTCAAAAATGAAAATTATATTGTAAAATTATTTATGAAAAAGCGTAAAATAATAAATAAATAAATAAAGCGAAAATATTATATTTCTGAAAGTGAAAAAATTATAAGCGTCTAATTTTTAGGGTTTAGAGTCTCCGGATGATAATAAAGCGAGAGAAATAAGCGTTCAAGTCAATTTTTCGTTCCTATTGAATTGAAAATGCTTTCGAAAAACGTTACTGTGTTGAGAAAAAAATGTAGTGTGTTAATGTATTTATTATTAGGATGAGTCTACACCGCTTGACGAGCAACACTAACGATAAACACCAATGAACACCGTTAATTTAATTTATAAAGATTTAAAATATAAATGACTTACCATATAATTTTAATATTTTGAAATATCAAAAGGTAATTTTATTAATTTTATTTTTTTATTTTTCATATTATTTTAAAAATTATTAACTCAAATTTTCTATCCCCAAATCCCCAAATTCTAGTTTCATCTACCACCCCGCTGCGGCCGCCGATAGCCGCCGCCAGTCACTTTTTTCACCGTCTCATCGTCTCCTGTTTGTGGCTGCTATTCCCCTCTGTCGTCGTTTCCCTCCTTCGTTAAAATTAGATAATTTGTCCTCAATTCCCCATTCGAATCCTATTTTTTTAAAAAAATTATGCCACTTTAAAGACCTAAATTGGGTATTGCAATTCCCATATTAGAACCCTAATTAGTTTACTAGTATCCTAATTTTTCTGTTAGAACAATAAATCTCATGCTCAATTCGAAATCTCCAAATCAGAGTTTGCCGGCCGTACTGGTATAGTGGTTTTAGCGTACCGGTACACAAGTTTATGCGTATCGTTGCGGGTTGTGTATCGATACTAGAAGATGTTACTATTTTTTATTCCAGCATAGTGTACTGGTACGGTATGCTCGATCCTTCAAAATTATTGGTTTAAGTTCGATGCATGCATGCTTAATTTTTAACTCTTTATTGTAGATGTTGAATCTAAACTTAACGCCTACAAAACAAGTTACGATGATGGAACGCAAGCGTCGTATCAACATGTGTTCGGAAAAGACAAACAACGAGGTACATTCATTATAATTACCTGAAAATTCAATAATAGTGTTAATTTTTTTGTGAAGAATTTTATTTTATACACATAGGAAAAAACTGAAGTTGTACATGAGGAAAACATAAGAAATTCTTATCAGAGTGATTACAAGTTCGAGACTCTCATTCATTCGGTGTAAAATATTGAAAAGAAATTTGTTAAAATGAATGGTCAATTTAAAAATTTTAATGGTCAATTTGAGAAATTAAATGTTCAATTTGAAAAATTAGTGACCATATTAATATCGAGTAATGTTAAAAGTTCAATACAAGATGATGATTTAGTAAAAGGAGAGGATATACATAATAGATCATTAAAGGAGGATGGTCTAAAGAATATATCAGAACAAATTAATTTATATATCGGTCCTTTAAAAGATGATGGTTTAGAAAATAAATCTCATAAGGAAGAAAGATTAACTGCCGCATCATTGAAGGAGGAATCCGAGATTGGTATTAAAAATCGATTGTGTCTCCGTTTATTAATTGTGATATGAATTATTATTCTCCCTCATTAGAACCTACTGGTAAAAAAATTGAAGTTACCTCTGAAGACAAAATCAAGACTGACACAGATAGTTTTCCAAAAATTTCTAGCGATGTTTTTAACTTTGAATTTAGTCCTTCCCGATTCCCTAGTCAACTAGTTACGTTGAAGAAAACTCTAATAAGTAAAAAATGTGGCCTAAACTGTCTAACGGTCCGAAGCCATCGTCAAAGAGTAAAGACTGTCAACAGAAAAAGAGTGAGATGTTTGATTGCACGTTCTGATTTGACTGATGATCTGAAGTCAAAAGATATGACATCAAAAAAAGACCTCAAACTTCTAAAGTGAATACAAATGTATGTATAAATCATTATTTATTGGTTATATTTAATCTTATAGTGTGATATTATTTGTTTACCTAAAAATAATATTTTTCGTATGATGCATAGATGCAGGAAAAAATCACAAAGTGCAATGATAGTGGAGAAACATCAAATGTTGAATTTATTTTAAAAATAAGGTAATAACGTGATGAGTAATATAATTCTCTTTGTAGGGTGAAAATTTGAAAGAAATTATGTACAAATATTTAATTTGTATTAAATATGTGATCAATTACTCTTTGATTGTGCAGGTTGAGAATAAAAATAAGGTTTGCAATTTTGAGACTAAACAAGGATCGAAAAATTTGTTCACAAAAGCTCGCATCAAATTGAAAACAAAAGAGGTGAAAACTATACACACGATTTTTAATATCGACATTTAATTTTCAGATTATTATCATTTGTAACAGTCAATTGTATGTCATGCAGTATAAATATGAACCAGGTGATCTCTTATCAGAAGATTGCAATGAAACTGGTAGGATAAAATGTGTACAAGCAATATTTGATGTACTTAACGCTTGAAGAAACTAAAGTTTGTACGAATGTTGCTACTTGAAATTGTAAATCCAACAATCTTTATATTGCAAAAAATATTTTTTTTGAATGTTGCCAATGCTTGTACTGTTTTTTCAAAAATGTGGTTATCTGATTGGGTATTGTTGATATCTATATTTGTTAAATGTTATAATCAATATTTGTTATTTGTCTGTTATTAACACAAGTGTTTTTATTTTTTTAATATTTAATAGTTTATCGATATCTATGTGTACGATTTGCACTTGAGACAAGAGCATATGTCAAAGAAGTTATATCTACCTCTGTCCTTTCAGGTAAAAAAATAATTTATGGGCTATAGATCATACTATTTTCAGTTCATGATTTCATGACAATTTCAAATTTAATGTTTCTCGCAGAGTTTGATAGAAAATTTCACACATGCTAAGAAGTCGGGAATACAACTAAGCCTGTTAAACTTTCATACCCGATAGATAATTTTTTTATGCCTATTGATAGTAGTAATGTTGAACATGTATATATATAATTTGTTGCTTGCTTGTATGTAGTTGACAGTAATTTTTAACTCACACGATTTAACAGAAATATGCGCCTTTACATGATGCACAAGGTAAACATTGATTTGTATTAGTTGTTAATATTGCGGAGAGATATAATTACGTTTTGGACTCTCTTGACGTCAATGAAGTGCGTCAAAAGATTGCACAAAATATAATAAGTTCTTTATTCATTTATGAGAACTAATAGAGTTCGTATAATTTTTAACTATGGATTTTTTTTTTGATTTTTTTGACCTTTTTAACAGTTGAATAAAGCTCTACTTTGGTATGAGGGTCATGCTCATTTAGGTACATTATTTGAAGATGTTGCAAAAGTTTCACTCCATTTTGTAGAATTACCGAAGCAGCCAAATTCGTACGTAATTTAAATTTAAAATAAAAGTTATTTTGAAGATATCTATGTGAATTTCTTCTTAATAGATTAATTCATTTTATATTTGATTCAGAGATGATTGTGGCATGTACACATTGAAGTGTATTGAAGTCGATAACAAAAGTGATTGGTCGAAGATTTCTTTCACGGTAAAGTATACCATGTAGTTTTGTTTAGCTATCGTGTGATATTGAATAACATGATATATTTATCGTGTAGACACAACAAATGAGAGTTGAACGAGTGAAAATTTTTGCAAAATTTGTTTCAAACAAGCACAATGAAGTTGATCTTTTCAATTGTCGTAAACTGAACCCTCCGGTTCAAGAAGTTGAGGATTAAAAATTTTTGAATGCTATATGATCATTTTTGGGTGGTTCTC
This sequence comes from Hibiscus tridactylites, assembly GCA_958450335.1. NCBI lineage: Eukaryota > Viridiplantae > Streptophyta > Magnoliopsida > Malvales > Malvaceae > Hibiscus > Hibiscus tridactylites. The sequence goes on from OY288270.1 coordinate 81,347,002, forward strand.
AACCTTCCATATTTTTCACTTTTCATTTATTTTATTCATGTGGTGATTATTTGTGATGACTTGAGATTTTCAGAGCTTGATATATATGCGAGTATTATGGTCATTATAGTATGTATTCTATATTTTTTGTTTAAATACTAACTATTTAAAAAATAACAATTAATTTAGCATAATATGTGTTAATTCTGAAAAATGAATTAAGCATAAAATATGTATTAAGAGCAAAAAAAACTCCAACATTTGAAAGTTTGATTATCGTTTTTTATACAAAGTATAGTGAACTTTACTCATAAAAAATTAAATTCTATTAATCCATAAAAATATAATATTTAGAACATGAATGATTTATTTGATTATACAAAAAAATATATTTACTTGAGATGAGTTAATGCGGGGAAATAATAAGCCAAATTAGAATATCGTATCGGTACAGTACCTAAACGTACCAGTACGCACACCTAAGTCATTTCAGTACATCTATGTGTATCGGTATGTTTATAGCTCATTGAATTTTAACATTAAAGTACCGTATCGATACGCTTAGTATATTGTACTAATACGAATGAGTAAAACTGGATACATGAGTCATTCTACCTTTAGCAAATGTGTGTATAACCACTCGTTCAACGTTGAATATACACAAAAACATAAAAATTGCATTACACGATTAAATTGATCAAATTAGCGACTTTTGTCAGTTTTTGAAATATTATTTCACGCGAAACACAAATAATTGTTCTATCGTTTACCTTTGAATTTTTTCAAGTTTGTTCTATTGTTTCATGTCAATACTTTAAAATTTTATTTGAGTATTTACAATTTTTTTACTGATATTTAAACATTTTACTCTTTTTTAACTTTGAGTTTTTGATTCATGTCAATACAATTTCAATTGAAAATTTTGTTCTTTCTAACCGTTACTTGAACACGTAACAAAATATACAATGGAAAACAATCCTTAGTAATCCAAAAATATGAAGCAAATAATCTATCATATCCAAGATAATGATGTAACCCCCTCGTCCCGGTCCGGACGCTTGACCGATCCGAGTGGGCTACACGGGGATAACCGAGGCGAAACCTGTTAAGGCTCCACTTCGGTTACCGACCCAAGAAAAACTTTTTCATTAATTATCTTATTTAGATGCCTTATTATATATCCTATGTGAATAACCGACAGCGGAAGCAACAAGCAAGACGAACAAACGAACATAAGACATAAAACATCCCATTTTACCTTTTTAAAGCAGGTCGTATCGATACACTAAGAGAGGGTATCGATACGCCTTAACGAGGTCAACAGCCCAGGGTCAAACCAGGGAGACCATATCGGTACACAGGTTGACCGTACCGATACGCCCTGACTGGTCAACATCTCACGGTCAACGATATGATACCGTATCGATACACCAAGACTCGTACCGATACGCCAAAATCTCGTCTAAAACTCAGATTTCCAGTGAAGATTTGGCGTATCGATACGCTCTCGTGTATCGGTATGCTAGGCCAAACTTGAGCCCTAAAGTGTAGGACCGTATCGATACGGCCCTTGGGCGTACCGATACGCCCTACACTGCAATGCTCAATTTTGCAGCCTAAGACTCTAAAACACAACTCTAGATGCATTTTAAGACTTCCCTAGCCACGTACAAACATACATACAACAACTACAGGGTAAACCAAACATCTACTAGCATGCTTAACATCCAAACATACATCAAGACATACATTAAAGGGATCAACAATATATGAGCATTCAAGATAGACAATTTAGACATGGTTTACAAGCAAGACAAGGCAATCAAAAGCCAAACCAACATAAACATTTAAAGGAGTTTAAACATGCTCCTAAACACACCAACATCAACCACAAAAGTCCTCATTGTTTGACCATTACATCTGTTGCGTGTAAAATAGTCTATCGCAATTGTAGTGCAAGTATACACGACGCAAGTAGTAAAGTGATACAAAGTATCGGATATCGTCTCCACAGGGATTGGGCTAATAGCTTCACCTAAATTCACTGCACGAAAGTAAAGGAAATAATTAAGAATTGTCACGAGAATAATAAAGTGAAAACGTAATTAAAAGGAATTGAGATATCAAGGTAGAGAGAATGGGCTGGTATTGAGTTGCTCAGTAGTGTAGGTATTGAATTGCTTAGGATCTCCAGTTCTGTCGTCGCACCCGTCGCCGACAGCACCTGTCGCGGCGTCTGTCCGTCAGCTATCGCGGCAGCGATCACTAACTCCGTACTTCAAGTTTGGCAAGAATCCCTGATCTGTCTTGCCCTATCCCTAGGCACAAGTCTGTCGATGATCACGTCTTTGATGATACCTCCCGGCGTGAATCGAAGGATGAACACCGATGTGTATGAATTCTTCCTTAGCCACTTAACCTCGCCTTATCCCTAAGCATGAGATGGTTCAACTATAAACTAGAGAACACGCTTTTATCTCTTTCGTATACTTAACTCTCCCGATGCTAAGTAAATGGATAACCTCACAATGCTCTCCCGATGCTCTTGCAAGATATTAAAACCAAGATAAAAGAACTTGAAGTTTATTTTATTGAACTTGAAAAATCCTAAAACAAAGCAACCCTTGCAACTACTTTACAAAACAACCCGTAGCCCTAGGGGGAATTTAGAACATATCGGTGACAGGTAAACGGCAGGGTTTAGGTTTCGGTTATGGGGTAGTCGGCTCTGCCCTAGGGTTAATCTATGCCCTTTATATAAGCTTTGGGCTCAAGTTATCTAAGGTAACAAGGATTACAACTTTAATTAAAAGTAAGATTCTAATAAGGATTAAATCTCTAAGGATTCCTACTTTTCAGCCGTCTCCTTGTTTCATGGGAATTCTTCTCCTTGAGCTTTGGCTTGGCATATCTTTTGATCCGGGGCTTGGAAAAATATTTGGCTTCCACACGACAGACGAGCAGATTTTTCTCTATCTATCGAGGTCCACTTCACTTTTCCTCTTCATGAATCTGCTGTCATCATGCTGTCACGACAGGTCCGTGACAGGTTCGTCTTCTTCAGCTGCTTATCCAGTTCAGTTCTCCTGCTTATCTGCCCTGCACCTGCCTTCAACATCTACTGTGACAGATACCTGCAAAAATAACCATCTTTCAATAGAATCCGTGCCTTTTATATAATTGTGATGTTTTATTGAAAACTAACCTAAATGCAATGCAATGATGCTTGAATGCAGCAGAAATATGGGTTTAAAAAGGTGTAAATGATAGAACTTTTACACACTCAACACACCCCCAAACTCAAGTTTTTGCTTGCCCTCAAGCAATGAAGACTTAAACGAAAACTGAAAATTTTTGTGTTGGCCTTCAAACAGTGAACTGTCCCTCACCTGTCGCTCATTCTCTATGCGGCAGCAACCTGTTGGAAGGGTTAGGATCTGTCCGGAATCTCCCTATAGCTCTCGTGCAGTGTGTGCATGCTTGTGAACAGTTATATGCTAAGACTCTCTTAGTTTCACTAGAATATTCAACTCCTTAACTTGAATTTTATGCCAAAGTTTACTTTCTTTTAGAAGGCACATTTTCATGCTTCTTTTTCTTCTATTTTCAAGCTAAGTTTTTCTAGAGCCAGTTTTGGGCACCTCTAGTTAGCTTCCTAGAGCCGGTTTCGGGCACCTCTAGGTTTTTGATTTTCTTTTGCTAAACTTCTTTCCTAGAGCCAGTGTTAGGCACCTCTAGGGGCTATCCAAGTTCTAAGCTTCCTATTCTAGTTTGGCTAAAAGAAATCTAAGCAATATAACAGTCACAAAAGTGTTTAAGTTTTCAGAACTATAGAAAGGCTCTAAACTTTTCCTTAACCTGTCCTAAAGATGCTGCCACGACAGAGCCGTCATGACAGGTAAGTTAATTTCACAGTTTTAAGCCAACAGTTTAAATTTTCTGATTTTTCTGATTTTTTTTTTAAAGAAATGACTAATAAGACACAACAATTAAACAAAAGATGTGCTAAAGACTCCATTAAATATGGAGGGTTGCCACCCCCAAACCCAAGGGTTGCATTGCCCTCAATGCAAAATGACACTAAAACAAATAAAGAAAAACATGAAAAATAAAAGTACATCACAAATATATAAGGGCAGGCAGCAATAAGAGAAGAAAAAGAAATAAAAACTTAAATTTTATGCGCTGTCCTCATCACTGCTGCTGACGCGGATCTGATGGTAGCGTCTGCGTTGGGGAGGTGGCTGGGCAGGTTCCGGAGCAGGTTGGTCAACAGGTTCATCAGCCTGTTGAGGTGCAGGTTCTTCCTCCGGTTGGGGGACAGGGTCGTCAGCAGGTTGAAGGGCAGGTGGCTCCACTAGTCGGACATCAGAACTGCCGCTGCTATCCCAGCTGCTACTCGTAATGGCTTTGGACAGCATCCTCTTGTTGGCCACATGTTTGATTCTTTTCACCCGCGTAAAGGCGCTGTCCAAGTTTCTCCGGACGAGAGGGCTGTCATCAGTGGCAGCTCGCTTGGTGCCTCGAGGGGAAGTGTCCGCCGGTGGGCTGTCGGCTGCTGTCGGGGAAGGTGTGGAGGAGGCAGATTCTCCGTGGGGAGAGACAGGTGGTGTGGGAGTGGGAGAGGGGATATTAAAGTAATGGGCGGGGAAGGTGGGGAAAATTACATCCGAAAAATTCAAAGTGTTGGTAATAAAGTTTACCGTTGCGTTGGAGAAGTCGCGGATGAATGTCATTAAACCCATCTGCCGCTCCTCTATCCTCAAGATGGCAGCTAAGATGTCGGCGTTCTGACCTGCCGGAGCGGTGTTGGTCGCAGCTTCTGGGGCAGGCTCGGTGGCAGGTTCATCATCAGATTCAGCAGGTGGGGCGTTTGGATCGAAGGCGTTGAGGGGTGTTACGACGATGATCTCCATAAGGCTGGAGATGTTGCTGTCGGTCCAGCCGCTGCCTTTCTTGATTTTGTCTGAAGGGTCCTCCGGTACGGCAGCGCAGCGGCAGAGGGCCGTAATGGTGAAGGGCAGGCATAGTCGTGAATCTGTTCTGAAGGCACAATCGAGAATGCTTTCTCGCATGTACCTGCCCACGTTGATCGGCCTGTCATGCATGATAGAGTGGATGAGGGCAAGCCGCTGCCTGTTGACTGTCGTGTGGTGGGATGAGGGCAGGATACGCTTTTTAATAAAAGCGTTCCATAATTTAGCCTCGGGGAGCAGCTCTGCCCGGTTGACGGAGTTGGGGTTCTTCTTGCTGGTACTCCAAGTTGTGCCCTTTTCTGTCAATTCCCTCATGACAGCATCGTGGCCGGCAGCGTCGAGAGAGTCCCAAAACTGTTGATGAGCGTCGTCATTGGGGCCAAAGAAGAGGCCGAAGACATGATTGATGCTGCTGGCGGTGAAAGGAACTGTCACTCCTCGGACGACGACAGATGTCGCTGACTTACTCTCGATCGCCTCATAGAATTCCCTAACGAGGGTGTCATTAAGCTCTGCCGGCTGCTCGGCAAAGTCTTCCCAAAGTTGCGCCGTAATGGCCTTCATAATGAACGGCCGGAGTCCAAAAAGAGGAGCATCTCTGTTATAGATGAAGCTCCGTTCCTCCCAAAGTTCTTTGTTGGCGAACGGGGATGCTGCTGCGGAAGAAGAGGCGGCAGCAGCATTTTGGCGAGTCTGTCGTGAAGACATTTTTGGTTGCAAGGGCTGAAAAAAAAGAGAGAAAATAGATAAAACTAGAAGAGAATATAAGAGAGAAAAATCAGAAGTGAGGAAAAAATGAAAGGGAGAAGGGATTTATATAGCTGTCGAGTAGCTGCCCATTTAATGCCGCAACGGCAGGCGGGAATAACGGGGCGGCAGATTGGATATGGCGTGTCTGACGCGTCTGACACGCATTAATGCGTCTGCAGAGCGTCTGCCGCACGCTTCTTCGTCTGCCGTGCGTCTGTTGACAGCCTGTCAAATCCGTCTGCGCCGGCAGCCGAAACGACATGTTACCATAGATGGGCTTAGTTGGGCTGATGGATGGGCGGTGGTCTTGGGCCACTTCTTCTTTCTCACTTGTCTCTTTTATTTCCTAAAAACTGAATTTAAAACAAAACATTATTAAAATAAATCTAATTCCTAATAAATAATAAAATAAAATAAAAAATAAAACTAGGTTAAATTAGGGATGCCTTGTGGGGCATCACCTAAGGTAACCACTTCCTGAATTCCTGGGGCTTCAGTCCCCTGATAATGCTTGAGGCGTTGTCCATTGACTTTGAATTGGTGCCCGTCTTTTAATGATTGAATTGTAATGGCACCATGGGGGAAAACTTGAATTACTTGGAATGGCCCAGACCATCTAGATTTGAGCTTCCCTGGAAAGAGTTTCAACCTCGAATTAAACAACAACACAAGCTGCCCTGGGCAGAACTGTCGCGGCAGCAACTTCTTGTCATGCCACTTATTTGTTTTCTCCTTGTATATTCTTGCGTTGTCGTAGGCCATTGTCCGTATTTCCTCGATTTCATTCAAATCTAACAGCCTTTTCTGACCTGCCTTATCCAAGTCCATGTTTACTGCCTTGATTGCCCAATATGCCTTGTGCTCTATCTCGACAGGCAGGTGACAGGTTTTCCCATAGATTAATCGGAATGGAGACATGCATTGGAGTCTTGAAAGCTGTCCTGTATGCCCATAATGCATCATTCAGAAGTAAAGACCAATCTTTCCTAGTTGGTTTGACCATTTTTTCAAGAATGTTCTTCACTTCCCTGTTGGAAATCTCAGCCTGTCCATTGGTCTGTGGGTGGTATGCTGTCGCGATCCTGTGCTTGACACCATATTTTCTCAAGGCGGCAGCAATTACCCTGTTGTCAAAATGTCTCCCTTCATCACTGATAATCGCCCTAGGGATGCCAAATCTAGAAAAGATGTTTTTGTGCAAAAACTTTTGGACCGTTTTGGTATCATTCTTTTGAGTTGCGATTGCTTCTACCCACTTGGAGACATAATCTACTGCTAGGAGGATGTAAAGATTTCCACATGAAGATGGAAAAGGTCCCATAAAATCAATCCCCCATACGTCGAAGATCTCAACTTCTAAGATATTCTGCAGGGGCATCTCGTTTCTCCTTGAGATGTTACCTGTCCGCTGGCACCTGTCACAGTTTTTGTAAAATTCCTGTGCGTCCTTATACAGTGTCGGCCAGTAGAAACCTGACTGCAGCACCTTGGCAGCAGTTTTGTTGCCTCCTAAGTGTCCTCCATATTGTGAGGCATGACAGTGATGGAGAATGTCTTCTTGTTCTTCTTGTGGTACACATCTCCTTATAACCTGATCTGCGCACAATTTGAAAAGAAGAGGTTCGTCCCAATAATAATGTTTAACATCATTTTGAAACCTCTTCCTGGCTTGATAAGTAAGATCAGAAGGTAATATTCCGCTAACTATAAAATTAACGAAATCAGCATACCAGGGAAGGTTAGAAGACTTACCTGCCGCCATGGCTGTCGCGACAGCTATTGCGGCAGCAAAGAGCTGCTCATCGGGGAAGGTCTCTAGTATGTGTGTCTCATCTACAGGTAGACTCTGTCCCAATTCCAACCTCGACAAGTGATCTGCCACCTGATTTTCTGTTCCCTTTTTGTCTTTGATTTCAAGGTCGAACTCTTGTAATAGCAAGATCCATCTTATCAACCTAGGCTTTGCATCCTTCTTTGCGAACAAGTATTTAAGGGCAGAATGATCGGTATGTACTATTACCTTCGTTCCAAGTATGTAAGAACGAAACTTGTCGATGGAGAACACCACAGCTAACAGCTCCTTTTCTGTGGTGGTATAGTTTACTTGGGCATCATTCAATGTTTTGCTGGCATAATATATGACATGAAACAGCCTGTCCTTGCGCTGCCCAAGTGCTGCCCCGACAGCATAGTCACTAGCATCACACATAATTTCAAACGGTTGCGTCCAGTCTGGTGGCTGTACTATGGGGGCTGTCACTAGTTTTTCCTTCAGAACCTTGAATGCTTCAGTACATTCTTCATTAAAGTCAAAGGGTCGGTTCTGCTCTAAGAGATGACATAAGGGCTTCGTGATTTTTGAGAAATTTGCGATAAATCTCCTATAGAAACCAGCATGCCCTAGGAAACTCCTAATGCCCTTGACTGTGGTTGGCGGCGGCAGCTTCTCTATGACTTCAATCTTTGCCCTGTCGACTTCTATCCCACGACAGCTAATCTTATGGCCTAAAACTATCCCCTCATCTACCATAAAATGGCATTTTTCCCAATTAAGAACAAGATTAGCTTTTTCACATCTTTCAAGTACCTTTTGAAGGTTGCCAAGGCAGCTCTCAAAATCGTCTCCAAAGACAGAAAAATCATCCATGAAGATCTCAAGGAAGTCCTCTACCATGTCGGAGAATATTGCCATCATGCACCTTTGGAAGGTGGCAGGTGCGTTACAGAGTCCAAACGGCATCCTCCTAAATGCGTATGTTCCGTAGGGGCAGGTGAAAGTCGTTTTCTCTTGGTCCTCCGGTGCAATAGCAATTTGATTATATCCTGAATAACCATCAAGAAAACAATAGTAAGGTTTACCCGCTAATCTATCAAGCATTTGATCAATAAAGGGTAAAGGGAAGTGGTCTTTTCTGGTAGCTTTGTTAAGCTTCCGATAGTGCATACAAACCCTCCAACCGGTCACAGTCCTGGTTGGGATTAACTCGTTGTTTTCGTTGGTTATCACAGTCATGCCTCCTTTCTTGGGAACACATTGCACCGGGCTTACCCATTTGCTATCGGAGATGGCGTAAATGATACCAGCGTCTAACCATTTAATTATTTCTTTACGCACTACCTCCTTCATTGTAAGGTTTAACCGCCTTTGGGCATCAATAGTCGGCTTATGATCTTCCTCTAGGAGGATTTTGTGCATACAGATTGCCGGACTAATGCCCTGAATGTCTGCTATGGTCCATCCTATCGCCCTTTTATGCTGCCTCAACATGTCGATCAGCTGTCGTTCCTGTTCCTGCGGCAGCTTAGCAGAGATGATCACGGGTACTGTTTTATCACTACCAAGATAAGCATATTTAAGCTGCCCTGGCAGGGGCTTAAGTTCTAAGATAGGTGGTTCAACAGTAGATGGCTTTTGGATTAAATGGTTATCCGAAGTGTAATTCAAGGGTTCGAATAACTTACCTGGGCGATGGTCTAACCAGTCTATCTCCTCATGACCTTCAGTATCAGATGAATTGGATTCAGAGGAGTCGCTGTCGTCGTTGCTGTCGTCGTTGCTGTCGTGACAGGCTTGTAAATGGCTGTCGCAGCAGTGACCAAATTTTATATCCTGGCAGCCTGACCTGATGCAGGGTTGATCAAAGGTCACCTCAATAATGGCCTTGCATTCTTCATCCACATCAGCATGTTTCATTGCTTGGAGAACATTCAACTTAATTTCTTGATCGTTTACGCGCATGGTGAGTTCTCCTTTCTCCACATCAATCAATGATCTTCCCGTGGCTAAGAAGGGTCGCCCTAGGATGACTGGTGCGTTCTCATCTGCCTCACAATCTAAAATAAGAAAGTCAGCAGGAAAAATAAGTTTATCCACTCTTACCAAGATGTCTTCAATTTTTCCCTCGGGGTGAACGTAAGAGCGGTCGGCTAGCTGTAGGGTAACTGTCGTGGGCCGCGCCTTGCCAATACCTAATTTCTGAAAAACAGATTTGGGCATTAGATTAACACTAGCACCAAGATCACATAATGCCTTACCCACAAATTTATCTCCGATTACGCAAGGTATGAGGAAGCTCCCTGGATCCTTCTTTTTCTGGGGTGGTTGTCGATGAAGAATACTCATGCAACCTTCTTGCATCCTTACCGTTTCAAATTCCCCAAGTTTAGATTTTTTAGACATGACATCCTTGAGAAATTTAGCATAACCGGGCATTTCCCTAACAGCATCTAACAACGGAATGTTAATATGAACCTGTTTAAAAATATCATAAATCTTTTTAAGTTGAGATTTATGCTTAGCTTGCTGTATCCGTTGCGGAAAAGGTGGTGGAGGGCGATAATCAGCAATGCGCCCTTCCCACTGCATGCGAATCTGAGGTCGATACTCATCTTTTTTCTCCTCTGTCGCTTCTGCTGTCGTGACAGGCTCATCGGCAGCAGTCTGTTCATTACCTGCCGGGGCAACTTCCTCGGCAGGCTTATCCAAGGCAGGTTTCTTTTCTGTTTCAGCTTCTTTTTCCGGCCCTGGTAACTTTTTCCCACTCCTAGTAGTAATCGCCTTACATTGCTCATGAGGGGGCGTTCTAGCATTTTCAGTATTGCTAGGGAATCCTCCATTCTGCCGTGGCTTAATATGCTGCGACACCTGACCCATTTGTGTCTCTAGAGATTTCAAGGTGGCCTCATGGTTTGTCATTCTCATCTTAGTCTCATCCATAAAGTCTTCCGTTTTCTTGACAAACTTATTGATGTTATCCATGTACGTGCCAGTCTGAGACATAAAGGTGGCCAGAGTCTGCTCCAATATACTACTCGTGGCAGGTGGTGGCTGCTGTTGTTGCTGCGGCGGCAGGTTCTGCGGCAGGTTTTGCGGTTGTGGCTGCTGTCGCGTCAACAATCTAGGTCCCCCCTGATTCTGATTATATGCTTGCGGATTTAGAGCATTGTTGGGGTTACTCCAGGAAAATTTGGGGTCTTTCCTCCAATTAGGGTTGTAATTGTTGGAATTGTAGTTTGGCTTGTAATTTCCAACATATTTTCCTTCTTCTATATTTATAGGGCACTCATCCCTGCTATGATTTCCCTCACATGTAGCACAAACTTCCTCGACAGCAAACCCTCGTACTTCCTCTTCACTCAATAAGTGTTTCATGGCTTTAGTGAGGAACGCTACCTGTGATTTCATTGTGCTGTCGGCCTCATAATCCTTGACAGCAAGGACCCGTTTACCCCCTCTTCTAGCGGTTGGAAACTGCTCCTCATTCTTAGCCAGATGTTTCAGAACTTGCAGGGCCTCGTCTGGATCTTTGTCCAATAGTAGTCCATTTGCTGCAGAATCAATTCGAATGCGAGTTTGTAAGTTAGCAGCATTATAAAACTTAGTTACCTGATTCCAGACGGGGAATCCATGCATTGGGCAGTTTCGAAGAAGGGTTGTGAATCTGTCCCAGGCCTCGTGCATTGGCTCGTCATCTTCCTGTTGAAAAGTAGCAATTTCATTACGTAATCGCTCAGCTAAATGTGAAGGATTAAAACGAGACAAAAATTCACGAGTTAAATCTGCCCAAGTCATGATAGAACCCGGTGTAAGTTTATTCCACCAAGTTTTAGCTCTGTCCCTCAATGAATGGGGGAATAACCGAAGCCTCAGTATCTCCGGACTAACTCCTGGTAGTCTAAACGAACCACAGATCTCCTGGAACGTTTTGAGATGCTCCCTGGCATCTTCTGTCGCAGAACCACCAAACTGCCCGGCATTGTTGATCATACTAAACATGACAGGTTTAAGCTCGAAGTTGTCAACGTCAATATCCGGCAGCGTGGTCTCCAACTCTACATGATCGTTCAGCATGTAGTCACGACATGACCGTCGTCCACCTGCTGCGGGCGGGTCACCGACAGGCTGATTACGGATCATCTGCTCTAGCTGTTCTTTAAGGCATTCGTTTCGGTCTAAGAGGTGGCGAATCTGTTTCTTGAGATTAAAGGAACGTTCAATCTCCGGATCTAATTTATACTCAGGATCTTTACCTCTTTTCGATCTGCGCATAAACAGGAAAACCTTGTGAAAAGCAAGAGTTTAAAAGCACAAAAGAAAAATTAAAGAAAAATAAAAAAAACAAAAATAAAAACGAAAATAAAAGCAAAAAGTGCAAGGAAAGAAAGGTGTAGTTATGTTGCCAGTCCCCGGCAACAGCGCCAAAAACTTGTTGCGTGTAAAATAGTCTATCGCAATTGTAGTGCAAGTATACACGACGCAAGTAGTAAAGTGATACAAAGTATCGGATATCGTCTCCACAGGGATTGGGCTAATAGCTTCACCTAAATTCACTGCACGAAAGTAAAGGAAATAATTAAGAATTGTCACGAGAATAATAAAGTGAAAACGTAATTAAAAGGAATTGAGATATCAAGGTAGAGAGAATGGGCTGGTATTGAGTTGCTCAGTAGTGTAGGTATTGAATTGCTTAGGATCTCCAGTTCTGTCGTCGCACCCGTCGCCGACAGCACCTGTCGCGGCGTCTGTCCGTCAGCTATCGCGGCAGCGATCACTAACTCCGTACTTCAAGTTTGGCAAGAATCCCTGATCTGTCTTGCCCTATCCCTAGGCACAAGTCTGTCGATGATCACGTCTTTGATGATACCTCCCGGCGTGAATCGAAGGATGAACACCGATGTGTATGAATTCTTCCTTAGCCACTTAACCTCGCCTTATCCCTAAGCATGAGATGGTTCAACTATAAACTAGAGAACACGCTTTTATCTCTTTCGTATACTTAACTCTCCCGATGCTAAGTAAATGGATAACCTCACAATGCTCTCCCGATGCTCTTGCAAGATATTAAAACCAAGATAAAAGAACTTGAAGTTTATTTTATTGAACTTGAAAAATCCTAAAACAAAGCAACCCTTGCAACTACTTTACAAAACAACCCGTAGCCCTAGGGGGAATTTAGAACATATCGGTGACAGGTAAACGGCAGGGTTTAGGTTTCGGTTATGGGGTAGTCGGCTCTGCCCTAGGGTTAATCTATGCCCTTTATATAAGCTTTGGGCTCAAGTTATCTAAGGTAACAAGGATTACAACTTTAATTAAAAGTAAGATTCTAATAAGGATTAAATCTCTAAGGATTCCTACTTTTCAGCCGCCTCCTTGTTTCATGGGAATTCTTCTCCTTGAGCTTTGGCTTGGCATATCTTTTGATCCGGGGCTTGGAAAAATATTTGGCTTCCACACGACAGACGAGCAGATTTTTCTCTATCTATCGAGGTCCACTTCACTTTTCCTCTTCATGAATCTGCTGTCATCATGCTGTCACGACAGGTCCGTGACAGGTTCGTCTTCTTCAGCTGCTTATCCAGTTCAGTTCTCCTGCTTATCTGCCCTGCACCTGCCTTCAACATCTACTGTGACAGATACCTGCAAAAATAACCATCTTTCAGTAGAATCCGTGCCTTTTATATAATTGTGATGTTTTATTGAAAACTAACCTAAATGCAATGCAATGATGCTTGAATGCAGCAGAAATATGGGTTTAAAAAGGTGTAAATGATAGAACTTTTACACACTCAACAACATCATTAACATAAAATCCATACTTGATAGATTCAAAAGCCCAACTAGCACACTTGGAGGCCCCTTCTTGCTCTAGCAACCCACAAACTACGGATCTGCATTGTCAAACAAAAGAGAGCGTAAGCATAAACCTTCGATCCACATAAGCCAAAATGTACATGATGCATGAACATATATTCAATATTATCCCATGCTCATCAAGTTCATAACCACATCATATGTAAGCACATATAATAATCCATAATGGTACACATATAATCTCATATTGGCACCTAGCTATGACTCGAATACACGGATAACAGGTTGGAAATCACATCCAACAACAACCATTACCTTACGGTGGGATTACACTCATCACCGTTCACGCGGAGGGGATTCCACTCATCCTCATGCCTCGTCGATGGGATTACACTCATCACCGACTACCATATATATAAGAAGGTTTTCCGGGTGAACTCGTACTCCATCTTGATGACTACCATCACCAAGACCACGCGCGCATTTGACTCACGTGTGCACACTAACATCCTTATGATCGATCATTTGTACCCAAGCATACTAGTGCCAATATTAAATACAATCCACAACATCATTTCATAACCACTTCTGTGCTTAGCACGTACCCACCATGATTAACATCATGCACAACCTACAAACCAAACCACATGCATATATCAATGCATCAAATCAAGCCTCAACGACATGTACAACACATTATACAAAGCCACCATAAACACAATTAATCATGAGGCTTAAACAACCATTAGAGTTCAACCAAGGTCTCTATCTAAAGCTTAGGATTAGGCTACCACTCTAATCCCAACTCTAGGTGGGTCTACCAAGCCCAACCTAGTCCACATGCTTGAACCAAATACTCGAAAAACATTTAGCCACTCACCTTCACTTCCAAGCTCAACAACCAAGCAACCAAGACCTTCAAGCCTCCGGATTCACTCCCGATGTCTCACCGATGCCAAACCTTGATTCTAACCAAATCCAAACACAAAAAAACACCAACAATCAAATACTAGTCGTCGGAACAACCCGGATTAACATTCCAAGCAATTTAGCAACCAAGACCATGCTCAAAACCGAATTCCCGAGCAGCCCTCTAAACCCACTGAAATCTTCCATTTCAAACAACCATACAATCATCAAACACACCCAAAACGATCTTCATATACCATACTATCATAACCAAACATTTTCCCACTTAAAACAACCCTTAAACTAACTCTAAAACCTCTCTAAAACCCCAACAAAACCCATTTCCAAAAATCTTTATAAAACACCTCAAAATTCATATATGTTGGACCTTTTTGGTTTCTAAGATCATATTGGACATTAACAAATCAAAAACTTAAATCAAAACTCATAAAGTAGCAACCTTTAACATTTTTCCATGGAAAACCAAATTTCTAAAACAATGATGAAAATGAAATCTAATGGTACTTTTGAAGAGAGGAAGATGAGAGTAAAATGGGGATATAATTACCTTTCAAAACCGGCCAAAAATGAAGAAGAAAGGAGATGGAATAGTGAAACTCATGGAAGAGGGAGAAGTGTCGTGGGTTCTTTTGTTGGAGAAGAAGATGATAAAAATTTGTTTATCTGAAATATAATGAGAGAAATGGGTTTTATTTGGAAAGACCAACTATTTACAAAAATGCCATTGAATTGGCTATTGGGCTTAAATATAAATTTGGTCCAACACTTTAAATTTAATTTTTGCAAAATAAAAATCGAGACATTATTTTATTTATTTATTTCACTCGACCCCCAAACCTAGGTGTTACAAATGAACATGTATATCATATGACCAAGATAATCCCAAGATAAAGTATCATATAATCCAAAAATAAAATAAAATATAGAAACAATCCATATGTAATCCCAAGATAATCCCAAAATAAAGTATCATATATAATCTCACATAATCCAAAGTAATCCAGTCCATAGAATAAAGCTAAGCCTCCGGTGCATCGTCCCTGCCATCAACATCATCGTCATTGTCGGCATCATCCTTAGAAGCTAAACTAAATACTCCAATATCTCTAGACGCTCATCAACTACATCAAAACGATACATAATGTGACCCTCCATCTGAGTGATCAACTCTTACAGGGATGCCAAAGAGACATCCCCTTCAGGTACTGGAGCAACTGGTTGACGAGTTGCTCGAGGAGCTGGAGCTGCTCGTGGAAGACGTGGAATTCATTCACCATTTACGAGATCGAAATGAGCCTTTCGAAAAGATGAAGCACCAATCTTATGTCTTAAATGGAAAGAAATATCTTTGGAGCAATCTATGTTCTCCTTTTTAAAGATATGGCTGAGAACGTAACTATAATAAAAAGAGGTAACCATAGAGCTGCGACGGTGGTTGATGATGTAAACTAGGTCGGAAAAAATTATCTGAGCAAGATTGATGCGTCGGCTAGTGCGAAAACACTGAATCCACCAAGCATCGACAATCTTAATGGTAGAATATTTACCTCTGGATGGTCAAAACCACCAAGTGACAATGAGATGGAAAAACTGATCATAAAGGTACATGGCAAGGGAATTGAACTTAACTCAAAATTTCAAAAAATATAATTATAGAAAAAAAATCGAACTTAAACCAACAATTTTGAAGGATAGAGCATATCGTATTACTACGGTGGTTTTTCGTACCAGTACACTATGTTGGAATAAAAAACAGTAACATCTTCTAGTATCGATACGCAACCCGCACCGATACGTATAAACTCGCGTACCAGTACGCTAAAACCACTGTACCGGTACGGCTGACGAACTCTGATTTGGGAATTTTGAATTGGGCATGAGATTTAGTGTTCTAACAAACAAACTAGGATACTAGTAAACTAATTGGGGTTATAATATGAGAATTACAATACTCAATTTGGGAATTAGATCTCTAAAGTGGCATAATTTAAAAAAAGGGTTCGAATGGAAAATTATGGACAAATTACCTAATTGTAACGAAGAAGGGTAACAGAAGTAGAGGGGAATGGCGGCCACAAACAGGAGACGACGAGACGGTGAGGAAGTGACCGACGGCGGTAGCTATCGACGGCAGCGGCGGGGTGGTAGATGAAACTAGGGTTTTGGGGATAAAAAGTTTGAGTTAATAATTTTTAAAATAATATGAAAAATAAAAAATTAAATTTAATAAAATTATCTTTTGATTTTTTAAAATATTAAAATAATATGAAAAGTGCTTTAGATTTTAAATCTTTATAAATTAGATTAATGGTGCTCGTCGTTAGTGGTGCTCATTGGTGCTCGACGAGCGTTGTAGAATTTTCTTTATTATTATTGTAAAAAAAGTACATTGAAAAGTGAAAATGTTCATTATGGACATAATGTTAGAAAATAAACATTAAATTAGTTGGTATTTTCCTAATATTATATCCGAAAGCTAAATTTTTAAACTTTTCCTTGGAAAGCATTCTTAATTCAAAAACTACCTTTTTAAAAAAATTCTTTCTTTTGTTGCTTAATCACTTATATCCAACATGTTAGCTGATTGGTCCGGATTGAGTGCTGTAAAAAGTCCATTTTGGGAAAGACCATCACAATCTAATTTGTTTCATTCACAACGCTAAAATTCAAACTATTGACTCTGCTTAAGGGATCTAGTGCCTCATCCAATTAGACCAACTAGTTGTTGGTTTTTTCTTTATTACTTTTAGTATTAATAATAGGCTTAAACCAAAAATAGGTGCCCAAAGTATGCCTTTCTTGAAATTTAGGTGCCTAAAGTATTATTTTGTAAAAATAGGTGCCTGAAGTTTTAAAAGTTATAATTTTAGGCGCCTGTCGTTAATTGATGTTAAAAAAATCTTTAACCAATCAATGTTTGACACATGGTATATTTAATTTATTTTTTTCAAAATTTGAAACAAAAAACTTTATGTTTTTCATAAAATCTCGAAAGTTTACAATTTTTATAGAATAGTCCCTAAATCCCTAAAATTACCAAAACCCCCAAATCATCACCGTTTCCACCACCGATCGCCGCCCCTGAGCACACCCCTTTGGTCACCAGACCAAGGTGGTCATTTCCCCTAACACGACGTTGCTAGAAACGACGAACAACGTGAAGCCAAACGTCGAACGTGAAATCAACGTTCAACTCGAACGTCGTTCGTCGTTTCCAGCGACGTCGTGCTGGGAGAAATGGTCGTCTTGGTCTGGCGACCAAAGGGGTATGCTCAAGGGTGGCGACCGACGGCGAAAGCGACGACGATTTAGGGGTTTAGGTTTGGGTAATTTTACGGATTTGGGGACTTTTTTTGTAAAAGTTTCAAAATTTCAGGATTTTATGATAAACTAATTTTTTGGGGTGTTTTGTTTAAAAAAATAAAAAAAATCAAATTAGTGTGACATGTAAAGCATTGATTGGTTAAAGTTTTTTTAACACCCATTAACAGTAGGCACCTAAAATTATATCTTTTGAAACTTCGGGCACCTATTTTTATAAAATAATACTTTAGGCACCTAAAGTTCAAAAAAGGCATACTTTGGGCACCTATTTTTGGTTTAAGCCTTAACAATACAATAAATTATTAAATGAACCAGGCTCACCAAGTCATTCATGGTTTCAGCTAATAAGATCCATCTATCTCAAAGTATCTTCCAAATAACTACTCACTCCTTATTTACAAGTAGAAAAGATGCAAAGATTCACCTTAAAAAATGAGATGAGGAGGTTTTATTGGCTGAGACCACATATGACGTGATGAACTAAATTCATCTAATAATTTTTTTTAATAATGCAACTTGGAAATTGATACGAAAAAACAAGAAATAACTTGCATTTTCTAAAACAAAACTTTAACAATAGCACCACCACTTTGAGCACCATAATATCCAACCCAAGAGATAGATTGGATTTTAGGCTTTACTTTTAGAAAACAAAATACCAACAACACCAGCACTCATAAGGTTCCATCACAAGCATGGAGGAAAGCTACTTTGTTTGCCAATACAAGTCTGAGAAGCCGACGCATGTTTGTCGATACGAGTTTGCCGATTTAATGAGAAAAATAAATGTATTCAAATTTTTAAATGTTTGTAATAGAATAACAGTTGTTTAACGGCTTGTATTTTACCTTTTAATTAGGATTAGTTATAAGTTAGTTACATTTTCTTTAATCTAATTCTTGGATATTATAAAAAGATCAGCTTTGTATTTATTTATTATTATTCTTTTTACAATAGAGAAAATAATAAAGTTACTTTCCCTTTTCTTCTCAACTAAACAAAAACGACTCTTAGTTTCAACATGGTATTAGAAGACTTATCGACTTCTCACTCCTCCGATGAAGGGTGATTCTTCAAGTCCGATGATCCCTCCGGCGAGTATTACATTCATCCGAATGAGAATTCGGTACTAGTTCTTACATCCGTATTGTTTGATGGTAGCAACTATCACAGTTGGGCGCGATCGATGCACATGTCTCTCATCTCCAAAAATAAATTCTAATTCGTCAGTGGTTCAATCAAAGAACCAAAGACAGGCGACCCTAGCTTTCCGGCGTGGATAGGATTAAGTGTAACAACTTAGTTCTTTCTTAGTTGCAACGGACGTTGAACCAAGAAATTGCACAAAGCGTCATCTGGATCGACACCGCTTATGAACTTTGGCAAGATCTGTTCAATCGATTCAATCAAGCGGATCTGGTGCGTGTTTCTGATTTACTTCAAGAGTTCTGATCCTTGGCCCTTGCAACAAGGTAACTCCTTTGTCACGGCTTATCATACCCAGTTAAAAGTTTTTTGGGACGAGATTTGTAATCTCTGGTCTCTTACCGCTTGTGAATGTTTCGTTGTCAATTATCAAAAGCAAGATTTTATGCTTCGCTTTCTTAGAGGATTGAATAAGAGTTTTTTTGTTCTTAAATCTCAGTTGCTAATGATGAAACATATTCCTTCGATTAACAAAATTTTTGATATTGTTGTCTAGCATGAAAGATCTCTTATCCCTGGTATCACTTAATCTAACATTTTGTTAGCTGATAGACATTTCGTTAAGGATCGGGAATCTAGTGTTAGCAAGAAAATAGGTATTTTGTTAAGAAATACCTAGTGTCATTAACTCTAAAAGGCCCTTGTGTGTTTTCTGGGGATTGTATGGGCACACAATTGACAAATATTACAGGAAAAAAACTCCTAGGTATAAGGGTAAAAATCAGTCTAATAGAACCAATCAAGTTGGGTTTCATAATAATGAAGATTTTTTTAGCAATAGTTCTTTAGTCCAAGATAACAGTTTTTTTATTATGTTCACTAAAGATCAGTATGAGAGCTTGCTAAGTATGTTGCAAGAAATGAATCTTTCATTTACTAATACCTAGAATCTTGCTAATGACTACAAGATCAATGCCTTGTCCTCTATTTTTGAAGTTCCAACTGGAGATGCAGGTAATAAGTCTAAATTGTTCTAATCTGCATCATTCAAGTTCTTCTTAGATATTAGATTATGGTGCAACAGACCATATAGGTACTTTGTTTGTTGATAACAAATATGTAAAATTACCTAATAATGAACTTGTGAGGGTTGCTTATATTTGAACTGTTAAGATTAGTTCTTCTTTGGTTTTGCACAATATTTTTTACATTCTTAATTTTGCTTTTAATCTTGTTTTTGTTTCTCAGTTAACTAAAAATACATTTATTTACCTATTTTTTCTTCTGTTTTTTTTTCTATATTCAAGACATAACCACTTGAACGATGATTGGTTTAGCTAGAAAGGTCAAGAGTTTGTACCATTCGGATGTTCTTCCAGAATCTGAGGTTTCTGAATCCACTGTTTGTATTTTTTATTCTATTTTTGTTAAGCTTTGGCATGGTAGATTAGGACATCCCTCTCAACAGAGAATGAAACAGTTTTCTAGTATGAATAATAAAATTCCTATTACTTCCGCTTTTGATTGTGAAATTTGTCACATTGCTAAACAAAAACGTTTGTCTTTTCCTATTAGTAATACAAATTTTGATTCTGTTTTTGATTTAATTCATATGGATGTATGGGGCCCTTTCCCTGTCAAAAGTATATATGGACATTCTTAATTTTTTGTAGACGATAATAGTAGATTCGTTTGGATTTTTTCTATGAAACTCAAGATTAAAGTTAGAGATTTAATTGTTCAATTTTATCAGCTAGTAGAAACTCAATTTTCAAAAAGAATCAAGTGTATTCGAATTGATAATGTTAAGGAATTTGAAATGTTAGATTTTTTTAAAACTAAAGGAATAGTTCATTAGAATTCTTGCATTCATACTCATCAACAAAATAGCATAGTGGAGAGAAAACACCAACATCTACTTTATGTTGCAAGAACTTTAAGGTTATAGGCTAATCTTCCTTTGATTTTCTGGATTGTCTGTATAATACATTCTGCATACTTAATTAATAGCACTCTAACTCTTGTTCTAGATAATAAAACACCTTTTGAGGTTCTTTTTAATAAAAAAATCTAAAATTTCTCATCTTAAAATTTTTGGATACCTTGTTTATGCATCTATTCTTCCTAAACCTAAGACTAAGATGCATCCTCGAGCCACTAAATGTATTTTCTTAGGATTTTCAAAACACATTAAAGGCTATAGATTGTTTGACATAAACACTAAAAAAGTTTTTGTTTCAAGAGATGTTATTTTTTTTCAGAGACTTGTTTTCCTTTTCAATTGTTGGAGAGTTCAAATTCTAGGAAGATTGTTTTGCATGTCCTCAATAATAATAATAATAATAATAATAATAATAATAATAATAATATTTTTCGATGATTTTAAGCAACAACCACATGTCCCTTTTGCTGATTATGAACATTGTCCTCCTTTACAGTCTTCAGGATCTCCACAGGTTCAATTTTATTCTGATAAAAATACTACTAACTCTTCTTTGTTGAGATTTGCACGTACAAATGGCCATGAAGTGAACCAAATGCAGTTCCACCAGATTCAAGGTCTCTGCCAGCTGAACATACAACTCAACCTGATTTAAGGCCTTTGCCAACTCAACATCCAGCTCAACTAGATTCTAGTCCTTTGTCATCTAAAAGTAGTTTTCAATCAGATTCTAGACCTCCTATACCTTCTAGAAGTGTTCAATTGCCTCAAAAATTCAAGAATTATCAGGTTTCTTTACCTGGTTCGAGGTCTTCTCCTCATAATATTGTTAATGTATTGTCTTACATTGGTTGTAACACCCGGGTTTGGAGGTCGGATGAAAATAATATTAAAATAATATTTCAGGTTTCGTTTTATAATTAAAATAATAAAATATTATTTTGGGCCTCGTGTTTTCTAAAAAAACATTTTATGTTGGACTTAAATTGATTTGGAAATCAAATCCCATGGATTTTAGAGTTAATGAGATTGCCATCTCATTAATGGCAAAATTGTAAATAAATGGACTTTCAATTAAAAATCCCCTTTTTGTTTAAAACACCCTTTTATCATCTTCTTCCCTCTCCACTTCTTCATTTTCACGACAAAGAAGAGAGCTCCTCTCCATTTCATTATTCCATCACCATACATCTTCATCTTTGGTGCTTTTTGAAAGGTAATTTCGTTTTTGACTTGTCCTCATTTTCCTCTTCAAGCTAGTATCTTTATTTTTCAAAAAGCTCATGGTTTTTGGATTTTGAGGTTTTGAGTTTTGGGATTAAAAATGAGAACTTTATTGTCTTTAACCTAAGCTATTGATTTATTAATGTTATGTGAGATGTTTGCAACCTAAAAGGTCCAACATATGTGAATTTTAAAGAGTTTTATAGAGATTCCCGGATTTGGGTTTTGAGGGGTTTTTGGAAGGGTTTTAAGTTGAGTTTTGGGTGTGTTTGATGTTGGAAATTGAGGGCTGATGTTAGTATGATAGTTTGGGGTTGTTTTGGGAGCATTTAAGTGTGTTAAAAAGGTTGAAATCGAGAGTTTTGGACCATGCTAAAGGGCTGCTCGGGATTGAGGTTTTGGGAGTTGTTATTGGCTTGAAATCTTGTGTTTTATGCTTGATTAGTGTTCCGGGTTTGCTACATTGATTTGTGAACTGATTTGAGGTTGTTTTGATTGTGTTTAGTTTATTAGAAGTAAGAGTTTGTGTTGGTGAAGCCTCGGGATCGAATCTGGAATCGTTAGAATCTTGATCGACTAGTGTGTTGAGCTTGGAATAGTCGGTGAGTGGTTAAATGCTTTTAAATGGTTTTCAAGTGTTGGTTCAAGCTTGTAGACTAGGCCGGGCTTGGTAGACCCACCTAGAGTTGGGATTAGATTGGTAGTCTAATCCCAAGCTTTAGTTAGAGACTTTGGTTGAACTCTAATTGTTGATTTATGTCTCATGTTTAATTGTGATTATGGTGGCTATGTATATTGTGTTATACATGTTGTTGAGGCATGGTTTGATGCATTGATATATGCATGTGGTTTGGATTGTGAACTGTGCATGATGTTAATCATGGTGAGTACGTGCTAAGCACGAAAGTGGATATGAAATGATGTTGTGAAAGGTTGTGGATTGTGTTTAATATTGACACTAGTATGCTTGGGTACAAATGATCGATCATTAGGATGTTTAGTGTGCACACGTGAGTCAAATGCGCGCGTGGTCTTGGTGATGGTAGTCATCAAGATGGAGTACGAGTTCGCCCGGAAATTCTTCTTATATATCATAGTCGGTGATGAGTGTAATCTCATCAACGGGGCGTGAGGATGAGTGGAATCCCCTCCGCGTGAAACGGTGATGAGTGTAATCCCACCGTAAGGTAATTGTTGTGTTGGATGTGAGTTCCAACGGTTATCCGCGTATTCGAGTCATAGCTAGGTGCCAATATAATTTGAGATATGAGTTGCCATTATAGATTGCGATATGTGTTTGCTAATACATTGATATATGTATCTTCATGTGTTGAGCTTATGGCTTTTGAGCATGGCATAATATTGAATATATGTTCATGCATTATGTGTATTTTGGCTCATGTGGTTCGAAGGTAAGAATATGCATTCTACCTTGGTTGTTGTTCGTGCTTGGACCTTGTATTGTCGAGGTTTGTTTTATGAGCTTGCCCTCACTAAGCTTTATGCTTATGCTCTATTTTGTTCGACAATGCAGATACGTAGTTCGTGGGTTGCTAGTGCAAGAGGAGTGCCTCCAAGTGTGCTAGTTGGGCTTTTGAATCTATCAAGTATGAATTTTATGTTAATGATGTAATAGTCAAGCAATGGGGACTTATGTGGATGATGTTGGTTTGTTTAGGAGCATGTTAGACTCCTTTATATGTTTATGTTGGTTTGGCTTTTGGATGCCTTCTCTTGCTTGCAAACCATGTTTAAATTGCCTACCTTGAATGCCTAAGTGTATGACCTTGTTGAAGCTTGTTATCTTGAATGCTATGTATGGATGATTGATATGTTGTTTGATGTCCCTTATCTATGTATGGTTTGTATATTGATTGTTAGAGGCTTTAGGTTGTGTTTAAGGCAACTTTGTGCCTTAAAACCAGCTAAAATCAATCTGTAGACAGAGGGCGTATCGAAATGGTTAGTCTCGTTCTGATACAACCCCTTTGTTTTTGGCCAGGCGTTTCGATACGCCTAGGGAACATTTTGGTACGATTTTTCCACTGGAAATCTGAGATTTTGACGATAAATTGATGTATCGAAACGGGCCTTGGCGTTTTGGAACGGTCTTTGTATCGTTGACCACGAGAAGTTGACCGTTGAGGGCGTTTCGATACAGTCCACCCCTGTTTCGAAGCGGTCTCTTCTGGTTGACTTTGGCCTGTTGACCTAGTCAAGGCGTATCGAAACACCCTATGGGCGTTCCGATACGGCCTGCTGTACAAGATTAAAATGGGCTGTTTTAATTGGGCTGTTGGTTGTTTACCTCATTGTTTCTTCCGCTGTTGCTTTTCTCACATAGGATTTAATATCTCATCTAGAAAAGATAATATAAATGAAAAAGTTTTTCTTGGGTCGGTAACCGAAGAGGAGCCTTAACGGGTTTCACCTTGGTTATCCCCATGTAATCCGCTCGAACCGGTCAAGCGTCCAGACCGGGGCGAGGGGGTTACATTGGTTTATCTTCTAAGTATAGTGCATATGTTAATAATGCTTCTTTTTTATCTAAACCTAAGTCATATAAGGAAGCTGTTAAGTATGATTGTTGGAAAGATTCTATGACTGAAGAAATAAAAGCTTTAAAACGTAATAAGACTTGGGAATTGGTCCCTCTTCCTCATGGTAAACAGATAATATGTTGTAAGTGGATTTATAAAACAAAGTTAAAATTTGATGGGACCCTTGAAAGATATAAAGTTAAACTTGTAGCATAAGGCTATACTCAACAACATGGTGTAGATTTCCTAGATACTTTTAGCCTTGTTGCTAAAATAACTACTATTAGGACTCTTTTGGCTATTGTTACTTCTAAAAATTGGAAATTACATCAGTTAGACATTAATAATGCATTATTGTATGGGTTCTTAGATGAGGAAGTTTATATAGAACCTCTTCTTGGTTTTGTTCCTAAAAAATCAGGATTAGTTTGTAAATTAAGCAATACTTTATATGGATTAAAACAGGCCAGTGGGCAATGGAATGAAAGATTAACTATGACCTTAACCAATCAACGGTTTAAACAAGCTTCTTCTAATAAGTTTTTTTTTATTAAAGGTTCAGGAGATACTTTTATTGCTCTTACTGTTTACATTGATGATATTTTTTGGCCAGTCCTAATATCAGTGAAATATCTACTATCAAACATTTTCTGCATGATGTTTTAAAATTAAAGATCTTGGAGATTTAAAGTACTTCTTAGCTCTTGAAGTTGCTAGATCTAATATGGGTGTCAACTTATGTTAGAGGGAATATACACTAGATTTGTTAGAAGAAACTAGTTTTTTGGAATCTAAACTTGTTTCAACTCCTCTGTTAGGCTCAATGATCACTTAAATGTTGCTTACCAAGTGGTGGAGAAAATGTAATATTTAGTGTTTGCGGTGGAAGCAAAAATTAAGAATTTGACACAAGAAATTTAGAGTGGTTCGACTTTCTAATCAAAGCCTACATCCACTACCTTAGCTACCCACCAAGGATTTTACCAATTCATTAAGAATTTTTCCCCTCTTCTAGGCTAAAGAGGCAATCGTTACAATCCTAGACTCACTCACCAAGTCTAGCAACCAAAGCTCACAATCCGAGTTTTGGGCACACTCTTAAGCAAGAGAAAATCTAGCAAATTAAATCCCTCTACAAGGTTGATGTTTGCACACTAAAGCACTCATCCAAATCCTAGAACACTTGAGCATACATTGACAATTTGAGCTCACAAGTGTTTGTCCATACAATGAATGTACAATAAAGCACTAAGACAATCTTTTCATCATAATGTTGTTGACAATTGAAGCATTAGTCTTTCATGGATGCTTGGAGGTCCCTTTTACACTCCCAATTGAGCTTCTAGCCGTTGTAGACCATTTGGATTAAATTGGAGCCGTTGGGGTCTTTATTTCCCTCCATAAATGCAATTCTGGGTAGTAGGGTATCGATACTCGTGTCATTGTATCGATACTCCCTTCTTAGAAACTAGATGTTGAGTCTGATTCAGCTTATGCATATCGATACGCTTACAAGGGTATCGGTACGACCTGCATTTCAAATGGTTGTTGGGAAAATGACCGTTGGGAGCGGTTAAGGCGTATTAGTACGCAATACAACCGTATCGGTACGCGACTAGCCGTTGGTGGTTTTAAAGTACTTCGTATCGATACATCAAAAGCGTATCGGTACGAGTTTTGGCTACTAGAATTTTTCTGTAGTTGAAACCCTAAATCTTATCTATATGGTGTATACTGTATCGGTACGGTGACATTAAATACATAGGTTTGGCTACTTTAAAAACATTTTAAGTTGTTCCAAAGCCTTGTAAAAACCCTTAAACATATTTTCAAGTTGTTTGGACTTACAAAACATTTTGAAATCTTTTTCAATTTAGTCCAAATCAATTTTTCAATTATTATATCAAAACATATATCTTAACAGTCTCCTCATTTTTGATATAATAAAATAATTTGAAAATTTGTTTGTGATTCTCCCCCTTTCTAAAATAATTTTTGAATAAGAGACATAATTTTTAAAATTTGAAGCTCCCTCTTATTCTCACTTGAAAAAAAAAAATCAATTTTTCAAATTATTTCTCCCCTTTTTGTTATATCAAGAAGAATTCAAAAGACTTTAAGTTCAAAATAAAACAGGAGATTAATTTTTTTTGACACAAATAAGAATTTTGGTTTTAAAAATGGCCCCCCTTACTAAAGCATCAATAAGTGTTAGTTGAACAAATATGATAATCTAGTTGAAATAAAAATAAATCAAATTAAAAAAATCAACGAGATTTTACCACACTTGAACACAAGGGAGGATGTGAAGCCTTTTTTCTTTGAGTGTCTTTCCTTGTGTGTATGGAGCCCCCCATTCAATATTTGACTTGTTGATCATTCTCCATCACACCTAAAATAAGACAATCTTGGAATTTTTGGTATCCAAATTGCTTTGGGTCAGTAGCACAAAGTTTAGTCCCCTTAGGAATCCATTTTGTAATTTCATCCTTTTTAGTTGAAGTGGTTACTCCTTTTGGGACCGAAACACTTCTAAAGCTTTTTTTAATTCAAAAATCTAGGGGCACTATATTGTCTTTGATAAAAGTTTGATTTTCTAAAAAAATTCTTTTGAAGCTCTTTGGAAATCAAATCTTTTTCCTTCTTAAGACCATCAATTTCCTTTTGATGATTTTTTTAATTGTTTGAAGCAATTCTTTTAAACTTGACACTTTAAGTTCAAATTTTTTAATTTTTACTTCAAACTCTAAATTGGTTTTAAAAAGCAAATCATTTTCGATTTTTAACTTTGAAATCAATTTCTTATTTTTTGAAAATGAAGCCTTGAATTCAAAAATCAATTCATCATAGGCTTCTTGTAACTCATCAAAAGTATAAGAATTTGAACACGATGAGTTAAAAGTTACCCTTGAATCTTCTTGGATGGCCATAAGGCAAAGGTTGGCTTGTTCATTGTCGGTGGAGTCATCATCACTCCAAGTAGCCACATATGCCTTCTTCTTATGGATTGAGTAGCTTGCCTTCTTCTTCTTCCTCGATTCTTGTTTGGATTCTTCCATTTTGTTCTTCATGAATCAGGCAAACTTTTCGAAGAGATAGACCATCTCTTCTTCTTCAATTTCCTTATCACTTTAATCTACATGTGGGCGCGTGGAGAAATTGAGAGAAACGACATTCGTGTTAATGCCTAACTTCATGATTTTCTTCTTCCCCATCTTCTTTATCTCTTCCTTCTTCTTCTCTTTTTTTCCTTTCTTCATGATTTCATGAGTGAGAAGAGACCCCAAGAGTTCATCTAGCTTTAAGGTCTTGAGATTCTTGGCTTTGATAATGGCGGTCTTCTTTGAGTCCCATGACTCGGGAAGAGAATAAAGAAGCTTTTGGCAAGCTTGTCTTCCAGAATTATTTCTCCATAGCATTTGAGTTCATTTGTGATGGTGGAGAATCTATCGAACATCTTCGTGATGTCTTCATCCGGTTCTATCTTGAAGTTCTCATACTTGAGGTTGAGAAGACCGATCTTGGTCTCCTTTACTTCGTTGGTTCCTTCGTATGTGACTTTAAGCTTGTCCCATACCTCTTTGGCATCTTCATAAGAAGACAGCTTCTCATAAATGTTGGGAATAATGCACAAAAGAGAATGTGCAAAGCCTTGCAATTTAGCTTCATCTTCTTGCGAACATCCACACTCTATTCTGCCTTGCTTCGTTGTGGCACGAACAGACCATCCTCAACTATGTCCCAAAGCTTGTAATCTTGGGTCTTAATGAAGAACATCATTCTTATCTTACAATAAGCATAGTTGATCCCGTCAAAGAAAGGTGACTTGTCGATAGATTGCGCCATTTGACTAGTTGAATAAATTGATGTATCGAGCTTCCCGGATCGCCTCAATAGGTGGTTAAACCTTCTCGATTGAGCCTCGCTCTAATATCAATTGTTAGGCTCGATGATCACTCAACTGTTGCTTGCCAAGTGGTGGAGAAGATGTAATTTTGGGTGTTTGTGGTGGAAGCAAAAATTAAGAATTTGACACAAGGAATTTAGAGTAGTTCGACTTTCTAACCAAAGCCTTATCTACTACCTTAGCTATCCACCAAGGATTTCACCAATTCACTAAGATTTCTTTCCCTTTTCTAGGCTAAGGAGGCAACCATTACAATCCTAGACTCACTCACCAAGTCTAGCAACCAAAGCTCACAATCCGAGCTTTGGGTGCACTCTTAAGCAAGAGAAAATCTAGCAAACTAAATCCCTCTACAAAGTTGATGTTTGCACACTAAAGCACTCACCCAAATCCTAGAACACTTGAGCATACATTGGCAATTTGAGCTCACAAGTGTTTGTTTATACAAGGAATGTACAATAAATCACCTAGACAATCTTTTCATCATAATGTTGTTGACAATTAAAGCATTAGTCTTCCATGGATGCTTGGAGGTCCCTTTTATACTCTCAATTGAGCTTCTAGCCATTGTAGACCGTTGAGATTTAATTGGAGCCATTGGGGTCTTTATTTCCATCCATAAATGTAGTTCTAGGTAGTAGGGTATCGATACTCATGTCACTGTATCGATACTCCATTATTAGAAACTAGCTGTTGAGCCTACTTCAGCTTATGCGTATCGATACGCTTACAAGCGTATCGGTACGTCATGTATTTCAAATAGCCGTTGTTAAAATGATCGTTGGGAGTGGTTAAGGTGTATCGGTACGCGATAGAACCGTATCGATACGCGACTAGCTATTGGGGGGTTTTAAAGCACTTCATATCGATACGACAAAAGCGTATCAGTACGGGTTTTGGCTACTGAAATTTCCCTATAGTTGAAACCCTAAAGTGTATCGATACGGTGCATACCGTATCGGTACGGTGACATTAAAAACATAGGTTTGACTACTTTAAAAACATTTTAAGTTGTTTCAAAGCCTTGTAAAAACCCTTAAAAATATTTTCAAGTTGTTTAGACTTACAAAACATTTTGAAATCTTTTTCATTTTAGTCCAAATTAATTTTTCAATTATTATATCAAAACATATATCTTAACATCCTCTTCTTGCTAAAGGTAAACTTTCCAAACAAGATGACACTCAATTGTCTGATATTACTTCGTATCGAAGACTTATTGACAAATTACTTTATCTTACTAATACTAGACCAAAATTTTCATTTGTTGTTCATCAACTTTTACAGTTTATTTCTTCTCCTTCTGATATTTATATGACTGTTGCTCATAGGATTCTTAGATATCTTAAAGGTACTCCTAGTCATGGTCTATTTTTTTCTGCCATCAATGACATCAAGCTTAATGCCTTTTCAAACTTTGACTGAACATCTTGTCTTGATTTAAGAAAATATGTTATTGGGCTTTGTGTTTTTTTTGCTTAGCCTTAGTTTTTTGGTGGTCCAAAAAGTAACAAACCATTTCAAGGTCTTCAAGTGAAGCAGAATACATGGCTTTAGCTTCTGTTTCTTTCGAAATACAGTGACTAAGCTATCTTCTTTCTGATTTAAAACTTGATGTTAATTCTCATGCTAATCTCTATTGTGATAATATGTCCGCTATTAAGATTGCATAGAATCTTGTCCAGCACGAGAAGACTAAGCATATCGAAATTGATTGCTATCTTACCCGCGAAAAATACAACAAAGATTGATCACATTACTTCCAGTTTCCACCTATCGTCAACTAGCAGATTGCTTCACTAAAGCTTTGCAACCTTCATCTTTTCTTCAGGCTATTTCTAAGTTGGGCACTCCTATCATGTATGTTCCAACTTGAGGGGCTAATAGAATAACAGTTGTTTAACAACTTATATTTTATCTTTTAATTAGAATTAGTTATAAGTTAGTTACATTTTCATTAATATGATTCTTAGATATTATAAAAGGATCAGCTTTGTATTTATTTATCATTATTCTTTTTACAATAAAGAAAATAATATTTTTTTTTCTTTTCAACTAAACAAACGTGACTCTTAATTTCAAGAATATGCAATTTACATGATTCGTTAGACTTGCATACTGACGGAACGACACAATATTAAAGCAATGTAGGATTGGATTCGAAGAAGTTCGCAGGCCGGAGCTGAAAGCCACTGTGAACGGATGGCATCACCGGAAAATCTTCCTGATATGGGCTGTGATGGAGGCCCACGGTGTACCATACAACTATATCTTTGTTTTCTACCATTTTATTCCTGCAACAACATACCCATATAATTCTCAATTTTATATAAAAGTTGAATCCCTACATCTATTTTATCTTTTAAATTTACTTATAATCCTCAATAGATTAAATTATTTATCAGATATTCAAATCTGCTAAAATGCACAATTATAGGACTAAATAAATAAATATTTTTAAAGAGAAGAAATAATGAATTTAAATATTTAAATCCAAAATTATTATCTGTAAAAGCAAAACAGATTCAGATAATGTAATTTAAATCTAATTATATTATTTATAAAATATAATAAATTCGAACTTAGGGTTAATAACTTAATATTCATATCCATTGCCGATAATAATTAGAATACATGAATCTAATCATCATCTAAACCACAAAACTCAAATCTATACTATCTATTGCCATCCATATTTCTCTTCGTAACATGTAAATCCAACTCTTATTCAACCTAAGATTAGGGTGAGCAAGTTTCGATTTCGACTTAAAAAATTAAATTTTTTTATTCGTCTTGATATGAAATGTACTTTCATAAATTCGACTAAAAAATACAAATAAAATTTAAGTTATAAACCGAGACACAAATAACTTGAAAATTAAGTAATAACTGAATTATTTTTCAAGTTTGAGTCGAGTCTCTCAGCTTTGTCTAATATATTTATATCTCATATGAAAAACATATATGTATATCATATAAGGTTATAAAAATGTATATCATATAAGGTTATAAAAATTTGAACAAAACTTTTAAAAAAGTTAACTCGATTTAATTCAAATTTTATAAATTCAATTTGACTAAAATAAATTCAAATAAAAATTAAATTATAAAACAAAACTTGTGCCGATTCAATCGAATGCTCACCCCTAAGAAATAGAAAAACAGGGAAAAGAGAATAAAAAAATGTTACCTCTTGGTCCAAATGGCTAAGCCATCATCTCCACGGCTTCTATCAGCATAAAACCCACCAGCCCATCTCTCCGACTTATTATAAGCCGTCACCCAAACCTGGTATTTGGTATAAGACGCCCTAATTTGAGGATAATCATCATCGGTTAACAGAGAAGTCAGCGGCTCTCCGGGTATTAGCCGGTAACCCACTTGATTCCCAAGCTTTGTTTTCTTATTCGGGTTCACGACCAACAAGTCAGCCGGCTCTAAGCCGAGCCGAAACCGGGCATCGGCTTCTGTCTTGGCGGTCTCCTTCACGACCCTCCAGTAGCTTTTTCTCGGAGAAGCGTTAAGGTCCGTTACTCTTGCCGTTTCTTGTTTTGCTCTGACGAAGGAGTTGCCGTTACCGTCAACGTCGAGATCCAAGTAATATGTGAGGAAATGGTCGTGATTAACGGCGACGGTGTTGTCTGCTACTAACGTGCCGTAGACGTCCGCCGTTATTTGCTGCTTATTTGTGTAAGGACTGCCTTTCAGCAATAAGATCCCCGTTAAATCTACCTGAGAAACTAATTAGGGTTAACATGTAATATTTCAAATTTTAGAACATTATATTGAAATTAAATTTATAATTAATAACATTTGATTTATTATTCGTAGATGGAATGTGAATGGGATTAAGGTGGGATGTTACCCCAATTTTCATGGTGCCGCATGGCTTGAATTCCCAGTCAATCACGTAATCATAATTCCCCACCGTAGCCACCATTCTAACCACCAAACTTCTTTCTGCTTGCCCACTCCTTATCTACAATTCCATTGTACCAAAAATTAACCCAACATACCTACCAATTGCACTCAACAACTACTAAATATTATTATTCAAGGAGTACCTTACCACAGTTCCAGGGTTATTGATTTCAGCGTGTCTCCAACCAATATCGCCTGAAGTCCTTTGAAATATACAAATAACCCTTTGCATTTTCATAGCCTGTCCCTCCGCCCCCGCAACATATCCGTCCATATATTTCGCGTTCGCCGGACAGTCAATCGACGGCTGGAGAGTGCTCGCCGACCTTCCGAACCCGAACTCGCCAACATCCATGAAAGTCCTGAAATACCACTCATTTTCAGGATCCATATACGGTACAAAAGTTTCAGACACATGACCCCTGTATAAAACCTGACGATACTTCTTCGTTTTCGGGTCGAAAATCGAAGCTGTTGATATTACAGTCCCTGCCCGAGCATTGAACCCCACATGGAATTTCCAGTTACCCCATTTCACATTGTTTCCTTCGATTTCAAACTCTTTTCCCGTCGTTTTATTGTTACCACATGTGACGGAGTCTATGTTCATCCTTGAACGGAAATCGGTTCCCTCGGCTTTAGGCACAGGGACTCTGAATCTATCGATGTAATTCGTGATTCGCATCGTGTCGACATCGACAAATATACTAATCCCTTCGATCGGCCTCGCGTAGACATTAACCGAGCCACCTCGATAGTAACATGTGACCCTAAGAGCTCTTCTCGTCACTGTTTCCCCGTACCAACCGACGGTGAGTGGCACACATGAAACTTCGGACACATTTAAACCCCTACTCACAATTGATTTCGTGAATTTGGGGTATTGAAATGGCAAAGTACTAGCCTTAACGAACTCGTTAAAAGTGAACGCCGGGAAACCGTGACCGGTGTAGACATGGTTCGATAAGATCGAACCGGCGGCTATGTCTACGACAAGTTCCCGAGTCTCGCCTCCGGCTCGAACAACCACCATGGCTCGTCGAGGACGAGCGTTTCGGTTTGGTTTCTCCGAAGACAGCCATCTAAGAACATCGGTTTTATCCGGTTCTTCGAGATCGACGATGTGATATGTCAAGTTTGGAAGAGAACCGATCTTAGACCTGTCGACTATGAGCTTTATCTGGTTTAGTTCGGATGGGGTGAGAGGGTCCAAGGGATGATGATAAAGGCTAAGACATAAGCAACATTGTAATAAAAACGGTAGGACAAATAATGGAACTGTCATGGATTTATGTCCTAACAAAAACATTTGACCTAACTGTCCTATTTCTGGGCAACTAACTGTTTCGAATTATATACAGGTGCTCAATGGAGAAAACTAGCAGGCCCAACTGCTAAATTAACGGTGAAGTTCGCTCACCAGTAAAGCATAATATATTCATTGCCAACTCCACAATAATTTCAAACCCTAAACTCTGAACACTAACCATAAAAAATACGAAATATATCGACAATATGAATCCCGAATTTTATTGTTAATTAGAATATTCAATGTAGATCTCTTAAGAATTAAAACTTGGATTCTCCATTGATTGTTTGCTACTCTTTTTACAAGTCTTCTTTTAACTTTAATTATAATTATTGTGTTGATCACGTCCCTTGCATGATGACATTATTGTGTAATATTCTAAAAGGGGAAAATTAGTTTTTTTCAAAGTCTAATTGTCCTCCCAGTCCCTGTAATCTTTGTATATTTGAAGTTTAGTTTCTCTTTTTTAGTTCTATGAATTTGACCCCTCTACTCTTTTGGTTTTATAAGTAACGTCTAACTGATAACACCAATAGTGAAATTCAACATTATTCATTGAGGGGAACATTTAAAATTATTTAAATTTAAGAGGGTAACAATATAAATTGTATGTTTATAAGAGATTAAAATACAACTTTATCATTACACCGACTTAAAATTTTTCTACTAATTTTTAAATTTTTAAGGGACCGTAACCCCATCGGTATTCACCGGGTACCGCCCCTGGATAACACCACCAAAAAAACTTCGGTTAGATTGAATTATCTAACATTTTTTAAATAAAAATTCAATCACGTGATTAATTTAAAGTCGTGCTACACAATCAGAGGTTTAGGGCCTGTTTTTGGTTGCGTTTTGCAACCAAAAATCACTTTTTTAAGTGCTTTTAGTTAAAACAGGCTGTTTTTGGTTGCTTTTAAAACTAGCTTTTCCACCCAAACCAAGAAGCTGGATTTTATAGCTTCTTGGGTGGAAAAGCTAGTTTGAAAATAAAATTACTTTTTTACCCTTATTATTTAATTATAATTTATTGTTAAAATAATGTTTATCCATACATAATTGTAAAATAATATATATTTTATAATATTTATATTGAAAATAAAATTTTTTATTTGTACTTTATTTTATATTTATTATTAATGTGTAAGTGGTATGCTCGTATATAATCTAGAATGTAGTTTATATTTTTCAAATTAAATTTTATAAAAAAATAATTTTTTTATTATAATTGAAATTGATTTATTTTATAAATCATAACATTAATTAATTTGAACAATCACCTAAATTTACTTTTACTTTTCAATATCATGTCTAAAATAGACATTTTATCTCCTCAAAATCACTTTTTGACATCAATGACAAACACTAACCAGCTTTTCAAAACTACTTTTCAACAGCTAGTTTGAAAATCACTTTTTTCGCCGCACTTTTTAAAAGCAACCACAAACTAAGCCTTAGAACTGTAAACATTACAAGCCTAGAGTTTTTACATTTTTATTTACTTATTTAGTCTTCCACGGATATAATATTTTTTGTTTAGGTACATGTATCCACTTTATTAGCTGACTAATTCAGATCTAGTACTCCAAAATATCTATTTTAAGGTGACTCTCTCAACTCAATTTACTCCATTTACAACATTAAGATTCAAATCTCTAACCTTACTTAAGTGATCTAATGTATTATTCCACTAAACCAACCGGTTGTTAGTTCCCATGAATATAATATTGACTATAATAGAAAATTTTTAAATTTAAAACGCAACATAATCAGATTTAAGAGAAATCCTTTAGACGGTGTTATGAATTAGACTTCAATTATTAAATCAAGAGAGTAGAAGGGCTAAGTATCAAATATGTGAAAAGTACAAGGACAAGAAATAGAACTACACCTCTTTTATTTTATATTAGTTTACTAATTATTCCTTCTTAAACGGACAATGCACATTGCCGAAACTTTACTTGCAATTACAGCAAGAATAATTCGACAGCTTTGGTTTTAGTTGTGAAAATGAAGATATATGCATATCTTGCAAAGTGAAAGACGTGCGGTGCAGCCCTGTGCTCTATAAATTCCTCAAATTGCTTTGCTGGATATATATTATAATACTCGAAAAAGATTATCAATGGAGTTCATGTGTTAATTAAAAATTCATATAACAGCTGACATTCGAACATTAGTCTGTCGATTATCATTGTTCTTTATTTCTTATAAGAAACGTAAGTTTATATATACATATATATATATATATATATATATATATATATATATATATATATATATATATATATGTATGGATTCGATTATATTTAGTGTCGAATCGAATCAAATCTCTAAATAAAAAGTAAAATTATATCAATACTATATTCATTTATAAGACTTGAGTTTAAGACATTTTTCTAACCCGAGCGCCGGTTAAACACTCTTCTTTATTTTTTTCCTTTCAAATCTTTTTTACTTTCTTTCTTTCAAGTTTCACCGTGAGCAGAATTAAATAAAATATTGAAAGAGATAAAAATTTATTAAAATTTTAAATTCAAAATTAGGAGGAAAATTAATTTATTTGATTTAATTAAAAAAATTAAAATATTATTATACTAAAATAAATTGGGAGTGACAACAATCTTCCCCATCCACTAAACGACTCCGTCCACGGACTTCACTATTTCTCCTCCTTTTATCTTAATTGATGTTAATTATCTCACCAGTCTTTTATGTTCGAAACCCGTGATTATCTTTTTTAAATACATTAATTATGTATACCTTTTTCTCTTGCTAAGCTGTGTAATTGAAGAAAATGAAGATTATCCCTAAAAAACTAGAGGGAAAGTTGGGAAACGGAAGTCATCGTTTTTGGTGGTGTACAGTGTTGGTGTTCTTCAAGCTGAAGCAACCTAATTAACAATTCTCGTGCTAATTAAGCCACTTTCGATTTAAGCACTTCATTTGTACTCTGAAAGATCAGCCGGCCGGACCAATAGGTTGGTCCAAGTGGTAAGCAACCTGATATCGCTTAAATAGGTTTTGAGTTCAAAATTTTGTGTATGCAGAAAATTTCCGCGGGAAGACTCACCCACCAAAATTATGTGTGCGACGAGAGTCGGTCTGGATTAGTCAGAAAAAATCTTAGGGAACCGAAAGGGTAACCAAAATAAAGATTAGCTGGTC
Organism: Hibiscus tridactylites; assembly: GCA_958450335.1. NCBI lineage: Eukaryota > Viridiplantae > Streptophyta > Magnoliopsida > Malvales > Malvaceae > Hibiscus > Hibiscus tridactylites. The sequence goes on from OY288270.1 coordinate 81,383,712, forward strand.
GGAGCTTAAATACGATACTTACTATGGATATAGATGAAGTCAGAATTTTACGTTAAAATACAAATTTTTATGAAATTATATTAGAAATTTAAGAATTCGCATTAAATTATTAATAAAAATATAAAATAATATTTAAACTATATAAGAATGTAAAATAACATGGGTCGTCCGACCTCTCTCTCAATCTATTCCTATAGATATGTGTAATATAAAAATATGTTCAAACTTTTTTTATATGTTTAGAAGCCTAGTATTTATACTTCGACAATTGTCAAACACAAACATAATCATATATATTGTAATTCAAAACAAAAAACATATATATTAAATGCAGACCATAATATAATGTTTGAATAAGTTTAATAAATTACTTTTCATTTTGTTGAAGGATTCTAGACCCCAACTAATATCTATATTTTAACGGTTGTCAAACACAAACACAAGTAAATATATAAAATGAAGATAATAATATAATGTTTGAATAAGTTTAATAGTTACCATTTTATTGAGAGATTTCAGATCTCAAAAACGTTTGGTATTGTCTCATGGTTCTATCCTACTAATTTTGTCTACTTGCTTAGAACAATACTAAACATGTTGATAAAGATTTCATTCAGTTAATTTAGTCACCAACCGAATTGACTTAAACGAAGTTGAATTCATTAATTTTTCTTTGACTGTTTATTGAAATTAATAAAATTCAGTTAATTCAATCTATTTTTCAAATTAACTTAATTTTGTAATAAATTTTTAAAGCTTGTGTTTTTCTTTAGTTATTTTAGATTAATTTGAATATTTTTTTTTCATTTGGGTTAAAATTTGTTTAGGTCTTGAAACTTAATACGTCTAGGTTAAAAATTAGTTGGGTATAGGCTTAACATATAATAATATAAATTATCAAATATTTAATATTTTTGGTTAATTTAGTTAATTAATCAATTTCGAATTGAATTAATTGATGAGCGAATTTTGACAAATTCTTTAACCGTTAATCAAAATAAATTTTGATCAAATCAGTTATTTCGTTTTTTACTAGATAATGGACATCTTTTGGTATACTCTTGCCCAATGGCGTCTAATACGAGGAGCAACATGAGCGCCTGTTCATGCCCCACTTTCTACCTTCACATGTACACAGACTTTTTAAGTGATTTGGAGCCCCAAGAAGAATGAGAGCTCCCCCATCATGCTCATCTCGAACTCACCTTACATCAGTTTAGAAAATTCTTTGCAATAACATTCATTAGTAGAACAAAGATAATATCATCAACATAAATTTGCACTATTAAGATGTCATTACAATATATTTTTATGAAAAATGTAGTGTCCACCTTGCCGTTTTCAAAACCCTTTTCAATTAAAAAGTTTGAAAGCCTTTCATACCAAGCTCTAGGAGCTTGTTTTAAACCATAAAGAGCTTTGGTTAATTTAAAAACATGATTTGGAAATTTAGAATCCTTAAAACTCGGTGGTTGTTCAACATACACTTCTTCATTTATAAACTATTTAGAAAAACACTTTTTACATCCATTTGAAAAAGCTTGAAATCATGGTAACATGCAAATGCTAGAAGCATCCTAATAGCTTCCATTCTAGCTACGGGTGCATATGTTTCATCAAAATCAATTCTCTCTTCTTGAGTGTAACCTTGAACACCAAGCCTACCATTGTTTCTCACTATGTTACCACTCTCATCTAGTTTATTTCTAAAAACCCATTTAGTTCCTATAGTGGATTGATTACTAGGTCTCTCAACTAATGTCCATACTTTACTTCTCTCAAATTGATTTAATTCTTCTTGCATGGCCAAAATTCAAAATTCATCTTTTAATGCTTTGATATTTTTAGGCTCAATGCATGAAAGAAATGCAACATGGTTCATTAATTTGAGAGATGATCTAGTAGTTACCCCCCTTGGATGGATCACCCAAGATTTCACCACCTTTGACATAGTTGAACTCCCTTGGATATGTCACCTCCTTTTCCTCAAAAGCCAAGTCCTTCAAGAGGTGGATCTTGTGCATCTTCTTCTTTGGTTGGAGTCTCATCCACCTTTGATGTTTTCCTCCATCAATGGCTTCAATGATCCCTACATCATCATCATCACAAGAATTCTTCCTCGGAAGGAGGTTATCATCGAAAACAACATGTATGGACTCATCAACAATCAAAGTTCTTTTATTAAATACAGGGTAGACTTTAGAGTTTATGGAATAACCCAAAAATATTGCTTCATCACTTTTTGCATCAAATTTACCTAGGTGGTCCTTTTCATTGTTTAAAACAAAACATTTACAACCTAATGGGTGAAAATAGCTAATGTTAGGCTTTTTGGATTTTAAAATCACATAAGGTGTTTTCTTTAAAATTGGCCTAATCATTACTCTATCAATAATATAACAAGCCGTATTAGTGGCTTCTGCCCAAAAATACTTAGGTAAGTTGTTTTCACAAAGCATAGTCCTAGCCATTTCTTCTAAAGTTCTATTTTTCCTCTCAACTACCCCATTTTGTTGAGGAGTTCGAGGAGCCGGAAAATTATGGTTAATACCATTTTCATTACAAAAATCTTCAAAACCTATATTTTGAAATTCGATTCCATGATCACTTCTAATGTGTGAAATTTTATGATCAAGATCATTTTGGGTATTTTTTTTGTAAAAGTAATAAAATTTTCTAAAGCCTCATCCTTAGTACTTAAGAATAGAACCCCAAGCGTATCTAGAAAAGTCATCTATCAATACAAATGCATATGACTTACCACCCAAGATCATAGTTCTAATAGGCCCAAATAAATCCATGTGGATTAGTTGTAATAACTTACTAGTTGAAACATCATTAATGGGTTTAAATGAAGTTCTCTTTTGTTTACCCTTAGCACATGCATCACAAATTTTATCTAATGAAAATTTTAATTTGGGTAAACCTCTAACTAGATTTTGGGAAGCAATTTTTTCTAAAACACTTATGCTAGCATGCCCAAGTTTCCTATGCCACAACCATGCATCATTTTCATCATGTGCAACTAAACATGCATGGGATGAATGTATGTCATCTAAATGCACCATATAAATATTTCCTATGCGATGACCAATGAGCATTATTTTATTTGTTTTAATGTTCACAATTTTACACTCATTTTTATCAAAATGAACATTAAAACCTTTATCAAAAAGTTGACTAATGCTCACGAGCTTATATTTTAGACCATTGACATATAACACATTTTTAATGAATGTAGATGAGAGATTATCAATGGAGCCTATGCCTTCAATCTATCCTTTGGAGTTGTCACCAAATGTCACACATCCTCCACTTTTTGGTTTAAGCTCCAAGAATCTACTCTTGTCTATGGCTATTTGTCTCGAGCATCCACTATCAAGGTACTATGTGTTTTGACTTGAAGCTTTGGCCTTGTAGCAATGCTCCCCTACAAAGAAAGATTAGTTTCTTGATTTTGGTACCCAAATCATTTTGAGTCCATGAGTGTTAGCTCCCAAAAGCTTGGTTCCCTTAGGAATCCAAGAAGCAATATCATTCACATTATTAGAAACAATGAGTTCCTTAGGAACTTATACACTCCTAATTCTTTTAACTCTGGATTGCTTTTAAGAAACTCTTTTTTTGGGGTAAAATAGTTTTCTCTTTAACATTTTGGATTTTTGAAGAACTTTCTTTTCAAAAACATGTTTCCCAATAATAAGAGAAGTTTTGAGATTATCCACCTCCTTGGTGTGATAATCTTGAAAACAGGAAAGAATTTTTTTAAAATCAACATTTTTTTCTTTTTGAGATCATTTGAAAGATTAATCAAATATAAAACCTTCTTTTTCAATTCCTAATTGGTTTTTGAAAGAGACTATTTTGATTTTTCAAATCGGAAACGTTTTTCTTATTTTTCAAAATAGACTCTTTATACTTTTCAACCAACTCATCATAAACATCTTGTAACTCACCATAAACATCATATAATTCATTGTAAGTAAAAGATGATGAGTTAAGGTTTACCATTGGTTCCTCCTCAAATGCCATGAGACAAAGGTTGGTCACTTCCTCCTGTTCTTCAGATGACTCCTCGTCACTCCAAGTTGCCACTTGAGCTTTGAGCTTGTTCTTCTTCCCAAAGCTTTTCTTTCTCAATTGAGGGCACTCGGATCGAATATGGCCAGTTTTCTTGCACTCATAGCAAGTGATATGGTCATTCTCTTCTTCTTTACTTCTATTCTTGAAGTCCCCTTTCTATTAAATTTTCTTCCCCGGTTGGACTTCATGAAACGTGTGAATCTTTTGGCCAACATGACCATCTCCTCATCTTTCTCTTCACTCAAATCGATATCATTGTATGAAGCTTTAAGTGCGATTATGATCTTTTTCTTCTCAACCTCCTTCTTCTCAACTTTCTTCTTCTCTTCTTCCCTTCCTTTTTTCATGATCTCATGAGTGAGTAGAGATCCAACAAGGGCATTAAGCTTGAGAGTCTTCAAATCTCTAGCTTCAATGATGGTTGTTCTTTTTCAATCCCAAGATTCTAGAAGTGAACATAAAAGTTTCCGAACTAGCTTGTCTTCAGGAATAACTTCACCGAAGCCATTTAAACCATTGATGATGACCGAGAACCGATCAAACATCTTGGAGACGCTTTCATCGGGATCCATCTTGAAATTCTCATAGCTTAAATTGAGCAACCTAATCTTTTTCTCTTTAACATCGCTAGTTCCCTCATATGTCGTCTCGAGGGTATCCCAAACTTCCTTGGCGCTTTCGATGGAAGACACCTTTGAGTAGATATCGAGACCGAGAGCACAAAAGATCATATGCAAGGCTTTGTCATTGACTTGCAACCGTCTTCTATCTTTATCAGTCATCTCGGCTTTTACCTTTGGGACTAATCTTCCTTCACCATCTCTCTTCATAGGAATGCTTGGTCCGTCTTCTACAATGTCTCATACCATGTCGTCGTTAGATTTGATGAAGAGACACATCTGATTCTTCCAATATGAGTAGTTGTCCCCATTGAAGAATGGTGGTTTGGTGGTGGATTGAGACTCATAGAGGTTGGGGCTGGAGGTGGATGTCATTGCTTGAAGTTGTTGATCAAACTCTTTTAGAATCGACTCAAGATGGTTGTAATCCTTCCAATGAGTGTAGCTCTGATACAAATTGTTGAGTTGATCAAACGATTACAAATGGCCAAGAGGGGGTAAATTGGCGATTAAAATTTTGAGAATGGAAATTGGATGAAAGAAAGTTTGACACAAGGAAATTTATAGTGGTTTAAATTTCTAAATGAACTCTACATCCACTACCTTAGCTCCCACTAAGGATTTTCAACCAATCCACTAATTGATTCTTTCCCTTTTCTTAGATGAGGAGGAAACCTTACAAAACCGATTAAGCTTTCTACCCAAAGCTTAACCCAACACACTTTTTACAAAGAAGGAATTTTGGTAAATTTTACAAGCACCTCTCTAAGGATAATGTTTACCCAAATACAATCAAACACTCTACAAACTCTTAATAAAAATTGCAATGAAGAACACACTTGAGTTGGGTACAAGATTTAACTCTAAAAGATCAAAGTTTGGATTTGAATGTTTTGATGTTGCTTGAAGGCTCAATAGTAGTTGGTGTAGCTTTAGAGACTTATTTTTATACATTCTCATTGATTTCTAGTCGTTTGGGTGGTTGAGATCATCAATAGAGCCGATAGGGTTCTCTCTTCCCTTTATAAATACAGTTCTGCAACTACCCGTATCGGAACACGGGACCCTTGTATCAAAACAGACACTCAATAAAGAAAGAGTCGTTATGTGTAAAATAGGGCCCGTATAAAAATGGCTATAGGTCGTATCGAAACAACAAGTGCGAAAAAAATGCTTTATCGAAATGGATAATGTTGTATCGAAATGTTTTGAAAATGTAATTTGGTGTTTTGAAACAGCTTAGGGGTGTATCGGAACACTTAACCAAATCTTTAAAATTCAATTTCTGACTAGTAACGACTAGTTCATTTAATGCCCAATTTTAAAATTACTTAACCCCTGTATCAAAACGGGTGTTAGCCGTTCCGAAACGATGCTTAAAAATCAAAGGCCCAGATGAAGGTCATATCGAAATGGGTGTGAGTCGTTTCGAAACACGTGCTTCCGGTGGCAAAACGTATCAAAACACTTTGAGGGTGTTTCGAAACGCTTGGGCGATTTTATACATTTTGGCCTAAAAACACTTAGAAAAATTTATGGGGTTTAAGTTTTGACTTGAACACATTTTAAGTATAATTTGTACTTGTCAAAATTGAATATTTTGATTAATTAAAAATTTATTTATTTTGAAAATTAGTCCTTGAATTACTTGCTATATCAAAATCAAATATTGGTTTTACACATTCCATAAAGCTAGTCTTAATGTTGTGAGGATGATCCCCGAACCAGCTGTTGCGACGTTATTCTATGCACAACTCTGACATATACATAAAATCAATAAGAAAAAAAAAGTTTTACAGATGAAAAGGTTTATCTTATTTTTAACATGAGGAGAGGTCATTGTGATATTGGCGTAACTGCATTAGTAAGTGGAGCTTTGGAAATGAGGGCCTTAGCCGGTAATGCCACATGAGGCAAAGATTTACTAAAAAAACATGATGCAGTATCTTTTCCCAGAGTATGTTAAACTCCACTCAAACTGTGGACCTAGTGAAATTGAAGAAAACTGAGAATGCAATACAGTGGATGTCTTTCAAAGACAATGGATATTGAAGTGGGTTTACCTAATAAGGTGTTTATACACAAGAAGGTGACCAGAGAGGAATTTGAAGATGTTAACAGGAATATTTTTGACACCTGTAAGATTCTTGTGAAACAATGCTTACATGATGCAAGTGTGCACCCGAAAGATCTGAGCCGTGTAATACTTGTGGGCGACTGTGCATCAATTTCAAAGATTAAAAATATCATCAAGAGTATATGCAAAACAAACATAGCCATGGATATGAATCCATTAAGTGCAGCAGCGTGCGGAGCAGCACTAGAAGAAGCATTGTGTCACAGAGTTATCTTTTATGAGCTTATTCGTGTGGTGTTATCACTCCCGACTCAATGCTAACAACCCTTACTTCACGCAAATGATATGGCTAGACAAGAACTTAAGAAAGGAAAGCTTTTATTAAGCTTAAGAAAGTTTACAAAAGAGCTTGGAGAATGCTTTAATGGATTTTGTGTGATGTTGTACAAATGAGGGGGTGGCCTTATTTATAAGCATCCACCTTCTTAAGGGATGTTTCTAGATCATCCTAGTGTTTGGTAGATATTTACAAGTGGTAGAGAGCTCTAGATAGTTCTACAAGTATCTACATATGTCCCTTAGTGTCTAAAATATTCTAGAGAGTTCTAGAGACCTCTAGAGTAGTCACGATCCTTTCAGACCTTCCAGGATCTTCTATAACATTCTAGAATCTTCTAGGTGCTTCCAACACGTTTCATGTCCTTCTAGAATGTTCCAGAACCTTCGAGAGTCTTTTAGAGTCTTCTAGAATCTTTTAAGGTCTTATGGATGTGTCTAGACTTGGGTAGAACCTCCTAGAACCTCCTAGAATGTTGTGGAAAGGTTTGAGGATGAATGTAGGCCATTCTAGATGCTTCCTTAGGGTGTGCTTGGCCTTAAAACGCCCAAGAGACTTGATTTGGTCTCGGTTAGCCTTGGTAAACATCAGCGGGGCGTGACATTCTCCCCCACCAAAGCTCGCGACGCCCTCGTCGCGCCTTCATTGAATGGGTGGGATGTTGCCAAAGTGCTTCCTTCGACTCCCAACTCGTTTCCTCTTCACCCTCGGCTTAGCTTGATTGATGTTCCTTTTGAATTGAAGTGCTGAGAGCACTTTAGTCCCTTGCTTGGTGGCCCTGGTTATTGGTAACACGCAAGCCTGGTCGCCATCCATAATGTTCATATTATTGGCAAACAATATAGGGATTGCTTTGACTCGGTCGAAGAAATCAAGGCCCGGAACAATCTTATATTCGTCCATCGAAACTACCGAGAAGTCTATACGGCCAGACCATGTTCCAACATTGGTCTTGACTTTTTGAGCAAAGCCATGGATGGGTCGGGCGGAAGAATTAACTGCCTTGACGGATCTACCTTCCCCTATTGTTCTAAGACAGAGCCTCTTGGCTTCTTCGAGGGAGACAAAGTTATGGGACGCACATGTGTCAAGCATGGCTTTCGATGCTTTCCTGTTGACGGTGACGTCTACGTAGAGCAACCTCTTGACTTCAGTCTTTGGGGTGGACTGAATGCCATTGAGTAATTACATGGATCCCATTTGTGCACCTTCGTCACCACTATCGATGTCACTACCCTCTCGATGCTTGGCTAGGAGCAAATTAAAGGCTTGACGTTGCGGGCACTCACGAGCCCAATGATCACCGTCACAAATGAAGCACTTGTTGGATGGTGATCTCTCCGTGCTTCAAAAGTATTTGTACTTGCCCTTGTCCTTACCCTTCCAAGGGGACGAGTCTCTGTGCTTAGACGAGTTGTACTCTTAGTGACCCTCTTTGTGATGGCCTTTATCTCCCCCACCTTTGGCTTGGCCGCTCTTCTCATCCTTCGACTTGGTGGTGGACTCTTTGTGGCTAGAGTAGTCGATGAGACTCTCGGCAATGGCTATGGCATCAGAAAGGTTTTGTACCCCGCGACACCTTAGTTCATTCTTGGCCCATTATTGGAGTCCATCCACGAAATTGAAGAGTAAATCTTTCTCGAATAGATCAGGGATCTCAAGCACCAAGCTAGTGAACTCTTTGACATAGTCGCGGATGCTCCTCGACCGCTTTAGCCGTCGCAAGCAGGCTCTTGCTTCATCCTCGGTATTCTTTTGATAGAATTGTCGATTAATCTCCTTATTAAAATCATCAAAGTTAGAAATTGTAAACTCCAAGATTTCAAAAAAAAAGAATAATAAAAGTGCAATTAGCGAGAATTGAACCCATGACCCCTTGAGTGGAGTTCATGTGACTTATCCATTTGAGATAAGGTAATTTCTAATTATGGTCTACCTCAGTTCTCTTTTATGTTGATTGTTTAGATTATACCAAAAATAAATAAAAGGTTTGAACCTTCAGCTACCCCATCTACCCTTTCTACATCGAGAGAGAGAGATCCAGAATTTTTATAATCACTCCACCTTTCCTAGCCCCGATCTCAGCCACCATCGGTCGGTGGTGTGCACGACTACCACCGGCGTGTTCGTTGTCGTGCCAAGAGCCTAGCGCCACTAGCCACTCGCGACTAGCGGCCGTCGTTCTCCGTGGAGATTCGGTTAGAGATTCGTCAAAAACCCATGCTCTGCCGCCCTTGTTTATCATCGTTTCAGCCGTTGTCCGTGCAGCACACGACCACCGACATCGGGTTCGTCGTCGTCCCGTGACCAAAACCCTTTTTGGCCACTCGACGACACGTTGTTCCGTTTACCGCAGAGAATCGGTTGAAACTTTATCAAACCCTAAACCGCATCCCCTCTATTTTCCTTTGATTCTTGCCACCACAGACGTCTGTTTAAGAAATTGAGACCGCCATCGTCTTTCCCATGTTGAGACGGTTGTAACCCAATCGGCCGGTCATCGACCCGCTGTCGTTAAGGCCATCGTCATAGTTACGACATTTCTGGGTGTTATTCCTTCATTTTGGTTAGGATCCGGTGAGTTTCCTGCTTATTTTTGTGTCGAAATCGAGTGTGTTGGATTGTAGAGTTGATGACACCTCTTTACTGGCAGCGAATCGACCTTTGGGGTCACCAGCGAGGTTTTTTAGTGACTGGACGGTGAGCACAGATCTGTAGGGGTAAGTGGGTTTGAACTGGATTGAACCAATCTGTATCGAACCTGGTATGAGTCCATTAATCAAACCTGGTCCGAACCCGTATTTGATCAGCTTGACTCGACCCGAGTTCGACCCGACCCGTTGACCGAGTCAAACCTTTTGAGTCAACTCAGTGAGCCAACCCGTCCGAGTTGACTCAACCGAATCAACCCAGTTGACCAGTGACGTTAGCCCTGACTTGACCGCTGACATCAGTGTTGACTTTGACTGCTGATGTCAGCATGACGTCAGCGTTGACTTTGACCCAAAAAGTCAAATTTTTCGAAAACTTCTATTACATGTTTTTCGACGTCTTGAGCCCGATTTTGAAACATGTTTCGCAAAATTCTGACCCGAAAGCCTCCAAATCTGACCTTGAACCTGAACTTGTTTATGTATTTATTTATTCAGTTAAAAGCTCTATGAATAAGGACTGAAATGGGATATTGTGTGATTGAAGGTACTCACAGTTCATTGAATACGAATGGTTGAGGGACGTCAAATTTAGGTTCAAGAATGTTCGAATGTCATTCGAGGGTCGACCGATATAACAAGGATTCAAGGTAATACATTACTACCTTCTGCATGTTTTTGTAACATGTTGGTATTCAGTTAATGTTTGCACGACCATGTTTGAGCATGTGATTATTCCAGCCTATGTAGATCATTTGTGGTATAAAAATAATAATGGCCAAGACAATATTCGAATAAGAGGTTTGATAAATCGAAAAGACTTCCAAGTTTAGTGCTCGATTAATGAGTCGGTTAATCTTTAAGTCTGATTATCCTTTTGATTAAAAAGAAATGTCAAAAATTTGATTGATGAATGTTGAAAATACCCTTATCTATAAAAACAACTCATGAAGCTATACTTGATCCGATAAGACATCTGATACACTTGAAACCCTCAGATTATTGAAATGTCACGGTAACAAGACTTAAACCCTCGAGATTTTAAAGTACTTGAGTTTCTAGAATTCTGAATAATTCGACGAAGATAAATTTACAGAAAATTGTTCGTATGTACGAATTGAGCAACTAGTAATTCAGACCCTACTAGAGAATCAGTTGTATGCCAAGCTAAGCAAATGTGAGTTTTGGATTAGGGAGGTAGTCTTCCTAGGTCACGTGATCTCGGCTAGTGGGATTAGTGTGGATCCTAAGAAGATAGAAGCTATAGTGAATTGGAAACAACCGAAGTCAGTGACAGAAATCCGCAGTTTCCTAGGTTTGGCGGGATACTATAGAAGGTTTGTTGAGGGGTTCTCTAGAATAACGGCTCCTTTGACTAAGTTACTATAGAAAAATGTTCCGTATGAGTGGTCAGATGCAAGACAAGAAGCATTTGAGAAATTGAAGAAAGCTTTAACCGAAGCTCCTATCTTGATTCAGCCTGAACCGGGGAGAGAATTTGTGATTTATAGTGATGCATCCTACGTAGGGCTAGGTTGTGTGCTTATGCAAGAAGGTAAGGTGGTGGCATATGCTTCGCGACAGTTGAAAGTTCATGAGAAGAATCACCCCACCTATGATATAGAGCTAGCCGCAGTGGTGTTCGCATTGAAGATTTGGAGACACCATCTTTATGGTGAGAAGTGCACTGTGTTTACCGACCACAAGAGTTTGAAGTATTTGATGTCTCAAAGGGAGTTGAACCTCAGGCAACGTAGGTGGTTAGAGCTCCTTAAGGATTATGACCTCACTATAGAGTACCATCCGGCAAGGCAAACGTAGTGGCCGATGCCTTGAGTAGAAAAGTGGTCGTTGAGTTATGAGCAATGTTTGCAAGGTTGAGTGTGTCTAAGGATTGTGGGTTGATAGCTGAGCTTCAGGTTAAGCCTTCATTAGTTCAGTTAATTCAAGAGAAGCAGTTGCGAGATGAGTCTTTGGCACCTCACGTGCAAGACATAGCCGAAGATAGGCCTACCGAATATTGTTTTGGTGAGAATGGGATCTTATGTTACAAGGATAGGATAGTGGTTCCTGAGAATGCCGAGTTGAGGCGAACGATCTTGAATGAGGCTCATAATAGTCTTTTTGCTATGCATCCGGGTAGCACGAAGATGTATCGAGGGTTAAAAGAAGAGTATTATTGGGTTGGTTTGAAAAAGGACGTGGCCGAGTTTGTAAGTAGATGTATGGTTTGTCAGAGAGTCAAGGCCGAGCATCAGTTTCCCTCAGGTTTGTTACAGCCGTTGAAGATTTCGGAATGGAAGTGGGAACGTATCACCATGGACTTTGTGTCGGGGCTACCGTTGACTCATTCGAGGAAGAACTCAGTATGAGTGATAGTGGATAGATTTACAAAGTGTGCCCACTCCATACCAGTTCATACCACCTATACCCTAGATAAGTTGGCCGACATGTATATCTGTGAGATAGTGAGACTACATGGGGTACCGAAGTCGATTGTGTCAGACTGAGATCCGAGATTTACAGCTAGATTTTAGGAGTGCTTGCATCGAGCTTTAGGTACTTGGTTGAACTTCAGCACCTCGTACCATCCGCAGTCAGATGGTCAGTCCATGAGAGTGATTAAGGTGTTAGAGGATATGTTGAGATGTTGTATCATTGACTTTCAGGGGTCGTGGGAGAAACATCTACCGTTGTTGAGTTTGCGTATAACAAAAGCTTTCAGTCGAGTATTCAGATGGCTCCTTATGAGGCCTTGTATGGTAGGAAGTGTATGACTCCGATTTGTTGGGCCGAAGCCGGACAGAAGCTTGTACCGATGCCTGAATTGCTTAAGGGCACCACCGAGAAGGTAAAGTTGATATGTGATCGCTTGAAAGCAGCCTCAGATCGATAGAAGTCTTATGCCGACTTAAAGAGGAAAGAGGTAGAGTATTCCGTGGGAGATAAAGTGTTTTTGAAAGTCTCACCTTGGAAGAAGGTGATGAGGTTTGGGAGGAAGGGCAAGTTAAGCCCAAGATTCATTGGACCTTATGAAATAGTTGAGAGAATTGGTCTCGTTGCGTATAGATTGAGGCTCCCGACTGAACTAGAGAAGATTCATGATGTCTTCCATGTGTCGATGCTTAAGAGGTATAGATCGGATATGTCCCATATTATGCCAGTTGAGGAAATAGAGTTGAATCCGGATTTGTCTTACAACGAGGAACCAGTTGAGATACTAGCTTCCGATAGCAATGTGTTGCATCGCAAGACCATAGAGTTGGTCAAGGTGTTATGGAGACATAGAGGTGTGGAAGAGGCCACGTGGGAAAGGAAAGCTGATATGCTTGAGCAGTTCCCGTATCTGTTTCCGTCAGGTAATTTTGGGGACGAAATTCCTTAAGTGGGGGAGAGTTGTAACACCCGGGTTTAGGGGTCGGGTGAAAATAATATTTAAATAATATTATTGTTTCGATTTTATAATTAAAATAATAAAGTATTATTTTGGTCTTCATATTTTCAAAGCAAACATTATATGTTGGACTCAAATTGATTTGGGAATCAAATTCCATGGACTTTAATTGTTAATGAGATTGCCATCTCATTAATGGCAAAACTGTAAATAAACCAACGTTCAAATTAAAACCCCCTCTTTTATTAAAAGTCCCTTTTGTCATCTTCTTCACTTCTCCTTTTCCCATTTCAACGACAAGAAGAGAGAGCTTCTCTCTAGTTACTATTCCATCACTTTACAACTTCATCCTTAGTGCTTTTCAAGAGGTAATGACATTTTTGACTTGGCCTTGGTCTCCTCTTCATTTTGGTATCTTTAGATTTCACTAAAACTATGTATTTTATAATTTGGGTTTTTAAAAGTTTTGGTTAAAGGTTAAAGTTTTATGATTCTTTATCAAAGCTTTTGGTTTAATGTTGGTAGATAAGTTGTTTATGAAACATGGGGTCCAACATATGTGAATTTTAAAGTGTTTTAACATGATTTTCGTATTTGGGTTTTTGAGGGGTTTTTGGAGGGTTTTAGGTTGAGATTAGGGGGTGATTTATGTGGGAAAGTGTGGGCTGATGGTTAGACTATGTATGAGGGCTGTTTTGGAAGCCTTAGGGAGTAAATTAAGTGTTGAAATCAAGGGATTTGGGCTGAGCTTCATGGCTGCTCGGGAATGAAGATTTTGGGGGTTGTTCTTAGCTTAAAACATGTGTTTTGTGCTTGAATTATGTTCCGGTTGCTACTTTGAATCGTGGACTGAATTTTGATTGTTTTGATTTTTGTTGGGATGTTTAGAAGCAAGAAATCTTGTTGGTGAAGCATTGGGAGCGAATCTAGAGAATTCGGTGACTTGAGCTTGGATTTCGGCTCTCTTTTGGGTAGCAACGATGAGTAAAAATGTCGAACTTTGATTTGTTTACAAATCGGAACTCTTGGGGGTTTGGGTGGGACCTTGAGGGTCCACTTAAACCCAAGTGTAAGTTAATCCTCCTACATCTTATTATTTGTTGATGAATGGTCGTATGAGGTGGTCTTGTGCATTTCGAGTTGTTTGCGTTGTTGTTGTTATGTAGTCGTGTAGAAGTTGAGCCTCACGTGATGGTTGTCTAAACTACGGTGATGAGTGGTCCCACCGGTAGTGACTAGTAGTAAAGTAAGGTGATGAGTGGTCCCATCGGAAAACTACTAGTCGAACGGTGATGTGTGGTCCCACCGTGTGTAAGTTGGTTGCGTTTGTGCGATCCATGTGTGGTCTTGTTGCAATGATCATTCGTGCATTCATTGATTTCATTGTGAATATGAAAAGTGTTTTGAAAACTGCATGCTTGTTGAATTGTAGAGCTTCTCTCACTAAGCTAGTTAGCTTACGCTCTCCTTTGATGCAGATTGTTAGTGTTCGGGAGGCAAGCGGGCAAGGAAGGAGCTTTTGGAGTTCTCATTTCAGCTCAAGTATGATTTATGTATTGTAATAATGCCTAGACGACGGGGGTGTAGACTTGTAGGAGTTGGTGTCAAACTCCTTAGTTGATGTTTTGATTTGTTGAGCATGCTAAATTTTTGAACTTATGTTGGCCATGTGTATGCCTCTATGCTATGGATTGTAAACCATATTTACTTGATGCATGTTTGTCTTGTGGTTGAAACTTATATCCCTTTATGAATGTTATATGTATGTTTGTCTAAAGCTTAAATCTTGAATGTTATGCATGAATCCTTGTTGTGCTTATTGATTCATTTAATGTATGACTCCTACATGCTTGTTGTGTACTAAGCATGTCCATATAGGGTGTTTTTCATGTAGAATTGATGTATGATGAGTCTTGGAGGTTCTAGATGAGTTTTGGGGCTGCCTTGTATCAAAAACTAGCTAAAATCGGTCTTTTCGCAGCTCGCGTATCGAAACGGTTGGTCTCGTTTCGATACGGCCTCTTGTTTCAGGCCAGGCATTTCGATACGCTTAGGGGCCGTTTTGGTACAGTTTTGCCACTGGAAATCTGAGATTTTGCCGATAAATTGGGGTACCGAAACGGGTCTTGGTGTTTCGAAACGGTCAATATGTCGTTGACCACGAGAAGTTGACCGTTGGGGGTGTTTCGAAATGGTTGACCACCGTTTCGATACGGTCCTCTCGTGTTGACTTAGGCCCGTTGACCAAGTCAAGGTGTTTCGATACACCTCTCGGGTTTTTCGAAATGGCCTGCTTATAAAGCTAAAAATAGATTGTTTGTAATGATGTTGAGTTGATTGCCTTGTTTGTTGCTTCCGTCGTTGACCCTTCATATAGGATTTAATGAAACCATTTAGACAAGATAATAATAAAAAGGAATTTTATAGGGTTGCTAACCGAATGGGAGCCTTAGCGGGTTTCACTTTGGTTTTCCCCGTGTAGCCTACTCGGACCGGTCAGTCATCTAGACCGGGACGAGGGGGTTACAATACGCGGACCTCTGTTGGGCCCAGGCGGGGAGTAAAACAAGCTACCTGGCGGCGTTTGCTCCACAATGCTATAGTTAAACTGAGATGCCAACGGTGGAATATCGATCAGTGGAAGACCACTTGTCGACATATGGGGACGGTAGGCATCAGAGAAACCAAACTCGGATGGAGGCCTTATCTGTTGGAAAGTCGAAGGACCGCTAAAATTCTGAAATGTTGTGCCAGAAGATGAGGCCCCTGCAGTGTCAGTTCGCGGTCTCGGACCGCGCTGCCTCGACTGGCTTTGGCTCTGGCTCGCTCGACGTGTAGGGCGTGGGCGGTTTTGGGGAGCCTGAGGAAGCTCTTGCTCGCGCTCCTCGTCAGTAAGGATATATTGTTTCCCATTGACCCTATACCACTGAAAGTAATCGAAAGTGACTGAATCGACCCAATCCACAATGGGTCGGAGAATGGGTGAGCGGCGGGCAAATCGATTATCCAAAATCTCTATCTAGTCTGCATGGTAAAGAGTCCAGTCAATCTCCATCTTCCCCTGGCGCGTCAGAAGGTGGAATTGGTCCAAATTTGGTGGATTGACAAGCAGAATATTTTGGACGTACCCGAACTGTCAGAGAACCCGATCCGTAGGATGCCACACGGGAATTTCATAGTTGATCAGCGGCACTAGGGAAAGTCATACTTGTTGGTGACGCAGAATCTCGGGTGGAGTAATCTGCTGAATATCCTCTGAAACGTAGGGCCTCCACACGAACTAAAAAAATGATAACGTTTCTAACGGTTATATGAAACATTATTGGAAAATAGTATGAAAAAATTCAAATTAGTTTTCGAATTACCTGCTCATGCCTCAACTTATCCAAAACAAGCATGTATTCTCTTTGGTTTTTCGGCAAGCCGTGGTGGGTCAGTGTTTCGCTCCACCTATCAGTAATGGAAAATAAAAAAAATCGTTAAATAAAATAATTTAAAAATAAAATAAATATAATAGATTAAATAGTACCTCCGTAGAAGCAGAAATAAATAGGCTGCGGGCTTAAAAAAGGTATCCGAAACCAAGCTTAAGAATGAAGAAGTAAACAGCATGCTCCAATTGCTGCTCTAGAATGGTCGACGTTTCTGCAGAGCTCTCTAAAAAGAAACGCCAAGACAGCTGCTCCCCAACATTTTCCTCTAGCTTCATCGAAATTAGTAAGATGATGAAGCCATATCACGTGCACCTTGGTGCGGGATTTGTCTGACATTAATATCTCGCCGATAATGCGTAAGATGTGGGCACGCGCAAACAGCTGTGAAAATAATAAATAAAACAAATTTTAATAGTAAAGAAAAAGAAAGAAATATGGATATTAAAAAAATATTTAATAAAGGCATTCTAATTTTCAAATAAATATTTGTAACTTCATCCTAAATTTAATAAAGGCATCCTAAATATTTAATAAAGACATCCTAATTTTCAAATAAATATTTGTAACTTCATCTTAAATTTAATAAAGGCGTCCTAAATATTTAATAAAGGCATCCTAACTTTTAAATAAATATTTGTAACTTCATCCTAAATTTAATAAAAGTGTTCTAAATATTTAATAAAAGCATCCTAATATTTAATAAATGAAATATATTAAAAATATATAAAATAGTGAAAAATTGAAAAAAATACCTGGAGTGTAACTTCATCCGCATTGGGGGCAGGGTTTTCAAATTCAGCCTCCAAATAAGATACTTCTATTTTCCCACCGTCCCACGCATCCTCTGGGGGCTCCACTCCCATTTGTTCAACGAATACAGTTGGTCAATGCCCCAACGCTACACCCGTAATAAGGTTGTCGTCTGTAGGCAACCCCAGATGATAGGCAACATCCTTCAGCATTATTGTTGCCTCGCCTATCGAGAAATGAAAAGTGTGCGTCTCTAGCCTCCACCGTTCTATTAGCGCGCTAATCAACGATGGGTTACACTTCACCCCCCTATGATCCTTGCTACGTGGCAAAAACCAGCTCGCTCAATCTATGTCATAACAGCAGGATCAGGTTCGTTGTTGATACGGTTAAGGTAACAAGTTAACCGATGTTCGTATGCCTTCAAAAATAAAAATAAAAAGCAAAAAATAAAATAGTTGGCAAAATGCATGTAAAATTAAAAAAAAAATAATACCTCTTGCGTTGATCTAAAATAGTGACAGCAGTGATCCGCGTCGTTGCGTAGTAAGCTCGCCATTATATCGAATGAAAATTAGGAAAAAAATATTGTAAAAAAATAAAAGAACTCGCGTTCTGTGGTTGATATGGGGTAGAGCCACCAACTTATAGAAGAGCTCGCGTCCTTTGGGAAGAGATGTTAATGAACCTCGCGTTCTGGGAAACGCGATATTCCAATGACCTCGCGTTCCACAAGACGTGAGGTTCATTGAAAAGACGCGTGAACTGAACGGGCAGAAGTGACCTCGCGTTCTGCAGAACGCGAGTTTCCAAAGAACTCGCTTTCTACAGGACGCGAGGTCGTGGGTTTTTTAAAAGAAGACTTCCAAGGCGAGAAAGTCATTTAATATCATATTAAATATATATTTATTATTATTATTATTATTAAAAAATAAGTAATTTTATAAAAAATTTATTAGAAATAATTTAATATCCTATTAATTATATATATTTACTATTATTATTATTATTATTATTATTATTATTATTACATAAATAAATAATGTTATAATAAATTTATTAGCAATAATAATACTAATTTATATTACGATTAAAATGTTGTTATAAATATAGTGTAAATAAATAATATTATAAATATTATTATTTATTAAAAGTAATAATATTTTTTACAATCGAACGAATTTGAGTATTTTATAACAATTGAATTTATAAAATCGTAGTTACACCGAACCCACGAAAAAAATTACACATAATAAACCCAAGGGGACGTACATATGCAACTACAAATAACAACATATCGCAATATTCGGGAAATTAGTTTGAAAAAAACTTCCCAAATACGCGATATGTTGCCATTAGTAGCTACAATCAAAAATTGCTGACGTGGATATGGTGACGTATATATGCAACTACAAATAACAACATATCACAATATTCAGGAAACTAGTTTAAAAATAAACTTCCAAATACGCGATATGTTGCTATTAGTAGCTGCGATCGAAAATTTTTAAAACTAATGGGTGGGTGGTCCTTGCCTCCCCAGGAGTTTGCTATTTATAGATGGAGGTGGATATGCTGACGTGGCAAACTCGCGTTTTGTAGGACGCGAGGTCTTTTGAAACTCGCGTTATACAGAACGCGAGTTCACTGAAAATCGCTTTATTCAGAAAGCGAGGTTGGTCTATATATTTGCACGCGGTGGATTTTCGTAACCAGTGAAGTTGTTTCATGATTTCCTGTTCTGCGTTTTTGCAGTTGAAGTTATTATGTATTTTCTGTTCGTTCATGATAGTTGGAGTTCTGTCATGATTTTGTGTTTCGCTGGGTTCAGACCCCTGCATGATACATTGATTGAAGAATACTTACCGACATATCGCAATATTCAGGAGCTTGTGGGCGGCTGCCATTTACCGCCAAGAAGTGCCTTGAAAGTTTCCATTAAAACTTTCAAGCCACTTCTTGGGGACTCTTTTCTAAAGTTCGCAGCTTGCTCGCACAATCTGCAAAAAGTCCAGAGTCAAAGAAGCGAGGGCGGATTTAGATCGACCATATTGCCGATGCAGCCCTATTTTGCGAATGCGGTCAGTGCCGATTACATTTGCTAATGCGGGTCAAAGCTGCTACCATTTCAGAAGATGATGATTATCGCGCTCTGCTTCTTTTAGTCTGGACTTTTTACAAATAATGTATCGACCGATTGACATGAAGATGCAGCCCTATTTTGCTAAGGAAGACTTGTTGAAAGTTTTGTTAAATGAAAGTTTGTCCTTCGAATTTACTATAGGAAGGCTTGTTGAAATTTTTGTTAAATGAAATGCGAATTAAATTTACTTATGTGGTGTTTTTCCTTTACTATAAATATCGAAAAATTCCACCATCATTTACTCATTCATATTTCTCCCAAAAACATCAAGTTAGGTTAGTAAACGCGTTAAATGACTCGAACGAAACGAATGTTGCGACCTCGCGTTACATGACTCGAACAAATTACATTACTAGTCTCCAATTGTCTGAAATATTCAAACATGTATTCAATTATTCAAACATAACATGCGTATACAGTATGAGTATTAATTATTAACTCTGGCGGAATTTCAGCCTTAGTAAAAGTGACCTCGCGTTCTATAGAACGTGTAGTCTCAAGGAACTCGCGTTATACAGAACGCGAGTTCACTGTGATTTCTGTGGATATCGCTTCATTCAGAAAGTGAGGTTGATCTATATATTTGCATGCCGATGGATTTTCGTAACCAGTGAAGTTATTTCATGATTTCGTGTTTTACTGGGTTTTTGAAGTTGGAATTTTTATGTATTTTCTGTTCGTTCATGATACTTACCGACATATCGTAATATTCGAGAGCGTGTGGCCGTCTGCCATTTGTTGCCAAGAAGTGCCTAGAAAGTTTTCATTTAAACTTTTCTAGAGACTCTTGAGGACTCTTTTTTGAAGTTTGCCGCTTGCCTTAATTATCTTGGAGACTCTTGGGGACTCTTTTCTGAAGTCCAGAGTGAAAAAAGCAAGGGCGGATTCAGATCGACCAGGTTGCATAGGCAACCCTATTTTGCTAATGTGGTCGGTGCCGATTACATTTGCCCACCGGAATTTTTGCATATATTGTTTCGACTGTTTGCAGATATTGTATCGACTTGTTTCAATTTACTTATTGAAGAATACTTGTTGAAAGTTTTGTTAAATGAAATGCGAATTAAATTTTTCATTCGAGTTAAATTTACTTATGTGGTGTTTTTCCTTTACTATGCGTTGGATTTCATCCCTGCAGATGTGATAATTATTCTCTAATCAACAAGATTGAACATGCAGAACCAGCAGAAATTCGAAAAACCATCAACGCTCTTATCCCTGGAAACAGAGCCTTGGATTTCTTTTTTAAAATTGATCGGGTCCAGTATTGTCAATCTTGTGCGAAAACGATTGGTACCCAGATACGGGAACAGGTTCATGGACAGGGTTTGCCGACTATATCTGCTCAAAGTAGTGAAATGGGTAATGCGCGTTTGCTGTTTGATAAAAGTCCTTTGAGAATGTTGTGCCTAATGAAAGCACATTGGTGATGGTCCTTTCAGCTTGTACTCAGTCGGAGTTTTTGAAAATTCCAACGGAGAATGGTCACCGGAAGGTGTGGACGGTGTTTGTGGGAAATCTCTCTACGTCTATTCACTGGAAAGGGGTATGGCAGGTGTTCGATCGACACGGGGTGGTGGTGGATGTTTTCATCCCTCAGAAACTGGCTAGAAACGGTTCTAGATTTGGGTTTGTGAGAATGTGCAGTCGAGAGGATGCTGAGCGGGTGGTCGAACGCCTGCATGGTAAATGGATCTATGGTTCTCGCATCTCTATGTTTCCAGCGAAATATGGAGACCGCAATTCGTTCTGGCGACGGAAATAGGTTAACACAAGCACAGATCAGTCGGCACAAGCAGGGAATGTGCGACCCAAAGTGCCGTTGAAGCAACGATTGGAGGAGGAGGTCAATCATAGCGACACATTTGATTATTCAGTGCAGGGGTTTGTAGCAGTGGACAAGTTGGAAATTTTGCACAACTGTGCAGTGGGGTGGTGCAAACAACCATGGAGTATCAAGGAACTTGCAGCGAAAATGCACTTGACGGCGGTAGAGGGCTTGTCGATCATGCGTATCGCCGGTTCAATGATATTGCTCATGTTCAAGGACCCTTCAACACGTGATAAGGTGATGCTTTTAGAATCAATATGAGGGTGTTTCTCAAGGCTAGAAAAGTGGTCACCGGAGATAGGCTTCGAGACGAGGCGGGTTTGGTTGATGATCAAGGGTTTACCGATCCATGCGTGGTCGCAACAATCCTTCGAGAGTATCGCGAATATTTGGGGGAACTTGTTTCGTTTAGCGGATGCTATCGAATCTCCACAATCGTTTGCGGATGGATACTGATCGAAACATCATTCATGTCGCGCATAGATGCTAAGGTGAAGCTGGAGGTGGACGGTGAGTGTTTTCCCATACTTGTTCGAGAATTTAATTCTTTTGGCCCTTGGATGGAGTGTGAATGTACGATGGCGCTGTCTGATGATGAGAACTCTGAACCTTCGACACAGGGATCGGATGGGGGGACACCGCGCACGGGTGATGCTCACCAACTAAAGGAAATAAGGCATGTAGAACCGATCGGGGACCAAGTTCACACGGAGGAGATGAGGTTATGGCGCTGCAATAATCTTTGGGAGGTGAATCATCGGTTGGACCATGCCGAAGCCTCCCAGGATGAGCTTGGTTTGAAGGGGCTGTCAGAGATAAATGAGATGCAGGAAGGTGGTGTGGCGGATCCGATGGAGGAGCAAGTTCCCGATAGGGTGATGGGCGAGGCTGGGAAGAGTCCTACACTAGCCAACCAGCTTGAGGTAGTTCAATCACACTCGACTACTTTGGGTTTGGATGCAAACAATGTGGAGATGGTTGAACCGATTACAACTACCGTGGATTTGGTGGATAAATCAATTTCAAATATTGATAGGATAACAGATAAGGCTGGAGGGAAATTACATGGTTCAGACATTGCAAACCAAAGCTCTCTACTTTGGATTAACGGTAGAAAAACAAAGTCGATTAATCTTCTTTCGGGAGTGCCTCTGACGCAAAAAATGGTAGGGGTAGACCGCGTAAACAGTTATTGCATCAACAAGCTTCAACGTAGGTTGTGAACGCTTCACTCTCTGATTCGGATTTTCAGAACCGTCAACAACTGTTAACTAAAGAAATAGCGGCGACAGTGGCATTTGGTAGTATTGTTGGGGTAAGAACCGTGAGGTGTGAAGCAGATATTATAAAGGATCTTACACGAGTTTTTTCCAGGGAGAAGCGAGGTCAATAGGGATGCTGTGGTATCGTGGAACGTCAGGGGGTTAGGCTCATGTTTGAAACGCAGGGCGGTGAGGGATGTAGTTAATAAACAACATGCGGACATGGTGATGTTGCAAGAATCAAAATTAGAGGATGTGTCGTCGTTATTGGTTGCAAGTTTATGGGTATCAGATGGATATGAGGTCATTTTTTCACCTTCGGGAGGTCTGATTGCGATATGGGAAGGTTCACGATTCAGTTTAGATTCGGTGGAGGTGGACCGATATTTTATTCTTTTACAAGGGAGATGGTGCGTGGAGGATTTGCATTGCTGCATTTTGAACGTTTATGCTCCTTGCGATGTGTTGGCACAAAATCTATTATGGCAGCGTCTTGGAGATCATTGGTGAGGCGTTGTGATAGGATTGCCCAAGCCTATATATTGAACCTTCTGGTTCGCGGTCGATACGTAGCGGCATTTGTTGGGAACCACCGATGGCAGGGACGTTGAAATTCTCAGTCGACGGGTCCGCGCGTGGTAAGTCGGGTCTATCAGGTTTCGGGGTATGTTGCGTGATGATCAAGGCAGGATTGTGGCTTTGTTTTTTGGCCCGCTTGGTTGTATCGAGTCTAATGCGGCTGAGTTGCGCGCGGTTGCCTTTGCGTTAACTTTCTTTCAGCAGTCGGCTTGGTCATCGTATCCATTGGTTCTGGAGTCGGATTCCATGGTCGATGTTAGTTGGGTGCTACATGTGGACAAGCGGCCGTGGCGGTATTGGGAGGTGTTTCATGAGATAGACAGCGCTTGTAGTAGTTTGCATTCGGTGTGTTTTTCGCATATTTTTCGGGAGGCGAATGGTCTAGCCGATACATTGACTAAGGAAGGGGTGTCGCGCGTTTTCTCTATTTTATGCGTGTTAATGCTATCGGGTGGGTGTTGGTTTCTTCGTTCGTATGTTGTCTGGTTGTATTTTGTTGTCACAAACGGGTCGTACTCTTTTCCTTCGTTAGGATTGGGGAGGTTTTTAACTAGGCGACCATTGTGACGTTTGGTTGTATATTCTCTTTTTAATATACGACATCTTGTTGAGTAAAAAAAATACCCACCAATTCCACCATCATTTACTCATTCCAATTTCTCCCTAAACACCCAACGCTAATCTTTGCTCCTCTTATGGCAAAATTTCAGACAACATTTTATTTTCTCGATACTTGTTTTGAATCAACAATCACCAGCAAAATGTCACTCAAAGATTTAATACAGTTGACATCAAGCGAGGTTTACATTTTTATCATCTTTATTCATTTTAAGATGAACCAATGGTGGGGTTTTGAGGTTTTCGTTTAGAAATTCTCATAATTGCATAATTTTGATTGTTAACATGGAATGATAGTATATTTCAAGTGTTTGTAAAAAGGCCTACATGAATGATTGTTTGTATAGTTCCATAGTGTTGGAAGCTAAAATGGTATTCTTCTGGCTGCCTTGTGGGGTCTTGAAATAGTTTACATTTTTTAGGAATGTTTTTTGAGGCCATCTGTGTTTCCTCTGTTTATCAACTTGGGTTTTTATAATTGGTAAAAACAAAGAAAGAAATGAAGGTATGATCTATGCCGAGGAATAGTTTTTCGAAATTCAACTTCTTGTTTTTCTATGAGGTTGGTTACGATTGATAGAAGTATAATTCATTGATCGCGAGTCTTCTAATAAATATTTTGCTTGTTTTACCAGTTTGATGTAATGGCTGAACCTTCACACACCATGCCATCCCATAGGGGAGGAGGAATCTCCGTTTTATTTTCCAGATATTGCACTTGGAATTGATATTGGATGCTCTTGTGACACTCCTGGTTGAACTTAAAGTCATGGCTGAAACTCAAATTATGTAGCCTATAAGAAATGATGTTTTGTCCATCCCGGTTTCACTTAGTCGGATACAAATCACTCGAATTGAACAAGCGTGTATTATGGCCGGTCTTCATGTTGCTGGATCAATCCCCGAACCAACGGCAGTGGCGTTACTCTATGCAGTATACACAGCACCAGCATAAACATCTGATACATGATAATATGAGCAACAGAAGTGAAAAGATTGCTCTCATCTTTAATATGGGTGCAGGGTACTGTGATGTTGCCGTAACAGCCACACAGGGAGGAGTTTCGTAGATGAAAGCCACTTACTTCAGAATATGATAAACCATCTGTTGCAGAATTATGGTGAACTCAACTCGAGCCATGGAATTAATGAGATCGAGTCAATAGGGTTAGTTCGAGTTGCAACTCAGGATGCCATCCACAAGCTCTCCTTAGAAGAAAGTGTAGAGATTAATGTTGATTTGGGTAGTGGGGTGAGTATATGTCAGAAGTGTTGCGACTAAAAAAATTTTAGAAAATACAAAGTGCCTCGGTGTCATTTAGAAGAACCGGGTTTTAAGATTGTTTTCGAAAAATTAGTCGGATTTATAAAAATAGAGGAGTCGCCACCGGCCATTTAAGAATGGTAGACCGGACACCGAAATAAAACCAGAGATTTTTCTTTTGAAAATGGGTTCGGGAGTCGGTTACACGCGGGGAAGGATGAGCACCCCTGTCGTGCCCGAAAATCGGTACCAAAAACATTACCGCTTAATTATTATGAAATTTTGCGAATTAAAGTGACCGTTCATATCGGAATTTGGTTATACGAGTGAGTAGATTTTAAAAGTCTTAATATTCGAGAAGGAACGTCCGAACCACCACCACTACGACTGGTAGTGGCCTCGTTCGTTCCCGAATAAAAAGACATTCGCATTATATTTTAGTATTTCGGATGCAACTTAACATGGTGCAACAATAAATACATGACACATGATCCAAAACAAATAAGCATTCAGAAACGAAATAAACAAAGCATAAAAAATGAGTACACATGATATTTAAATGCATGAACAAATTAAATATGCTAAGAAAAAAACAAAGCATAAAGCAATATTAAAGGCAAACATTCAATAAAAATATTAAAAGTAAATAAGAATGTAAAAATAACATTAATGGGGAATTAATTAAAAACGGGTATTATAAACATATATATATATATTATACCATACATATACTATATATGTTATATATATATATATATATATATATATATATACGGTAAAATTAAAAACAGAAACATTAATATATATCATATATTATTATAGGTAAGGAATATATTATATATATATACGGTAAAATGGAAAACATTAATATATGCCATAATTATAATAAATAAAACAAAGACATTAAAGGGATTTTTTATAAAGAAAAAAATGGTAATAATTTAAAGGGGGAAACACGTTAAAAAAAGGGAAAAAGGATTAGGGATTGAAAAAGGGATTTCCCCATGCGGGTTTAATTAAATCGAAAGAAGGAAGGGTGAAATCAAATAAACCGGAAGACGGCAGGGACCGCGGGCGTAGTTTTTTAAAAAGCTTGGTGGCTTAAACCTAATTAAACCATAAGGTCTCCTATATATTCACCTTATTCCCGGTTAAAAAAACCCTAGACCTAATATGAAGGAAACGACGCCGCTCATTTCTTCTCCCCTCCTCATTTTCCTCACGAAACCGACATCCTCCTTTTTACTCCATTCACCGGATTTCGATGACCGGCAACGGAGTCTTCAGAAACACTAAAACGAAAACCCCCTCCTTTCTTTGTTAGAAAAGCAAAACGAAAGCTTTCTCCCCAAACCGAAACCCCAAAAAACAAAACCTTTTTTATACTGAAAGCGGGAAACCTTGGCCACTTGTTTCACCGTCACCTCACCGTTTTTGGCCTTATCAAGGCACGTGGCTTATCGGTGACGAGAAGACGGAGCGACCCAAGGGAGAAGAAGATTCCGAAGGTAAAGCTTTCGACTTTTCTGTGTTTTTTTTTATTTCGTTGTTTTGGGTTTGCATGCAAGAATAAAAAGGAAAAATGATATACCTCCGAAATGGTTTGCCTCTTTTTTATTGATTTCTTTCTGGAATCTGAATGGGTTTTTTTGTTTACAAACTCTCTCTGATTTTTTTTTTTGCTCCTCCCTCCACCCTCTTTTCTCTTTGTTTTCGGTTCTCTATATAATCGAAAGGTTACATGAAAAGAGAATCATCATTTTTCTCTGATTTCTGAAGCCTTGTCTGGTTAACTCCTTTTTTGCTTTTGTTTTTTTGCTATATTTTGGGTATCTGACGGTCTGCTTTTTTGCTTTTCTCTGTTGGTCTTTCGCCGAAATGGGGAGGGACGCCGGCGTGGTGTTGGCAGCGGAAACAGAGGTGGCAGAGGAGACGGGATCTAGAACGTTCATCATCTCGTTCGGGGACCGTTAGATCGACTCGATCTAACGGTCGACGTTGTGCGGCGCTGGGGCTCGATGACACCCTCATTAGGGTTTTGTCCGGATGCGATCTGGGCCGTCAGATCGCGTCTCGATCTGACGGTGGTGGGAGCTTGCGGCGCACGAAAGAGTTGGAGGCTTCTTAGGGTTTCTACTCCTTAACGATCTGAGCCGTTAGATCTAGGGGCAGATCTAACGGCCATGAGGTGGCTGCGCAAAAGACAAAGGGAACATTAGGGTTTTGGTTAACATGGGCCAAACGGGCTTAATGTATTTTATTATTCTGGGCTTTCATTTTATGTAATGGATTATTTTGGACTCTCCTTATTGATTAAAATGGGTTTTTATTTACTTATGTCCAAGTAATATCTGATATTAATAATAATAATATGATAATAATAATAGTAATAAAGATAAATACAATAATAAATAAATATGATAACAACAATAATATAATATATGAGTAATTAATAATACTAAATATTAATAATAGTAATAAATAATAACACAAATAATATTAATAAGTAATAATCATAATAACGATTAATAATAGTAATAGCAATAAAACAAAAGCATACTAATTACAATAGCAATAATAATTGACAATAGTAAATAATAATAACATAGTGTAATAGTAATAATATAAGGTAATAAGGGTAGCATTATTTATACCTACATATATTTTTTTCTTTTTTCCCTTTTCTTTTTTTCCTTTTAATTACCTAATAGCCCTAATAAGCCCAAGGTAAACACAAACTAAAGGGGGTTTAAGGCCCGGACAAAATTAGTGATTACAGCTGCCCCTCTTTGCTTATACTTGTGGAACAAGAATAAAGCAAAGACCATAAGCACTAATTTTGTCCTACTTCCCTGTTGGACGGTTTACTCCTGACGCAGCCACGCGATTTCAAGTAATTCTTCCCAATGCCTTTTGATCACGAGCTCTCCCCTCAGACGCCCCGAGCAGATAGATAGAGAGTGTTTTTTTTGCCTCCTCATCGCGGTCAAAAGGTGATTTTGGGCGTCCAAGTGGATTTGCTTTCCCTTCATGGTCGTAAAGCAAACTGGTCATAACTGAATCTGTCCATCTTCCATGTTGGACGATTTACTCCTCGGAGCTGCGACACGCTAGACCGAGTATTTACTCTCCGAAGCTTTAAGACTATGAGTTCTCTCTCCATAGAACTTATTTTCTGGGCGTGTTCTTCGAGTGGCAGTTCTTCCTATATAGAACTCTCGTCCTCGTATTTCAGAAATCAAAGATCTCTAAGTCCTCTCTCCGTAGGACCCTCCGCTTTCGAGATCTTGAAGCCTTAGGATTCTGAGTTTTTTTTTTCCACAGAACTCTTCTTCCTTAGCGTTGAGTAGTCGTTCCTTCTCTATTGAACTACTATCTGAAATCAAGGATCTACAAGTCCCCTCTCCGTAGGACCCTCCGCTTTTGAGATCCTGAAGTCGCAAGTTCCTCCTATATAGAGCTTGTTTGAACCATTTCTCTATAGGATCCTTCATCTTGAAATCTGTCGACAAGCTTGAAAGCTTTCATTTGAAATCCTTGAGTGGCGAACATGAAAGCTTCACCTAACACTCTGGGGCTGCGACTTGAAAGGCTTCGCCTGAAATCCTTTTAGTTCTCGCTTTATTGTTTTCTCTTCGTCCCGAGAGGTATTCAAATTGTCTTTCAAAAATCTGTGTAAAGGGATAAAATTAAGAAATTTTGATCTTTTTAAGAAAATTATCCTTTAGGAAGGATATAGTTTTGAGGAAAAACATCTTTTTGGAAAGATAAAAATTAAGAAATTTTGACTTTTAAGAAAAATATCCTTTGAGAAGGATGAAATTGAGAAATTGAGTTTTGAGGAAAACATCCTTTTGGAAGGATAAAATTGAGAAATTAAGTTTTGAGAAAAACATCCTTTTGGAAGGATAAATTTAAGAAATTCGAGTTTTAAGAAAAACAATCTTCAAGGAAGATTAAAATCGGGGGTTGGAAAGATTTTAAGAATCCGAATTACGAAAGTCGAGGGACTCTTGACTCTTGTGAGATCTGCTTCTCCTCTCGTGAAGCCGTAGATATGTTCTTTTACCAATCTTCAAACGTCTATTTAGAGAAAACAAAATGCTATGGTATGATTTAGTATGCCCCTAGCATGGGTGACATCTAGCTATCGATGATGCATGAGCATATTTCAGGATACAATGAAGCATGTGTTTACGAGAATGCAAAGATGCATGTGTTTACGAGAATGCAAAGATGCATGGATTTAGTTTGTCTTCATTTTCTAGGGTCGGTGGTCGTTATCTTGGGACTACAACCACTCATCAATCTTGTGTCTCGGCAAAACTGGCCCCCAAACTTCTGCCGCTCGTTCTTCGTTCAAATATTCGAGTCGAGTGACTTTCGTCGTATTTAGAAACTTCATCTACACTTTTCCTAGCCTTGTGTTATCTTTCATCAATTCTGTTTCAAACTCTTATGTACAAAACCCTTGTTACCCCACGGACAATGATGCCCCTCTCGAGTACTACTGAACCCTTGTTCTTCTTCTTCTCATCCACTTCTGGAATTGTTTGCCTCAAAGTGCCTATTCGGGTTTTCACTTTGAACCCTTCTTTTTGTGTTCTTTTTTCTTGTTTTTCTTTTTTCTTTCTTTCTTCTGTTTTTTTTTTCTTTTTTTCCTTTTTTCTTTCTTTCTTCTAATTTTTTTCTTTTCTTTTTTTCTTTTTTTCTTTCTTTTCTTTTTTCCTTTTTTTACTGACTTTTGATTGCCTGAATAGATAGACAGATTTCCATTCTCCAAGTGCCCGAACGGATAGGCGGGTTCTATTCTCCAAATGCTCGAATAGATGAGCAGATTTCCATTCTCCAAGTGCCTGAACGGATAGGCGGGTTTTATTCTCCAAATGCTCGAATAGATGAGCAGATTTCCATTCTCCAAGTGCCTGAACGGATAGGCGGGTTCTATTCTCCAAATGCCCGAATAGATGAGCAGATTGTATGCTTCAAATACCCGAATAGGTGGGTAGGGTTCCATTCTTCATGTATTTGAACGGATAGACGTGTTCTATTCTCCATGTGCCCGAATAGATGAGCGAGTTGTATGCTTCAAATACCCGAATAGGTGGGTAGGGTTCCATTCTTCATATACCTGAACAGATAGACGTGTTCTATTCTCCATGTGCCCGAATAGATAAGCAAATGTCATATATCTTTGTCTCGAGCTTTGAGTATCTGTCTCCTTTGCTCTAAAATCTTGGCTTTTAGTTCCTGCCTCCTTCGGCATGAGTTTTTACTTCAATCCCCAAAATGCCTTCTTTGCTCTGAAGTTCTCGGGCTTTGAGTTTCTGTCCCCTTTGCCTTGAGCTCTGAGTATCTGCCTCCTTTGCTCTAAAATCTTTTTGGCTTTGACTTTCTGCCTCTTTCGCCATGAGTTTGTGATCTGAAGCGTTCCTCTTGAATTTCACCTCAATCCCCAAAGTGTCTTTTGAGTTTTCACTGTGTCTTCTCTTTTCTTTGTCCTCTTTCTTCTTCTTTTTCTCTTTTTGGGTACTCCTTTGAGTTTTCATCCTGAAGTCAACTTCAACTTTTGACTCTTCTTGAAGGGAGGACTTACACTGATTAGAATCTCATTGCCCCTACTTGCTTTAGGCTTATGTACCTTCTGGCTGATCTCTGGTTAATGTCGACTGCTTTAAATGGTGTCTTCTGTCCAAAGATGCCACCAATTTTGGCCCTTGTTCCTCTAAATTCGTGGTCAAGCGCGCCTCTTCTGAATTTCGCTCATTTGCCCCAAAGTGCCTTTAGGGTCCTCGTCTCGGCTTCTCTTCTTTTTCTTTTCTATCTTCCTCCTTTTCTTAGGCGTATCCATGTTGCCTTTTATCAAGTTGATTACTGTCTCATCTCAGTGCGTGCCCTCAACGCGGCGCGCGCGGTCGTTCTTAAGACATTCTCTCCAGCAAGATGCTTAGGCTCCGAGGGTACCTTCTGTTCCCCGATTCTCAATGTCAAAATTTCTACCCTCATGTTCTATTCCAACATTTCTTAGCGAAGGTCGACTTTGTAGCTCAACATTTCACCAAAGACGGTCTTGATATTTCAACTGGAGGTATTAGTAGCAATGTTTGAACCTCTGAGGGTGCCCCTCCGGGTACTGATGGCTTTACCACGAGCCATGGTCAGTCTGCTTGTTCATTCCCATGTAGAAGACTTATGCAAGTGATTGGGTAAAAATAATTTTATTATGTAAATATACATTTTAAAGAATCATGTCAAGTGAAAATCAAGTTTGGGGTCTTTAAAAAGGTTGACCCGAGTGAAATTTTCCGAATGTTGCAGGGATGCACATATGAAATTTTTCTGGGCTATTAGGCTTCCAAGAGGAGCGACTCCCATACTTAGTTTCTACCCAATTTAAAGGTGGCTCTCTTTACCTCAGTAACTCGCCTTACCCCATCCTTCCCTCTTTTCTGATCTCAATCAGGCATTAGAAGTGTGGCAATCCTTGAAGAAAGGTTAATCCCAATAGGCAGAATGTGATCTGAAGACAAATTCATCCTTCCGCGTATGGTCCAAATGGTCTTTTATGGCTTGTAATGTAGCCTAAGGCTCACGGCTATGAAAGAAAGGGTAAAAATGCTCAAACAAGTGTTTAAGGGTGGTGAAACCAAGGATCAATTCTTCTAATCTGAAGTCTCAATTATGTTCCGATGAAATGCTATTTCTTTTCTTACTTCCTTGGATCGCTCTAGACTGCCCCTCTTTTTTGTTTTTTTTTGTTGGGGTTTTCACCCTAGAGTTCATTTCCTCTTATCAAGCGTAGTTTCGGATCAAATTGCACCTTCACATTGTATTAGTGCAAGCTTTTGCTCAAAGGTGAACAATCTTTCGAGGCTCATCTAAGCAGAGATTCATTTGGATAGGGAATCCTCTTGTCCCTTTTCTTTATCCGCTTCTCTCTCTTTTCAAAATTGCACTTTTCACTTTAGTTCTTTTGCTTTTGATTTCTTTAACTTTTATGTCGGTAACTTTTGACTTGATTTGGGTAGCTCTTTGAGAACCGAGTTTTCTTTCGCTGTTTCCTTTTGATGTTTTTGGCTGCTCAAACTAAAAGTATATCCAATGAATCTGTTCTCTTTTATTGCCCTTTAATTCACAAGACATCATTCTCATAGCATAATCAGGGTCCACTGTCATTTACTTGTTCATAGACTTCTATCCTTTTCTGCCCCCAGTGTAGGGGTGATCCTTGGTTTGGGTTCAATCAGAAGAAAAAATTTGATAGGCTCAAACGGGGATAACAATGGGTAATTTTTTATTTTCTTTCTGTGTGAATGGAATTGAAGGAATGCCAAATGTCCTCCCATACACTGATATCAAAATTGGTCTTCAGGTGGTAGAAGTTTTAGGGTTATCACTTCATTCAAGAACCTTAGACAACAATGCCCGAGAGGAAAATTCACTCAATGGGAGTGGCCCATTATTCCTACACACTCGTTGCCACCCCTCTCTTGGCCTGAGTAGAACAGATGGTGCTTCCATTTGTATCATTCCCACAACATTTGTTTTTTTTTTTCAAAGTATTAAGGTCATTTTTTTGTAAAAATATACACATGTATGTTTTTTAATAGAAAAACAATAAGGTTGTAATCATAAAGAATAAATAAAATGTCTAAAAGAAATTAAGGAATATAAAATGCTTGCAAAAGTCTCCTTCATTGAAAATAAAACAAACGGACATCACAAAAGCCCTTACAAAAGATGCTAGCTATCACGGGCCAACAGTACAAACTTACACATGCACCTCAACGAGGGAAAGATCCGACAACAAAAGGTAAAACAGACACGATGCATGGAGACATAACATCCTAAACTACGTTGAAGACCAGCGTCTTCCAAAAGTTGCCCCTCCAAAAGATTGCCCCATCTTAGGCCGTCTTCAGACCTAATCCGCGCGGTAGACTCGGGAGTATGTCAGTAGATGGGTGAGTTTTTCCTTCCCTTTCTCGGCACTCTTGGCCTTCCTTGAGCTCCGAGGGTCTTCAGTCGTACCCCGAGGCTTCGAAACTGTGGCACTCCTGGGGGTCTCCACTCGTCTTTGTTGCTCCCGGTCCCATTCTTCATCTAGGATTTTTCGCAGTGAATCCTCGATCTTGTCTAGAGCCAACTCAATAGGGCATTCGGAATGGGAGCAGTGCACCTCATATTGGCCGATGACAGCCTGGTCTTCTTCAGATAAGACCTCCTCCATCACAACATCAGAATCCCCGTCCATACTCTCTTTGGGCTTGGGGGTTTTGCCTTTCTTGGTCAGGGTGGCGATCATAGTCTTCAACTCGTCAAATTGTTCCTTGGTTTCATCTTGGAACTTCTTCACGCATGCGATTGTTTCTTTCTGGTTCCACACTAACTGCTGGTGGAACTGCTCGAGCTCATCCATCCTTCTCACAAGGTTGTTCACATTCCCGAAGCGGTATTGGCTGGAAACTGTTCCTTTGTCCATTTTCTCTCTCTTTCTCTCTCTAGCATGAGTGTTTTTTCCCCAATTAGTAATGGTGCGATGAAATGCCTTAAGCAAATTTTAATGTCCAAAGATGGATGTATTATGGACTCGAAT
Source organism: Hibiscus tridactylites (assembly GCA_958450335.1). Lineage (NCBI taxonomy): Eukaryota > Viridiplantae > Streptophyta > Magnoliopsida > Malvales > Malvaceae > Hibiscus > Hibiscus tridactylites. Next base: position 81,417,351 of record OY288270.1, read on the forward strand.
CAACAGATGCATGCTCATGAGATGTGTGCATGGCTGACAATTTTAATGCTGCTTTGAAATGATAGATGAAACAAATGCTACAAATGTATGCAAGTCAAAGATGTTGGTCATATAGGTGATTCCCCTTAGGTCAACTTTCATTTGAACGTAAAAGAGGCTCCTTGTTACAAGATAATCATAGCAAAAGTCTTATGGCTACTCTTCTTGCCCCCTAATCATGCTTAAGGAAATGGAAACTTCGGCTAAAAATGTTGGGGCCGGACTTGCTTTCTTCTCTAGCAATTCAAGACCCTCTAAAACTGCTGGTATCAGGTCCCAGAAAACAAGCTATTTCCTCGAAGCTGAATCAACCCATTGACCTAATCCATGCTCTTTCCGGTCGTCACGCTCTTTTCGGCCGCCTCTTTGCACTCGGTCGGGTAGTTTCATGACTTTAGATCTTCGGAGTAGATCCGATCTTGCTTGACTTCCTTGGAATGGAGAAGGGTTGTGCTTTCTTCAATGGTGGGCATTAAATGACCTGACACTGTGCGTTTACTCGGTAAACTGCTCTCTTATCCTTTCTAATTCAACTCTGACCGATGTCGGACTTGCTAATTGACACCATTCTTTCTAGCAACCTCTCGTCCATAATGATAGCCCTTGATTGGGTAAAACCACCTTGACTCAACACCTTTATGCCATGATATGCATGCGAGAATAAATGCAAAAAGATCATCAGAATAATCGTTAGTGTAAGATAGAAAAGGCAAGCATGAAAGCAAGCAACCCTATTTATCCCGTCTAATGAACCTAGGTTGTCCGCATGGCTCTAACAGGGGTGTGCATTCTAGTTCTCTACATGCAGTTTTGGTTCTAGGAGGTACTCGAATTGTCCTTGCTGTCCCCTTCTAAGGGTAGCAAGGCCCCCGGTCATCACCCATTATAGGCTCCTCTCAACCGAGTTCAATTCGAGGGGACCCTTTAGCTATATCTGCACGGAGAAACGATATTCTCACGAAGATATAGGGTACTCGAGCCCCGAAGGTACTTGCTAGGCCCATACGGAGGAACAATATCCACACGAAAGCACTAGCGTTTTCCCCCCACTTAAACGAACGGGTTTAAATGCCAGTTTTAAATGCGTTTAAAATAAACTCGCACTTATAACAAATATCGATCGATTCGGTCACTTTAATTTGCAACTTCTAATATTAATTGAGCGGTAAAGTTTTTTTGGCTCGACTCTCTTTTTTGTTTTTGAAAACAAAAATTTTTCCCCAGCGGAGTCGCCATCTGTTGCGACTAAAAAAATTTCAGAAAATACAAAGTGCCTCGGTGTCACTTAGAAGAACCGGGTTTTAAGATTGTTTTCGAAAAATTAGTCGGATTTATAAAAATAGAGGAGTCGCCACCGGCCATTTAAGAATGGTAGACCGGACACCGAAATAAAACCAGAGATTTTTCTTTTTAAAATGGGTTCGGGAGTCGGTTACACGCGGGGAAGGATGAGCATCCCCGTCGTGCCCGAAAATCGGTACAAAAAACATTACCGCTTAATTATTATGAAATTTTGCGAATTAAAGTGACCGTTCATATCGGAATTTGGTTATACGAGTGAGTAGATTTTAAAAGTCTTAATATTCGAGAAGGAACGTCAGAACCACCGCCACTATGACTGGTACTGGCCTCGTTCGTTCCCGAATAAAAAGACATTCGCATTATATTTTAGTATTTCGGATGCAACTTAACATGGTGCAACAATAAATACATGACACATGATCCAAAACAAATAAGCATTCAGAAACGAAATAAACAAAGCATAAAAAATAAGTACACATGATATTTAAATGCATGAACAAATTAAATATGCTAAGAAAAAAACAAAGCATAAAGCAATATTAAAGGTAAACATTCAATAAAAATATTAAAAGTAAATAAGAATGTAAAAATAACATTAATGGGGAATTAATTAAAAACGGGTATTATAAACATATATATATATATATATATTATACCATACATATACTATATATGTTATATATTATAGTAAATAAGGAATATGCCTTATATATATATATATACATACACGGTAAAATTAAAAACAGAAACATTAATATATATCATATATTATTATAGGTAAGGAATATATTATATATATACGGTAAAATAGAAAACATTAATATATGTCATAATTATAATAAATAAAACAAAGACATTAAAGGGATTTTTTATAAAGAAAAAAATGGTAATAATTTAAAGGGGGAAACACGTTAAAAAAGGGAAAAAGGATTAGGGATTGAAAAAGGGATTTCCCCATGCGGGTTTAATTAAATCGAAAGAAGGAAGGGTGAAATCAAATAAACCGGAAGACGGCAGGGACCGCGGGCGTAATTTTTTAAAAAGCTTGGTGGCTTAAACCTAATTAAACCATAAGGTCTCTTATATATTCACCTTATTCCCGGTTAAAAAAACCCTAGACCTAATGTGAAGGAAACGGCGCCGCTCATTTCTTCTCCCCTCCTCATTTTCCTCACGAAACCGACATCCTCCTTTTTACTCCATTCACCGGATTTCGATGACCGGCAACGGAGTCTTCAGAAACACTAAAACGAAAACCCCCTCCTTTCTTTGTTAGAAAAGCAAAACGAAAGCTTTCTCCCCAAACCGAAACCCCAAAAAACAAAACCTTTTTTATACTGAAAGCGGGAAACCTTGGCCACTTGTTTCACCGTCACCTCACCGTTTTCGGCCTTATCAAGGCACGTGGCTTATCGGTGACGAGAAGACGGAGCGACCCAAGGGAGAAGAAGATTCCGAAGGTAAAGCTTTCGACTTTTCTGTGTTTTTTTTTATTTCGTTGTTTTGGGTTTGCATGCAAGAATAAAAAGGAAAAACGATATACCTCCGAAATGGTTTGCCTCTTTTTTATTGATTTCTTTCTGGAATCCGAATGGGTTTTTTTGTTTACAAACTCTCTCTGATTTTTTTTTGCTCCTCCCTCTTTTCTCTTTGTTTTCGGTTCTCTATATAACTGAAAGGTTACATGAAAAGAGAATCATCATTTTTCTCTGATTTCTGAAGCCTTGTCTGGTTAACTCCTTTTTTGCTTTTGTTTTTTTGCTATATTTTGGGTATCTGACGGTCTGCTTTTTTGCTTTTCTCTGTTGGTCTTTCGCCGAAATGGGGAGGGACGCCGGCGTGGTGTTGGCAGCGGAAACAGAGGTGGCAGAGGAGACGGGATCTGGAACGTTCATCATCTCGTTCGGGGACCGTTAGATCGACTCGATCTAACGGTCGACGTTGTGCGGCGCTGGGGCTCGATGACACCCTCATTAGGGTTTTGTCCGGATGCGATCTGGGCCGTCAGATCGCGTCTCGATCTGACGGTGGTGGGAGCTTGCGGCGCGCGAAAGAGTTGGAGGCTTCTTAGGGTTTCTACTCCTTAACGATCTGAGCCGTTTGATCTAGGGGCAGATCTAACGGCCAAGAGGTGGCTGCGCAAAAGACAAAGGGAACATTAGGGTTTTGGTTAACATGGGCCAAACGGGCTTAATGTATTTTATTATTCTGGGCTTTCATTTTATGTAATGGATTATTTTGGACTCTCCTTATTGATTAAAATGGGTTTTTATTTACTTATGTCCAAGTAATATCTGATATTAATAATAATAATATGATAATAATAATAGTAATAAAGATAAATACAATAATAAATAAATATGATAACAACAATAATATAATATATGAGTAATTAATAATACTAAATATTAATAATAGTAATAAATAATAACACAAATAATATTAATAAGTAATAATCATAATAACGATTAATAATAGTAATAGCAATAAAACAAAAGCATACTAATTACAATAGCAATAATAATTGACAATAGTAAATAATAATAACATAGTGTAATAGTAATAATATAAGGTAATAAGGGTAGCATTATTTATACCTACATATATTTTTTTCTTTTTTCCCTTTTCTTTTTTTCCTTTTAATTACCTAATAGCCCTAATAAGCCCAAGGTAAACATAAACTAAAGGGGGTTTAAGGTCCGGACAAAATTAGTGATTACAGCTGCCCCTCTTTGCTTATACTTGTGGAACAAGAATAAAGCAAAGACCATAAGCACTAATTTTGTCCTACTTCCCTGTTGGACGGTTTACTCCTGACGCAGCCACGCGATTTCAAGTAATTCTTCCCAATGCCTTTTGATCACGAGCTCTCCCCTCAGACGCCCCGAGCAGATAGACAGAGAGTGTTTTTTTTGCCTCTTCATCGCGGTCAAAAGGCGATTTTGGGCGTCCAAGTGGATTTGCTTTCCCTTCATGGTCGTAAAGCAAACTGGTCATAACTGAATCTGTCCAGCTTCCATGTTGGACGATTTACTCCTCGGAGTTGCGACACGCTAGACCGAGTATTTTCTCTCCGAAGCTTTAAGACTATGAGTTCTCTCTCCATAGAACTTATTTCCTGGGCGTGTTCTTCGAGTGGCAGTTCTTCCTATATAGAACTCTCGTCCTCGTATTTCAGAAATCAAAGATCTCTAAGTCCTCTCTCCGTAGGACCCTCCGCTTTCGAGATCTTGAAGCCTTAGGATTCTGAGTTTTTTTTTCCGCAGAACTCTTCTTCCTTAGCGTTGAGTAGTCGTTCCTTCTCTATTGAACTACTCTCTGAAATCAAGGATCTACAAGTCCCCTCTCCGTAGGACCCTCCGCTTTCGAGATCCTGAAGTCGCAAGTTCCTCCTATATAGAGCTTGTTTGAACCATTTCTCTATAGGATCCTTCATCTTGAAATCTGTCGACAAGCTTGAAAGCTTTCATTTGAAATCCTTGAGTGGCGAACATGAAAGCTTCACCTAACACTCTGGGGCTGCGGCTTGAAAGGCTTTGCCTGAAATCCTTTTAGTTCTCGCTTTATTGTTTTCTCTTCGTCCCGAGAGGTATTCAAATTGTCTTTCAAAAATCTGTGTAAAGGGATAAAATTAAGAAATTTTGATCTTTTTAAGAAAATTATCCTTTAGGAAGGATATAGTTTTGAGGAAAAACATCTTTTTGGAAAGATAAAAATTGAGAAATTTTGACTTTTAAGAAAAATATCCTTTGAGAAGGATGAAATTGAGAAATTGAGTTTTGAGGAAAACATCCTTTTGGAAGGATAAAATTGAGAAATTAAGTTTTGAGAAAAACATCCTTTTGGAAGGATAAATTTAAGAAATTCGAGTTTCAAGAAAAACAATCTTCAAGGAAGATTAAAATCGGGGGTTGGAAAGATTTTAAGAATCCGAATTACGAAAGTCGAGGGACTCTTGACTCTTGTGAGATCTGCTTCTCCTCTCGTGAAGCCGTAGATATGTTCTTTTACCAATCTTCAAACGTCTGTTTAGAGAAAACAAAATGCTATGGTATGATTTAGTATGCCCCTAGCATGGGTGACATCTAGCTATCGATGATGCATGAGCATATTTCAGGATGCAATGATGCATGTGTTTACGAGAATGCAAAGATGCATGTGTTTACGAGAATGCAAAGATGCATGGATTTAGTTTGTCTTCATTTTCTAGGGTCGGTGGTCGTTATCTTGGGACTACAACCACTCATCAATCTCGTGTCTCGGCAAAACTGGCCCCCAAACTTCTGCCGCTCGTTCTTCGTTCAAATATTCGAGTCGAGTGACTTTCGTCGTATTTAGAAACTTCATCTACACTTTTTCTAGCCTTGTGTTATCTTTCATCAATTCTGATTCAAACTCTTATGTACAAAACCCTTGTTACCCCACGGACAATGATGCCCCTCTCGAGTACTACTGAACCCTTGTTCTTCTTCTTCTCATCCACTTCTGGAATTGTTTGCCTCAAAGTGCCTATTCGGGTTTTCACTTTGAACCCTTCTTTTTTGTGTTCTTTTTTCTTGTTTTTCTTTTTTCTTTCTTTCTTCTGTTTTTTTCTTTCTTTTCTTTTTTCCTTTTTTCATTCTTTCTTCTAATTTTTTTCTTTTCTTTTTTTCTTTTTTTCTTTCTTTTCTTTTTTCCTTTTTTACTGACTTTTGATTGCCTGAATAGATAGACAGATTTCCATTCTCCAAGTGCCCGAACGGATAGGCGGGTTCTATTCTCCAAATGCTCGAATAGATGAGCAGATTTCCATTTTCCAAGTGCCTGAACGGATAGGCGGGTTTTATTCTCCAAATGCTCGAATAGATGAGCAGATTTCCATTCTCCAAGTGCCTGAACGGATAGGCGGGTTCTATTCTCCAAATGCCCGAATAGATGAGCAGATTGTATGCTTCAAATACCCGAATAGGTGGGTAGGGTTCCATTCTTCATGTACTTGAACGGATAGACGTGTTCTATTCTCCATGTGCCCGAATAGATGAGCGGGTTGTATGCTTCAAATACCCGAATAGGTGGGTAGGGTTCCATTCTTCATATACCTGAACGGATAGACGTGTTCTATTCTCCATGTGCCCGAATAGATAAGCAAATGTCATATATCTTTGTCTCGAGCTTTGAGTATCTGTCTCCTTTGCTCTAAAATCTTGGCTTTTAGTTCCTGCCTCCTTCGGCATGAGTTTTCACTTCAATCCCCAAAATGCCTTCTTTGCTCTGAAGTTCTCGGGCTTTGAGTTTCTGTCCCCTTTGCCTTGAGCTCTGAGTATCTGCCTCATTTGCTCTAAAATCTTTTTGGCTTTGAGTTTCTGCCTCTTTCGCCATGAGTTTGTGATCTGAAGCGTTCCTCTTGAATTTCACCTCAATCCCCAAAGTCTCTTTTGAGTTTTCACTGTGTCTTCTCTTTTCTTTGTCCTCTTTCTTCTTCTTTTTCTCTTTTTGGGTACTCCTTTGAGTTTTCATCCTCAAGTCAACTTCAACTTTTGACTCTTTTTGAAGGGAGGACTTACACTGATTAGAATCTCATTGCCCCCACTTGCTTTAGGCTTATGTACCTTCTGGCTGATCTCTGGTTAATGTCGACTGCTTTAAATGGTGTCTTCTGTCCAAAGATGCCACCAATTTTGGCCCTTGTTCCTCTAAATTCGTGGTCAAGAGCGCCTCTTCTGAATTTCGCTCATTTGCCCCAAAGTGCCTTTAGGGTCCTCGTCTCGGCTTCTCTTCTTTTTCTTTTCTATCTTCCTCCTTTTCTTAGGCGTATCCATGTTGCCTTTTATCAAGTTGATTACTGTCTCATTTCAGTGCGTGCCCTCAACGCGGCGCGCGCGGTCATTCTCAAGACATTCTCTCCAGCAAGATGCTTAGGCTCCGAGGGTACCTTCTGTTCCCCGATTCTCAATGTCAAAATTTCTACCCTCATGTTCTATTCCAACACTTCTTAGCGAAGGTCGACTTTGTAGCTCAACATTTCACCAAAGACGGTCTTGATATTTCAACTGGAGGTATTAGTAGCAATGTTTGAACCTCTGAGGGTGCCCCTCCGGGTACTGATGGCTTTACCACGAGCCATGGTCAGTCTGCTTGTTCATTCCCATGTAGAAGACTTATGCAAGTGATTGGGTAAAAATAATTTTATTATGTAAATATACATTTTAAAGAATCATGTCAAGTGAAAATCAAGTTTGGGGTCTTTAAAAAGGTTGACCCGAGTGAAATTTTTCGAATGTTGCAGGGATGCACATATGAAATTTTTCTGGGCTATTAGGCTTCCAAAAGGAGCGACTCCCATACTTAGTTTCTACCCAATTTAAAGGTGGCTCTCTTTACCTCAGTAACTCGCCTTACCCCATCCTTCCCTCTTTTCTGATCTCAATCAGGCATTAGAAGTGTGGCAATCCTTGAAGAAAGGTTAATCCCAATAGGCAGAATGTGATCTGAAGACAAATTCATCCTTCCGCGTATGGTCCAAATGGTCTTTTATGGCTTGTAATGTAGCCTAAGGCTCACGGCTATGAAAGAAAGGGTAAAAATGCTCAAACAAGTGTTTAAGGGTGGTGAAACCAAGGATCAATTCTTCTAATCTGAAGTCTCAATTATGTTCCGATGAAATGCTATTTCTTTTCTTACTTCCTTGGATCGCTCTAGACTGCCCCTCTTTTTTGTTTTTTTTTGTTGGGGTTTTCACCCTAGAGTTCATTTCCTCTTATCAAGCGTAGTTTCGGATCAAATTGCACCTTCACATTGTATTAGTGCAAGCTTTTGCTCAAAGGTGAACAATCTTTCGAGGCTCATCTAAGCAGAGATTCATTTGGATAGGGAATCCTCTTGTCCCTTTTCTTTATCCGCTTCTCTCTCTTTTCAAAATTGCACTTTTCACTTTAGTGCTTTTGCTTTTGATTTCTTTAACTTTTATGTCGGTAACTTTTGACTTGATTTGGGTAGCTCTTTGAGAACCGACTTTTCTTTCGTTGTTTCCTTTTGATGTTTTTGGCTGCTCAAACTAAAAGTATATCCAATGAATCTGTTCTCTTTTATTGCCCTTTAATTCACAAGACATCATTCTCATAGCATAATCAGGGTCCACTGTCATTTACTTGTTCATAGACTTCTATCCTTTTCTGCCCCCAGTGTAGGGGTGATCCTTGGTTTGGGTTCAATCAGAAGAAAAAATTTGATAGGCTCAAACGGGGACAACAATGGGTAATTTTTTATTTTCTTTCTGTGTGAATGGAATTGAAGGAATGCCAAATGTCCTCACATACACTGATATCAAAATTGGTCTTCAGGTGGTAGAAGTTTTAGGGTTATCACTTCATTCAAGAACCTTAGACAACAATGCCCGAGAGGAAAATTCACTCAATGGGAGTGGCCCATTATTCCTACACACTCGTTGCCACCCCTCTCTTGGCCTGAGTAGAACAGATGGTGCTTCCATTTGTATCATTCCCACAACATTTGGTTTTTTTTCAAAGTATTAAGGTCATTTTTTTTGTAAAAATATACACATGTATGTTTTTTAATAGAAAAACAATAAGGTTGTAATCATAAAGAATAAATAAAATGTCTAAAAGAAATTAAGGAATATAAAATGCTTGCAAAAGTCTCCTTCATTGAAAATAAAACAAACGGACATCACAAAAGCCCTTACAAAAGATGCTAGCTATCACGGGCCAACAGTACAAACTTACACATGCACCTCAACGAGGGAAAGATCCGACAACAAAAGGTAAAACAGACACGATGCATGGAGACATAACATCCTAAACTACGTTGAAGACCAGCGTCTTCCAAAAGTTGCCCCTCCAAAAGATTGCCCCATCTTAGGCCGTCTTCAGACCTAATCCGCGCGGTAGACTCGGGAGTATGTCAGTAGATGGGTGAGTTTTTCCTTCCCTTTCTCGGCACTCTTGGCCTTCCTTGAGCTCCGAGGGTCTTCAGTCGTACCCCGAGGCTTCGAAACTGTGGCACTCCTGGGGGTCTCCACTCGTCTTTGTTGCTCCCGGTCCCATTCTTCATCTAGGATTTTTCGCAGTGAATCCTCGATCTTGTCTAGAGCCAACTCAATAGGGCATTCGGAATGGGAGCAGTGCACCTCATATTGGCCGATGACAGCCTGGTCTTCTTCAGATAAGACCTCCTCCATCACAATATCAGAATCCCCGTCCATACTCTCTTTGGGCTTGGGGGTTTTGCCTTTCTTGGTCAGGGTGGCGATCATAGTCTTCAACTCGTCAAATTGTTCCTTGGTTTCATCTTGGAACTTCTTCACGCATGCGATTGTTTCTTTCTGGTTCCACACTAACTGCTGGTGGAACTGCTCGAGCTCATCCATCCTTCTCACAAGGTTGTTCACATTCCCGAAGCGGTATTGGCTGGAAACTGTTCCTTTGTCCATTTTCTCTCTCTTTCTCTCTCTAGCATGAGTGTTTTTCCCCAATTAGTAATGGTGCGATGAAATGCCTTAAGCAAATTTTAATGTCCAATGATGGATGTATTATGGACTCGAATCAACAGATGCATGCTCATGAGATGGGTGCATGGCTGACAATTTTAATGCTGCTTTGAAATGATAGATGAAACAAATGCTACAAATGTATGCAAGTCAAAGATGTTGGTCATATAGGTGATTCCCCTTAGGTCAACTTTCATTTGAACGTAAAAGAGGCTCCTTGTTACAAGATAATCATAGCAAAAGTCTTATGGCTACTCTTCTTGCCCCCTAATCATGCTTAAGGAAATGGAAACTTCGGCTAAAAATGTTGGGGCCGGACTTGCTTTCTTCTCTAGCAATTCAAGACCCTCTAAAACTGCTGGTATCAGGTCCCAGAAAACAAGCTATTTCCTCGAAGCTGAATCAACCCATTGACCTAATCCATGCTCTTTCCGGTCGTCACGCTCTTTTCGGCTGCCTCTTTGCACTCGGTCGGGTAGTTTCATGACTTTAGATCTTCGGAGTAGATCCGATCTTGCTTGACTTCCTTGGAATGGAGAAGGGTTGTGCTTTCTTCAATGGTGGGCATTAAATGACCTGACACTGTGCGTTTACTCAGTAAACTGCTCTCTTATCCTTTCTAATTCAACTCTGACCGATGTCGGACTTGCTAATTGACACCATTCTTTCTAGCAACCTCTCATCCATAATGATAGCCCTTGATTGGGTAAAACCACCTTGACTCAACACCTTTATGCCATGATATGCATGCGAGAATAAATGCAAAAAGATCATCAGAATAATCGTTAGTGTAAGATAGAAAAGGCAAGCATGAAAGCAAGCAACCCTATTTATCCCGTCTAATGAACCTAGGTTGTCCGCATGGCTCTAACAGGGGTGTGCATTCTAGTTCTCTACATGCAGTTTTGGTTCTAGGAGGTACTCGAATTGTCCTTGCTGTCCCCTTCTAAGGGTAGCAAGGCCCCCGGTCATCACCCATTATAGGCTCCTCTCAACCGAGTTCAATTCGAGGGGACCCTTTAGCTATATCTGCACGGAGAAACGATATTCTCACGAAGATATAGGGTACTCGAGCCCCGAAGGTACTTGCTAGGCCCATACGGAGGAACAATATCCATACGAAAGCACTAGCGTTTTCCCCCCACTTAAACGAACGGGTTTAAATGCCAGTTTTAAATGCGTTTAAAATAAACTCGCACTTATAACAAATATCGATCGATTCGGTCACTTTAATTCGCAACTTCTAATATTAATTGAGCGGTAAAGTTTTTTTGGCTCGACTCTCTTTTTTGTTTTTGAAAATAAAAATTTTTCCCCAGCGGAGTCGCCATCTGTTGCGACTAAAAAAATTTCAGAAAATACAAAGTGCCTCGGTGTCACTTAGAAGAACCGGGTTTTAAGATTGTTTTCGAAAAATTAGTCGGATTTATAAAAATAGAGGAGTCGCCACCGGCCATTTAAGAATGGTAGACCGGACACCGAAATAAAACCAGAGATTTTTCTTTTTAAAATGGGTTCGGGAGTCGGTTACACGCGGGGAAGGATGAGCATCCCCGTCGTGCCCGAAAATCGGTACAAAAAACATTACCGCTTAATTATTATGAAATTTTGCGAATTAAAGTGACCGTTCATATCGGAATTTGGTTATACGAGTGAGTAGATTTTAAAAGTCTTAATATTCGAGAAGGAACGTCCGAACCACCACCACTATGACTGGTACTGGCCTCGTTCGTTCCCGAATAAAAAGACATTCGCATTATATTTTAGTATTTCGGATGCAACTTAACATGGTGCAACAATAAATACATGACACGTGATCCAAAACAAATAAGCATTCAGAAACGAAATAAACAAAGCATAAAAAATGAGTACACATGATATTTAAATGCATGAACAAATTAAATATGCTAAGAAAAAAACAAAGCATAAAGCAATATTAAAGGTAAACATTCAATAAAAATATTAAAAGTAAATAAGAATGTAAAAATAACATTAATGGGGAATTAATTAAAAACGGGTATTATAAACATATATATATATATATTATACCATACATATACTATATATGTTATATATTATAGTAAATAAGGAATATGCCTTATATATATATATATACATACACGGTAAAATTAAAAACAGAAACATTAATATATATCATATATTATTATAGGTAAGGAATATATTATATATATACGGTAAAATGGAAAACATTAATATATGCCATAATTATAATAAATAAAACAAAGACATTAAAGGGATTTTTTATAAAGAAAAAAATGGTAATAATTTAAAGGGGGAAACACGTTAAAAAAAGGGAAAAAGGATTAGGGATTGAAAAAGGGATTTCCCCATGCGGGTTTAATTAAATCGAAAGAAGGAAGGGTGAAATCAAATAAACCGGAAGACGGCAGGGACCGCGGGCGTAGTTTTTTAAAAAGCTTGGTGGCTTAAACCTAATTAAACCATAAGGTCTCCTATATATTCACCTTATTCCCGGTTAAAAAAACCCTAGACCTAATGTGAAGGAAACGGCGCCGCTCATTTCTTCTCCCTTCCTCATTTTCCTCACGAAACCGACATCCTCCTTTTCACTCAATTCACCGGATTTCGATGACCGGCAACGGAGTCTTCAGAAACACTAAAACGAAAACCCCCTCCTTTTTTTGTTAGAAAAGCAAAACGAAAGCTTTCTCCCCAAACCGAAACCCCAAAAAACAAAACCTTTTTTTATACTGAAAGCGGGAAACCTTGGCCACTTGTTTCACCGTCACCTCACCGTTTTCGGCCTTATCAAGGCACGTGGCTTATCGGTGACGAGAAGACGGAGTGACCCAAGGGAGAAGAAGATTCCGAAGGTAAAGCTTTCGACTTTTCTGTGTTTTTTTTATTTCGTTGTTTTGGGTTTGCATGCAAGAATAAAAAGGAAAAACGATATACCTCCGAAATGGTTTGCCTCTTTTTTATTGATTTCTTTCTGGAATCCGAATGGGTTTTTTTGTTTACAAACTCTCTCTGATTTTTTTTTGCTCCTCCCTCTTTTCTCTTTGTTTTCGGTTCTCTATATAACCAAAAGGTTACATGAAAAGAGAATCATCATTTTTCTCTGATTTCTGAAGCCTTGTCTGGTTAACTCCTTTTTTGCTTTTGTTTTTTTTGCTATATTTTGGGTATCTGAAGGTCTGCCTTTTTGCTTTTCTCTGTTGGTCTTTCGCCGAAATGGGGAGGGACGTCGGCGTGGTGTTGGCAGCGGAAACAGAGGTGGCAGAGGAGACGGGATCTGGAACGTTCATCATCTCGTTCGGGGACCGTTAGATCGACTCGATCTAACGGTCGACGTTGTGCGGTGCTTGGGCTCGATGACACCCTCATTAGGGTTTTGTCCGGATGCGATCTGGGCCATCAGATCGCGTCTCGATCTGACGGTGGTGGGAGCTTGCGGCGCGCGAAAGAGTTAAAGGCTTCTTAGGGTTTCTGCTCCTTAACGATCTCAGCCGTTAGATCTAGGGGCAGATCTAACGGCCAGGAGGTGGCTGCGCAAAAGACAAAGGAAACATTAGGGTTTTGGTTAACATGGGCCAAACGGGCTTAATGTATTTTATTATTCTGGGCTTTCATTTTATGTAATGGATTATTTTGGACTCTCCTTATTGATTAAAATGGGTTTTTATTTACTTATGTCCAAGTAATATCTGATATTAATAATAATAATATGATAATAATAATAATAATAATAGTAATAAAGATAAATACAATAATAAATAAATATGATAACAACAATAATATAATATATGAGTAATTAATAATACTAAATATTAATAATAGTAATAAATAATAATAATAATAATAATAAATAATAACACAAATAATATTAATAAGTAATAATCATAATAACGATTAATAATAGTAATAGCAATAAAACAAAAGCATACTAATTACAATAGCAATAATAATTGACAATAGTAAATAATAATAACATAGAGTAATAGTAATAATATAAGGTAATAAGGGTAGCATTATTTATACCTACATATATTTTTTCTTTTTCCCCTTTTCTTTTTTTCCTTTTAATTACCTAATAGCCCTAATAAACCCAAGGTAAACACAAACTAAAGGAGGTTTAAGGCCCGGACAAAATTAGTGATTACAAGAAGGTGAGCCGAGGTAAACCGGAAGATATTTGACAAGTGTCGGAGTCTCATAATCCGGTGCTTACATTACGAAAGCAGCAGTAACCGGGGCAGCACTGACTTGGGGTATTAGATCTCCTTTTGGTTGCTTGGGCTTACAGACCATTCTCGCAGAATCGGGATACGGGCTAACGTGCCGTTTATACCTAGAAACGCTGAGATGCCTGCTTTGAAACAGCTGCTCTTCACGACCATCCACGATAGCCAAAGTGAGGTGTTGATAGTCTAAGCGAATCTGCTTGGCTCCGGCACCTAAGGGAGTTGTCTGCCTGCATCTAGATGAATCAAATTTTCTAAGAGCTTACGTGGTGGTTAGAATGGAAGGATATGAAAAAATTACTGTTCCGGTATGAGACGCACCAGATGTGTTCAGAAGAAGTTGATACATGTGATGTGAGGTTGGTGTAATGAAATAAAGTAGTATTTAGATACACCCACAAGTATTTTCATTTTATAGATGAGCCTATAAACGAGCTTATAGATGAGTAGTATTATGTTTGTTCGTGAACATAAACGAACCGAACACACCTCTGTTCGTGTTCGTTTATTAAACGAGCATTAAAATTTTGTTCATACTTGTTTATTTAGCTTAATAAACGGACATAAACAAACCTTATACGAATGGTTTGTTGAAGGCTCTCTTCATTTACACCCTTAGGAACACCTACGAGGGTGAAGCGAATAAGGCAGACTATAATCATCTGCTTGGCTATCTAAAGATTCTCGGGCTTCCTCCGGCACCTAAGGGAGTTCCGAAGGTGATTGTCTGCCTGAAGCTCGATGCATCAAATTCTCTGAGAGCTATGGTCACGGTCAGAATGGAAGGTTCTGAACAATTTGTAGTTCCGGTAAGGGAAGTAAGGTTGCCGAATGTAGATGAGTGGCACGAGTTGTGTTCCGAAGCATTGTTTAGAGCTCACGGGGCTACTATGGACTTGGAACATGTGATTAAATAAAGCATGTAGTGGCCACTACAATGGTGTTGTTTGTGGATCATAAAATGTTGTTCTGTGTTGAAATAGTGGAATTACAAAAAATTATGAAGTACTTGAAATCTATAAACAAAATCTTTGCCTCCATTAATAGGTGCCTTAATTTCTCTACCGGTATAAATTAAACTCTTCTTACGCTTTTTTTTATTCACAATATCTGAAACCGATAATTTACTTGAAGAATAATGAAATTTTTATTATTCGACTCGACATAGGTTAATAGTTTTCGGGTTATTTTACTTAAAATACAAAAGAAGCAAACCCCACAAATGGAGTATTCCCCTGTCCACAATGTAGGAAACTACAAAGATTTAGTGGCTTGAAGCATAAGTGAAGTTGAGTGAGACAAAAATGGGGCAAAAAAGGGTTAAGCTGAGCTCTTAAAACCCTAGCTGATTGGTGGGGATGGCTTCTTATTCCACAAGGGAAAAAGAAAACAGGGTTTTGACAATGACATTGTACCAACATCAAAATCAATCCATGATTGGCAAGCAAGTAATAAGTGAAATTTTCCCAATAAAAGGAACAGAAACAAATTGAAAATTTGTTGGAGAAATAGACTTGTTATTTATCCTGCTTCTCTAAGTTTCATTCTCTTCTTGTCACCTACATGAACCAAAGCCACTCCTTTTGCAAATGGGGTGGCTTCAATCCCTCTTTTCCCCTGTGAAGAAGCTCTGGTTTCGCCTACACTCGGCTCAGAGGAAAAGTATGTTAACTCACGTCCTTTCTCTATGCACTTTCTTGTTTCTTCCGATGACATGCGATCGGAATTTTAACTTGTTGAATTGATTTTCTTGTTAGGAAGAGGGATATACATTCTGTATGAAGATGTGAAATCTTGCCCTTGTGAAGATGTGCATGTTTTATGGTCAATACTGATGGAATCAAATGCACCTTCCCCGCCGGCTGCAAAACACTGAAACACCCTTTTTCGGTTGGCTTCTCTATGTTTTTGTACATAACATCTATGTTACCCCTGGTCTCCGGTCTCCGGTCTCCGGTCTCCGGTGAGTGTTTTACACAAATGTATACCCTATAAGTAAGCTTAATTTTTTTTATGTCTAAATACGTAACGGATGTAAATATCGATACAGATACTCATCAGAATGAAAAATCCGAGTAAATTAATATACTTATTTATGAATGTTAGTTAGAAAGCTTTTGGATGAAGGAAAGGGTAGTAGTTGTTTCTTCTCCTTTTCTTTTTCACTTGGCTTCTTGTTGTTGCTGTGTCAATTTCCAGCAGTTGATTTCTTGTATGAAGTTGACAGGGGAAATGCTTTGAATGGATGTAATAACCTACTTGATTTTTCAATGTCTTGATTTGCACTTAAACAATTGGATAAAATGTTACATTATTCACACGTTCTGCATGTACATTGGTCGGCTCCAATCTTTATGTAATATGATAAGATTTTATACTTTAATCACATATGTACTTTTCTGATTAAAAAATTGAAACCCATTGGGTCCATTACCATTCCATTGATGCTGAATAGATTGAATATTTGAGGCAAATGTGTATAGAAAACAGGAGTTGGGTTGTTATGTATAATTTTAGAATAAAAATTATCGGTCACCTTTTCGTAAATAAAAATTTCATGTTTTTTTTCGGTGTCCTATTTATGTTCCCGCACTAAAAATTTAAGTTTGAAGCCTATGGTTAAGATTTAGGGGTAGAGTTTAGAGAATCTGGGTTATGTTGTATTTTTTAGTGTTTAAGGTTCAATGTTTATGAGTTAGAATTTAAGGTTAGAGCTTAGAATTTAATTTTGTAGTGTTGGGCATAGAAATGGACACTAAAAAGAGTAGAGAATTTTTGTCCCTTTTAGTGCCCTTTCTATGTCCCAACACAAAAAATAGATTTAAAGTCATAATATTAAATTTTAAATCTTAAATCGTGGACCCTAAAAAATATATTCTACCACTAATTCTCTAAACTCTAATTGTAAATCTTAACCCTAAACCTACTTTATTGATGTGAAACATAAATAAGAAAAAAAAATTAGAGGATTTCTATTCTTGATTTTTGGTAATGAACACCTCTATTTATGTATAATCATTATTAATAAAGAGAAAAAAAATCAAAATAATATAATTTTGATATTGTATTTATATATAACCAGTAAAGCATTATGAACTTAAGTACTCATTGTGTATCATAGATTCATCCATATCCTTATCTAATGATGCATTCTTTTACACCACAAGATTGACCTCATCAGGGGTTACATGATTGATGAATTCAAGATTGGCGTTGGGAGTCAATTCTCAAATGAGGATGCCAAGGCTGGGTGAAACTAGGAATTTTTTTAATTTTGGAAGGGTTGAAATTGAAAGATAAAATATCACAGAGTCCAAATGTAATTTTACCATTGCATTAGTTGTTTTTAAGTGATTAAACTTTAATTTTACCTTTTTTAGGGCAATATGCAATTTCACACTTGCAGGGTATTGTTGTTTAGATTTTTCTTTTGACTTGACACAAAAAAATTTTAACTTGAATAGTAATTTCATAAACTTTACTCAATTTGAAAATTTTCAATAAAGTTTAAGTTATAAAATGAAAACTTGAATAACTCAAAGTTTTATTAATTAGTGGATCGTTTTTCAAATTCGAGTCGAGTCCTCAATTCTGCCAGATATATGTATATCACATATGAAAAGATATATATATATATTGAAAGGTAATATGAAGATATATATGTGTGTGAAAATTCTAAAACATGCGACACACACCATTGAACACTACTAACGCAATACACCGCTGAGCAACATTAATTTTCTTTATTGTCTTTTAAATACTTATTAAAAATCTCAAAGTTCGACATGCAATTAATCATATTTCAAAATAAAATTAAAAGAAATTATTCCATGAACCATTCTCATCACTTCATCTATGGTCCTACTCAATTAAATAAAACTACATTATCTTTATTTTCCACATGATATTTTTTATAAATTAAAATTTACAAATTATCATTCTTCTTCCTCATACCTCATATACTAAATTCTAATATGTTAATGAATAAAATCCTTAAAATAAAAAAAATAAAAACAAAAAACTTAACTTACGAATTAAAAAAGATAAAAATAAAATAATTAATTATAATATATTAAAAACTCTAGAATAAACATATTCAATTCAACCGCGAACAAATTAATTTTAATTAAATATACCCCTAATTTGATTTCATGGCAACCGATATAACTTAGTATACGATCCGGGAGTCATTTGGATATGGAGCCAAGCACGGCTCCTTTCTACGTGATGCAAACGGTGGGTTTTGACATTCATAATCATAGCCGATATAACTTAATTTGTTCGCGGTTAAAATGAATAAGTTAATTTTAAGATTTTTACCATATTATAATTATTTATTTTATTTATATCTCTTTTGATTTGTGAGTTAAATTTTTTGAGTTTTTTATTTTAAGGATTTTATTTATTAATATATTGGAATTAATATATGAGGTATGAGAAAGAAGATGATAATTTGTAAATTTTAATTTATAAAAAATATTATGTGAAAAGTAAAGATGATGTGATTTTATTTAATTTGGTATGATCATGGATGAAGTAGTGAGAATGGTTCGTAGAATATTTTTTTATTTTTGTTTTGAAGTATGATTAATTGCATGTCGCATCCTTGAGATTTTAATAATAATTTAAAAGTTATTTAAAAATAAACGGTGTTCAGCAGTGCGCGTCGCCCATTCTAGACTTATCATATATATGTGTAATTATAGAAAGTCGTTTAAATTAGAATCAATTAATATCATAACATTATAAATATTTGCAATTAAATTTGAACCAAAACTAGAATAATTCGACTCGAATTTCATAGACTCGACTCGGGGAAATTTCAAGTAAAGCTTGAGTTATAAAATAGGACTCGTCAACCCAACTCGAATAATTTCAAATAAAGTTTGAGTTATAAAATAGGACTCGTCAACTCAACTAACTCGAATTTTTTTTACTCGACTTTAACAAATTTCAACTAAAGTTTGAGTTATAAAAACAAGACTCGTCAACTCGGCTCGAATAAATTTTAAATAAAGTTTGAGTTATAAAATAGGACTCGACAATTCGATTAACTCAAAAAAATTTGACTCGACTCAATCGAATACTCAGCCCTAATTCTAACCGACTCTACTAATTTTCTTCCGCAATTTTATTAATTCCGTCGAGACGTAATTGTAAGACACATTAAGGCCATGTTTGGTAAACAACTTTTTGAGCTAATATTAGAGGTTTGTAGTATTTTTATAGGTTTGACCAGTCAAATCCACTAATTTAGATGTTTGGTAAATAACATATTGTAATAGCGGATTGAGGTGAAACCTCTCATTTTGAAAAAGCTTCTTTTAAGAGCTTTTTGAGTTAGAGGTTTGAATAAAATACTTGTAAAGACTATTTTGTCCTTGATAATTATAATTTTTTTTCTAAATAACATAAATTTGAATAACTAATAAAATTAAAAAAACAATTTCTTAAATAAGAAATTATTTTTTTATCGACAAGTAAGTATGATTTTATTAAAAATAAGAAATTAATATATAGATTAATATATATATTTAAATTTAATAATTATTAAAACTATACTAAAAAAGAATTTCACAAATAAAAAATAATATATACATTCTTCGTATATGGTTAGTAATGATGTTAAAAAAATTAATTTTCATAATCCAATTAATATTTATAGATACAAAATGTTAATAACTAGTAAATTATTCAAACAAGTATTGGATATAATCATGTCCTTATACGTCATTTTGTTTGTTCAAAGAATCAAACAACTATCAGCTATCAGTTAATTTTACCAAACACTTCTATACAATCAGCTAATGCAATTCGCTAGTCAAATCAGCTAATGCTATCCGCTATCAACTATCAGCTATCCGCTAATTACCAAACAAAGCTTAAATTTTCGAATAATAGAAATAATCAGATTATAATCCCAAAATAATATTATTAAAAAAAGACGATCACGGATGTAAAATCAACCTGCAAAATATCTAGAAATAAAAATAAAACCCAAAATTCCGCAATTTAACTTGTTTGTGTGATCCAAATCAATTTGTAACATTCATTGGATACCTAATAGAAGTTATATTATATGTCTGGCTCGTCACATTATTTATGGTCTCAATTAATAAAAAATATTTATTTTATTAAATTTTTTTTATTTTATTTTTTTACCAAGTGAATTTTTATTCAAATTTACTTTAAATTAAATTAAAAATTACTTTTTTACTAATTATAAATTCACTTGATAAAAAGATAACATAAAAATTTTAATAAAATATATATTTTTTATTAGTTGAGACTATAAATGATGTGACGAGCCGGACCTATGAATTTATATAATTTCTCGATACCTAGAGCTTTCCTTCATTCACTTCGCAAAGAAAACCAATATGCTGTCATCATCTCTGACGACTCACCCCTCATTATATTCAAAGAAATTAAAAACATTGGTCTATTTCGTAGTGCATGGAACTTTCCAAGAAAGTTCATAGAAGCCACCCCGACTTGACCTACATCTACAGATATATTTCTTAAATTCTCAAACTAATTTTACCCCCAAGTCTTGTTGGTTCTCCAGTTATGGCTTTGATCAATATCATGTTAGCTTCGAAGCGGAGACGCCGTCGAAAGGCCACTGGATCTTCCTTCTTTGTTCCCGGATCGATAAGCTCGGGAACGTCGTCATCACCTTTGCCAAAACAGTCGGGTTTTTTCGATGAATGGTCTGCTGACTGTCTGGTGGTGATACTGGTAGTTGTTGTTTCATATTCTTACTTGATGTACCTTTCAATCTTTGGGTAATCCTTGTTGTAGAAACCAATTTCCTATATGTTATGGATATTGGCTGATTGAAGTATGTAACAGGCTGCTGGCCTTTGTATAGTTTGTATTTCTACCTAGAGATGGACCTTGAGAGTTGGAGGGATGACCGCGCCTGAAAATTTTAAAATTTGTATATGATTTAAATTTTTTAGAGATTTTTTATATTTTATGTTGAAAATTTATTTTCGTTTCCTAAAATTGTATAAATACACTCCCCTAAAATTTTATAAAGTCGTTGTCACAGATAAAGTTGAGTGTACTGCAAATGAAAATGAGGATACAACAATTGTCCATGAAGCTAGGGGTGTGCGTAAGAGTTTAAGAAAAAAAAAAAGGCTCCTAAGGCCTAAACTGATTTTGTCAGTTTTTAGAGGTTAAATACATAAATAAGCAAAGCATGTAATCAGAAGTTATGTGAAATTTGTGAAATTTTCAACTTTCTGAATCTATTGTCTATTTCTTCTTCCTTTTACTCTGAATTTCCTTTCTTGATACATCATTCATAAAATTTTGTACTTTCATTGACTTTACCACTATGGTAAATAACACAGAATCCATCAAGGCACTGCACGATACGACCACACACGAACAAATTCTTAATTCTCTTCTAACTCACGCCACTGACCAAAAAATATGGAACGCAAGCACTAAGACTACCCTTCAAGATATAACCCATCAGTTACAAACGATATCAGCCAAGTTTGGAGCCTTTGCAACAACGACTGACACCAGCGCAGTTACTAGAGATTTCGCAGTAAATCGTGGCAAGGCTAAGGTACATACTGACTCAGATGACGCTTTTTTATTTGCTCAAAAACCGGTACAAGTTGAGTTACCCATTTTTTCCGGCAAGGATCCAGATGAGTGGCTTAGGGGTGTTCATAGTAGGTTAACCGTACCGTTTAGCTTAAACGGTTGGTTAACCGTTATAGCGGTTATTATTTGTAACTTAACCGTTACTAACCGTTAAGAAACGGTTAACCGTTAATTTTTTAAATGGTTAACCATTATAGTGGGTAACCGTTAAGGAACGGATCAGTTACAGGTTAACATGTAACCTATTACGATTTTCTTTTTAAATGTTCATTATTTCTTTTTTAGAATAATAAATATATCTCTCCGATAAATATTGTATTAATTTTTTTTAAAAAAAATTAAATTAAATGGAGAAATTTTAAACACAAACTTTATACTTAGTTAAAATAAGGCTAAAGGGTCAAATTTGCCCCTGTAGTAATCCGAAATTAGCAATGTTGTCCCTAATTTTTTTTTCCGTAATTTTGCCCTCAAAGTCAGTCAATTGTAGAATGTTCCCCTTTGACCGATTTTGACCGTTAAATGCTGACGTGGCAGTTAACGGTGCTGACGGACAATTTTATCCTCGAAGTCATTCATGCAATTTTGCCCTCGAAGTCATTAATTGCAACACTTTTACCCTTGGTTTATTTAGTTTTTGAATAAAATTGGATAAATAATTTGGGTTTTTTCGAGTTAAACTTTAACAAATAGAATATATGAAAAATCGATTAACAAATTGATGTAAATATCCTTTGAGTCCCTAGTAATTTTAAAAATAAGAAAAATGAGAACTCTCACAAAAAATCAAAATATTATTCAATTTTTTTAAAAATCTATAAACTTAATAAAAATAAATATGATATTAAAAAAATATTAAAAATAAACCAACGAGAAGCGTGTTAATTGAACGGTGAACGCGAACTATTCTATTCGAACGACGTTCGATTGACACACTTACCGACGATGGGTTGTTAGGAAAAAATGTACGATGATCTCAGAAAATGACATTAGTGGTGTTCGGCAAAAATGGCATGGGAGATAAATACAAGGATATCCAGAAGATAAAGCAGAATTCAACCTGAGCCACATGATTCGAGTTCACCGTACATTTTTTCCTAACAACCCATCATCGGTAAGTGTGTCAATCGAACATCGTTCGAATAGCATAGTTCGCGTTCACCGTTCAATTAACACGCTTCTCGTTGGTTTATTTCAATATTTTTTTGAATATTGTATTTATTTTTATTAAGTTTATAGATTTTTTAAAAAAATTGAATAATATTTTGATTTTTTGTGAGAGTTCTCACTTCGAGGGCAAAATTGCATGAACGACTTTGAGGGTAAAATTGCTCCGTCAGCACCGTTAACTGCCACGTCAGCATTTAACGGTCAAAATCGGTCAAAGGGAAACATTGCTACAATTGACTGACTTTGAGGGCAAAATTACGGAGAAAAAAAATTAGGGGCAACATTGCTGATTTCAGATTACTACAGGGGCAAATTTGACCCTTTAGCCTTAAAATAAAGTACTTATAGGTTAATCATTGACCGTTTTTTTTAGCAGTTCGGTTAACTGAAACCGTTTAACTTTAACAGCTAGGTTAATTGACCTATAAAATGAATGGTGATACTAGTTAATGGTTACGGTTAACGGTTACGATTTATTTTGCACACCCCTAGAGTGGCTTGCCTCTGCACATGATTTCTTTGAATTCTATTGCACGGAAGATCATTATCGTGTCACCATGGCTTCCTTTCGAATGAAAGGAACAACAACAAAAAATGGTTTCGATGGATGCAGCACCAACGACAACTAGCTGGATGGAATCATTTGGTTGAAGTAGTTCGACGACATTTTGCTATACTGGAGATAGAATCGTCAGAGGATCAACTTTCCAAACTTCTCCAAATCACAACCGTTGAAGATTACCAAACACGCTTCGAGGATCTAGCCTTACGTACAAATAATTTGTCCGATGCATATCTCACCCAATATTTTATGTTGGGGCTACGGTCAGATATTAAGAATAAGGTCATCGGCCATCGGTCCACGTCTATGACTGAAATTTTTGCCTTGGTTCGTTTTCAAGAAGCAAAGTTTAATGATAGTCGCAAACCATTGAGCCGAGTATCGAATTTAACTCTTCCACCCTTTTACCCACACCTATTGCGTTTTTTTAGGCCTAAACACCATCCTAAATGTTCTCCCCAAGTAGATCAATCTACAAATTTTGTTCCTACTATGCAGCCTAATCAAATTTCTGCAGCGGAAGCTCAAAAACGACGCGAAAAGGGACTATGTTACTATTGCAACGCAAAATTTATGTCGGGTCGTAAGTGTGAGAATCCACAATTATTTTTGTTGGATGATGAATTGAAAGATGTTTCCAGCCAACAACCACTACAAACCTTGAGGACAAGGTCCTTTTTGCAGGAGGGGGTAATGTCACGAACAAGATTGAGTGTACTGCAGATAAATATGAGGATACAACAATTGTCCATAAAGCTAGGGATGTAGTAGTTTGAGAGAAAAAATGCTCTTAAGACCTAAACTGATTTTGTCATTTTTTAGAAGTTTTTAGAGGTAAAATACATAAATAAGAAAAGCTTGTAATCAGAAGTTATGTGAAATCTGTAAAATTTTTAGCTTTCTTAATCTGTTGTCTATTCCTTCTCTCTTCTACTATAATTTTTTTTGTTATATCGTTCATAACATTCGCCCTTTGTAAAATAAAGTTATGTGTCCGTCTATATTTTTTTACCTTTATGATTTTGATTGATTTTTGTTCAGTTGGTACACATAAAGGTTATGAATTCGAACATGGTTAAGTTCAGAATTGGTAGATATTTTTAAATTATACATACTAAATTATGATGTTGTAAAAATTTTGTATAAATCTTATTGGGACTGCATATTTAGAGTTTCTTAACAAAGATGTTATTAAACGAACACCATTTTTTTTCCGAGTCGATAAGTTTGATTATGTTTTTATCATTGTCTCCATCACAAGACTACACCGATAAAATGTGTAAAAATAAAAGATCAAAAGTGAACTTGTCAATTTGCCTGTTATCTTTTAACTGTTAGCATTAAGTGATATCATTTAATATAATTTATAATTCATTGGTTAAGATAGAATCATCCATATAGTTTAGTGATTATACAAGTGGTTTACCCTTTTTAATACTTAATAAAATACTTCATCTAAGCCATTACAGGCACAGGGTAACCTCAGTTCAAATGAAGGATACAACTATTCTATCAACCAAACACGACCTCAAATACTTCCTCTTTATCTACCGAAAACCCTATTTTTACATTCTCCTACATTTCAGCTTCAGCGCCGGCGCCTTGCCCTAAAACCACCACCGACCCTAAAACGAAGCAGCATCTTCAGAAAAACCTAACTAAAGTAAGCCCTTTGCTCTCTATCCTCTTTAGTCAACCTTTATAACTTCGTATACTTATGCATTGCTTTGTTTTTCCTTTTGTACATTCAGAAAAATGGCGGAAAAGGCTGTTACCATAAGAACTAGGAAGTTCATGACCAATAGGCTCCTCTCAAGGAAACAATTCGTGGGTTATTTTTTAAATTTTTACCTTTCATTTGTTGTTTCCCCTTAGGTTGCTTTATACTGTTTGTTTACCGAGAAAATGTATGAAGAACCTGAAAAGTAAGAGATTTAAAGAATTGGGTTTTTGTTGAAACTTAGAAAGTTGCCATCTTTTTTTTGTGGTTTTGATACAGATCATTGATGTTCTTCATCCCGGGAGACCAAATGTTTCAAAGGTAATTTTATTGATTTGTTTCAGATTTCCAATGTGGTTGTGTGCTTCTGTACATTTTAACTCGTTTTAGTATTGAACTCGAATGTAGGCTGAGTTGAAGGAGAAATTGTCCAGGATGTATGAAGTAAAAGACCCGAATTCCATTTTTGTATTCAAGTTCCGTACTCACTTTGGAGGAGGGAAATCAACTGGTTTTGGGCTTATTTATGACTCGGTTGAGAATGCGAAGAAGTACGAGCCTAAGTACCGCTTGATCAGGGTAAATCACTGCCATTTTCTTTACTTATGTTTTGGTTTAAGCATTATCATTTAGATTAATGGTCAATTTGACATTCACTTGAAGTTCTTTATGTTTACTGCTACATTTGATGTGTCTAGTTGAACAATTACTTGGTGTTGTTTTTACCTTGCCGATTAATTGGTTTAGGGCATCAAAAGATCAAATTTATATATATTACACGTGAACGCTGCATTTGTTTTAGAACTTTTAGCATTTGGCAACTTTGGTTTGGATTCTCAATCATTTTAGGATGGCAAGAACTGGTTCATTCAAATATATCTTAGAGTATGGTGTAATATAAGCATGGAAGTAATATTTTGCTTATGAAAGAAATGTAGGGTATTAATTACTTTTTACTAAATTAGGAGCTGTTTAGTGTAACTCATTTCTTAGAGATTAAATGCCAACCGGGAAGCTTGAAATTCTTCGCGAGAGTTGTTTTTCCAATGCTAACTTAGATTAAATAAGTTTATTGTCGTTGTACTTCCGTTGCGATGTTCTAGTTTGTTCAAGAAGTCATCATAGATGGTATTACCTATGCTATTTGGTATTATCCCATGGGCTGATATTTTTACTTTTGGTTGAGTTCATAACGCCTTCAACTCAAATTTTTTTGACACTGGCGGCTGAAGTAACCACGCTTGAGAAAGACAAAGAACATCTTAAAATGAACCTTTGCAAAGCTGAAGATGAGGCGAGGACGAAGGAGTTTGAAGTAAAGACCCTTGCAAAGGTTTATTCTAAGATGTTCTTTGTCTTTCTCAAAGTTTTACAACCTTCTCTGATTTCCTCCTTTCCTGCTTTGCACTTTTATTCAAGCGAGTGCATGTGCTAATATGCACATACACGCTTTGCGCATTGACACTGAAGCTCTTTTCTTCTGATGACAGAACGGACTCGATACCAAGGTTGAGAAGTCTAGAAAGCAGATGAAGGAAAGGAAAAACAGGGCCAAGAAGATCAGAGGTGTAAAGAAGGTAAATCGGGGTGTTTCATTTTCGACTATTCTTTTTTCCAAAATTTATTTCGTCTATTAATCACGGCTTTCCCCACATTGCAGACCAAGGCTGGAGATGCTGCCAAGAAGAAGTGAGATCCCATAGGCATGGGCTAGTTTTCATGCAGCAATACAATCCATCCCCTTACTCATTTACCTCTCCATTTCTGTTGTTTGCCATTGAACTTAAATTAGTACTGAGCTCGTTTTCTTTTTTATTGAGTATCCATTTGAATTTTGTATTGTGAACCTACTTTACCTGTTGCTATGGAGATTTAATCTGAAAATGAATTTTTGGGGTTGAAAATTGAAATCTGCCAGTGCCTTTTCCACTTAATCCATTGCAGTTTGTGGACCTTTATCATCTTCATGGATGTTAGATACATTTATATCCAACACATGATTAGGGGTTAGTTTCGACTGAGTCGTGTTGACTTAATAAATTTTGAGTTAGTTGACTTTAGGAGTTATGTTTTACTAATATACATATATTAGATAGAGTTGAGGGATTTGACTCAAATTGAATATCGATCTACTAAATTATTAAAAAAATTTGAGTTATTTAAATTTTTATTTTTAAAATTTGAGACAAGTCAAATTTATAAAATTATGATCGAATTATAAAATTCTTTTTAAAATCGAGTCAAATTTTATTTGCTCATATACTGTTTCGTCTCTATTTGATTTTTATAGTTATTTCTGATATTTTCTTCTTTTTGAAGTTCATATACAAGCAAAATTATTTCAATTTTCTAATAAATCCTAATTCTACAAGGTGAAGGGGACTCTAGTGGAAGTAAGTGGTGCTCTTAGTGTTCTAAACACATGACTTAAGGAAATATGAGGGAACAAATAAAAGTAATTTGACCACCAACTAAATAGGCTTGGTCCTTGCAAAAAAAAATTTAAACATGAAAATTTTATATTTTTATATTTTTTTCAAGCATAAAATATAAGGATAAATATTCTATACACAGGCGGTGGAAACTGAAAGTTTCCACAAGCGCCTTAGTTTTAGGGTATAGGGAGTTAGTTTAGGGTATAGGATTTAGGGGTTTAGGTATAGGTGGTTAGAATTTAGGGATAGTTGTTTCAATTTAAGATTTAGAGTTATAATTTAGGCTTTATAAATTAAAACCTAAATCCTCACCATATTATCCTAAAAACTAAACTCCAACATATAAACCCTCAATTATAATCCTAAACCTTAAATTGAAATAACTATCCCTAAATTCTAAACCCCTACACCTAAACCTCTAAACATTATACCCTAAACTAACTACATATACCCTAAAACTAAGGCGTTTGTGGAAACTTTTAATTTCCATCGCCTGTGTATAGGATATTAATCCAAAATATAAAAGAATTTGATGTGTTTTTAGGGTAATTATCCTGCACAAGCACTTGTGGAAATTTTGTTCACACAAGTGCCTTAGTTTTAGGGTTTAAAGACTTTTTTTAAGGTTTATAGGTTAAGGTTTAAAGTATAGTAGTTTTGAATTTAGAGGTTGTTGAGAATTTTAAGTTTAGGGTTTATAGGTTAAAACTTAAATCCCTAACCATATTAACCTAAAACACAGACCCTGAATTCTAATTTTAAATCTTAAATTCTAACTATAAACCCTAACTTTTAAATTCATACACTACAACTCATAAACTATAAACCTTAAATTAAAACTTTAAACCCAAAATCAAAGTAATTGTGAAAACAAAAAAATTCTCAACCTGTCTATGAGATAATACTCGGTGTATTTTATAGTTCTATTTTAAAATTTTACCAATTATAATTGTATATATAAGGGTGAGATTACAATTTCATTTAACAAAAAAAGATCAGAATGAACAATTGGATCAGTTAGAAATCCATCGGACGGTTCAGATTTTACCCTACTAATTTTAGTTCAAAAATTATAATAACGATGCCGTATCCGCTTTCTCCCTAGCATCATCACTCTCTGTAATTTTGTTCCCATTTCCTCTCAGACCATACACAAATGGAGCTTTTGATTTCGTCTCGCCTACTCAACACCACCGCCGCCGCCGCAACCGCAACATCGCTTGTAACATACAAGCCCAGAGTTGATTATAGACATACTTCAATCCCCCTTCTTCCCCTCAAACACTCACTCTCCCCTCTCACTTTGAAACAAATGAATAACAACAATTCCCAGTCAACGCTTTCTTGTTCCTCCCTTCCCCAAAGCAACGCCACTCCTGCCCCAACTTCCCCTTCAGCCGCCTCAGGTAAACAAAACCCAAATCCCCAAATACCATAAAAATCATTTCTTTTTAATTTATCTCATCTTTTTTCATCTTGGGTTAGGTCGTATTGGAGAAGTGGATAGGGTAACGAAAGAGACGAATGTGTGGGTCAAGATAAACTTGGATGGCACTGGAGTTGCTAATTCTACTACAAGTATTCCCTTTCTTGATCATATGCTGGATGTATGCTTCTCTCTTTTCCTTTTTAACTTTTTTTTGGGTGTGAATTTGTTGTTCTACTGTGCTGCTAATTGGTTTACTTTGATGGCGTTTAATCTTTAGCAATTAGCCTCTCATGGACTGTTCGATGTGCACGTCAAGGCTACCGGAGACATTCTCATTGATGATCATCACACCAATGAAGATGTTGCCCTTGCTCTTGGAACGGTAGCTTTCTTTCTTTTACTTGAATTGTATGACTGAATTTATCCATGAAGATCTTGATTTGCATTGCTTGGAGAATCAAGTGAGTTATCTGTTTTCTTTCAGGCATTGCTTCAGTCACTTGGTGACCGGAAAGGGATTAACCGGTTCGGTGATTTTTCAGCTCCGCTTGATGAAGCATTAGTACATGTTTCACTGGTATGACATTCATTGCATGGTTATTTCTTAACCATGATCTTATGGTACTATTTGAAGCTTGGGATCGTCATTTTTTCATATTTTGATTAGAAGATATTTCTAGCTTTACAAAGAAAACTATGCAGTGAACTTCGGAAATTAGGACTTACAAAGCCCTAAGTCTTGATGAGAAAGTTAATCCTCAACTTTTATAATGTGGCATGATGCTCTGATGATTCTATGAAATATTATTCAACTTTATCACAATGTAATTCTTTAGAGTAAATGTTCAAATTCATATCTATGCTAAATTTCATATTGTTTTGTCCTAGGATTTATCTGGCCGACCACATTTAAGTTATGGTTTAAACATTCCGACTTCAAGAGTTGGGACATATGACACTCAGGTAATCCACATTGTTTATATCTTCTGGTCTAACTAGGTCTATTTTTTTGACTATGGGGGAAACTTGTTGGCGGGGTTTCATCGTTTTATATAGCTTTCTTTCGAAATATATTTGTGCTGAATTTCACCAACACGCTTCTTATATCTAATGTTCACAGTTAGTGGAGCATTTTTTCCAGTCTTTGGTCAATACTTCAGGCATGACACTACACATACGGCAGGTAGCAGTACACGTATCCTTGCTTAATGAAGTTGTTTTCAGCACATTGGCTGCCCTTTTATAGTACTTATATAGAAAATTTTCAAGTAATTGAGATGTAGAGCTTTTCGATACCGTTCTTTTCGTGTTTACAGCTTGCAGGAAAGAATTCACATCATATTATTGAGGCAACCTTTAAGGCTTTTGCTAGGGCCCTCAGGCAGGCAACGGAGTACGATCCACGTCGTCTTGGGACTATACCGAGGTTCGATGCTCTGCTATTTTGAGAAATTAAATGCATTTCTTTTTGCTTATCATACAATTTTTTTCTCCATTCTAAAGTAGGTGTTGAGTTTCTGAATAGTTAAGGTAGCTGTTATGTTAGCAAATTTGCATGAATTTTGTTGTACTAATCATATAGGGCAACATTTGATTGATTTCAAAAGTAAATTTCATGATTGATTGAATTTCTTGGGTTTTTCTTTTTAATTTGTTAATAATATCATTTCATATCTCATTTCATGTGTTTTTCCATACTTATAAATTGTTGAAACATTTGTTTTATGCAGTTCAAAGGGTGTTCTATCAAGATCTTGATGTTATTTTTGGAAGGTTTGGGTATTAGAAGAATAAAAGATGGGGAGGCTCAAAAGCTGTGTCACTTGGAGAGGAGACTGAGTGTCATGTATGGGTATGTATCTGACTCGGGCATGCTTAGATTTTTCGAGATTTTTCATGCATGTCGAGGATATTTGGAGGTCATATCCCCGACATGTGTGTCGAACACTGATACTTCAAGAAAAATAAAGAGTTCGAACAACATAGCTCAAAAGTGTTTTTTCTTTCTCTTTATCGAACATTAATATGTATTAAAAATTACAATGTATGTTAATGTGAAATCCCCATATTTGTATGTCATGAATCAACAATGCTTTGTCTCATGATACCTTGCAGTGAACTGATGTTATGCTGGCTTAGGCCCTCACTTTGATTCATGATTTAATAGATTTATTATAGTGATTTGTATAATTTGTCATAGTGATTTAGTTTATACAAAAAAAAAGTGTTTGTATTACGCTGGGTTGAATATATTATAAACTCAACCCTTTGAGTGGTCCTAGTGTAAAAGAGAATAGTGTTACTCCTAAGAGACTTGGGTTCAAACAGCTTGTCTGCAAGGCGTGTGCGTCTCATTCTCGGACCCCGTTGCCCTTGGCCCTACGCCTCCATCAGCATACGACTTCCATAAGTTGGAGCGTTGTACAATCTTTTCTATCCCGCTTGATTACCAAGTCTTTTTGACCCGACCCTTACTTGAACCTCCGGACTTCGGCAGCTCTCCATTCAAACTAAGTTGTTCGAGCTTGTTTGATTAGGCTTGATGAAACTCATTCAAACTAAGTCCAAATTACTTGATTTCAAATTCAAATGTGTAAAAAACACATTTATCTTTTATACTATTCATGTTTCTTTTACGATCTATATTCGAGTTTGAAATTGTCCTTTCTACTAATAGCAGTGGATTGCAAGTTTTGAATTTGGAGGGGCATGAAATGATAATATCAAGACACTGAAAACGAAACCCATCATTGATATATTTCCCCCCAGGCATATTCATGTGACAAAAAAAAAAAAGCTTAAATTCAGAAATTTATGAACCAAGCATGTCATATCATGTCATCTTTAATGGTCATTGTCGATTGTAAACACCAACTGGGGACGGTTCATTCCGAACATAAATCTTACCATTTATAATACATTTCTACTATATATTTATACATTTCTACTCCATATGTCTGTGTGCATTCTAATGAGTTATTTTTTGTCTTACTTGTATTTATATATTAAATTTAATTATTAAAAATTGTTTAAATATATTAGTTATTATGTAATTTTTTAAAAAAAAATGTTATTCTTATATTTCAATCGAGTCGTTTAAGAAAAATTCTCATGTTGCCTTGTCTATATTTTTCTTTGTTTTTTTAAAAAAATATCGAAGTTAGTACAAAGACACATGACTAAGTAAAACAAGAAAACTACTCTATAAATTAATGCACAGAAAATAGTTCCAAATGGTTACCTCAATAAAATCTCAAAAACTCATGTTGTAAAAAAACACTCGATTATAGTGATTTCTTCCGAAAAAAATCTCTAAAATTTTATTGAATGAATAAGTGGTTATCTCCTTTCATGTGTTTGGAAGAGTGTGTGACCTGTTTGCCTGTAGGGAGAAAGTTCACTGAAATGGAGAGATTAGCCTTTTTGTGGTAGTAAATAATCTCCCAATCACCATTTATTTGATAATTATCTTATAACATCTATAAGTTGATAGGTCGAAATTGTTACACAAAAATGGTACTTTTTTTTACTACATAACTAAGATAATATGAGTATTATTGGTTATATGGTTGAGAGATGGTGATTTTTAACCGTTTATCTTTGTATATTTGAAC
Source organism: Hibiscus tridactylites (assembly GCA_958450335.1). Classification (NCBI taxonomy): domain Eukaryota; kingdom Viridiplantae; phylum Streptophyta; class Magnoliopsida; order Malvales; family Malvaceae; genus Hibiscus; species Hibiscus tridactylites. The sequence continues at coordinate 81,449,962 of OY288270.1, forward strand.
GGAAAGCTATTGGAAGCGGGGTCGAAGAATGTAATTTTTTTTTGGATAAATCATAATTTTAATCTTAATCACACCTACGGGGAAAGAAACAAGAGACTCTAGGGTCATCATGAGATCTATCTCCACTTGTCCTCTGGTGAGGTGATTTTGTTGTTGAAATTGGATTTGATGATTGTTGTAGCATCCATCGGTTGTTAGATAAGTGGACACTAAGGCTATAAATGAGACGAGACAAATCGCGAGCTAATCGAATTCGACTCGATTAACACTCGGTTTGATTAGACTCAACTCAAGATTGAAATTGGCTTAAGTTCATAATGAGCCGAGTTACTCGATGTCCGACTTGAAATGCTCGCTAGCTACTAGAAAATATACTTAATATATTAATTTTTAAAATATATTGTTGTTGTTGTGAATAGAACGGTAAATGAGACAAGACAAATCACGATCTTTTCAAGTCTGACTCGATTGGACTTAACTTGTGCTCGAACTCGGCTCGAACTCTTAATAAACTAAATCGAGCTCAACACTATTCGTACTCGACTCGACTCATTTACACCTCAAATTGACACAAAAATAGATATTAATGTTGATAAAAAGAAGATATTCAACAGAAACATCAATAAAAAGAGTTACTTTGCAAAGCCATGTTGTAGAGGATTCTTTGGCAGGTTCTCCTCCAAAGGCATTTTCCGGATCCGGAGTAGTAGCGGTGAAGATTATAGTAATTACTCCCGGATCCATTGATTGACCTTATAATTAGAGAGGTTCATATTATCTTCTTTTAATACATTTGTCATTTGAAATATAAAAACTTTTTTTTAACAAAAAAGAAAGAAAGAAAGAAAAGAGTATAACAATTACCCTTTTCTCATCAACGATCAAGTTTATCTTCTAAAATTCAGTTGACTCAAAGTTTAGAAGTCTGCATGATTTTTCTTTAAAGTTTTTTAATTATAAACGACTCAAAGATTTAAGGAGTTTTTATGGTTTATTAAAAATAAAACTTTTATTTTTTCAAAAAAAAAAATGTTTGCTAACTTGTTGTGAACATAATAGATCGACTTTTAAATAAAAATGAGTATAAGATAACTCAAAATCAATAAGTACAATATCATTTTGTTTTTCCTATGTACAAAATCACTAGGCTAGAATTTATCTTTTGCCTTTTTTTTCTCTTACAAGCATTTAACTTGGGCAAGATTAAGGTGTGAACTTATCATTTTGTTTATGTAAGACTGAGAAAGAATTTTAATAAAACCGAATTTTTTATTAATAGAACTACCCCATTTAACTTAACTCATTTTGAGTCCTCTTTTTATTAAGAGTTTTCTTCTCCTTCTTTCTAGTTTTCATTCCTTTTTTGTTACTACAAAGGATTTTTCGGTTCTTTTCAGTGGTGGTTAGAGTTCATTCATTTGAAAATGTATGCTCAATCACCTTGCTGCAACTGCTGGTGCTCGAATCCGTAAACTCTAAAAACAACAATCGTTCCCTTAACCACTAAGGCAAGTTAATTTGTGTTAATTTTTTTTAATATTTTATCAATTATACTAGCATAATGAACCAAAGGCTGTTGGAAATAGTTGTAACATCAGGAATTTTTAAGTTTCAAAATGTTTTCAACTATTTTTATATTTTTTATTGATAATATAAGGCTTATATCACAAATAAGTATTTAAATTATACTAACATTTTTATTTAAGTATTTAAAATTGGTCAGAATAAGTACCTAAATTATATTTTTGGTCCAAATAAATACCTAAAGTATTTTTTTTTGTCAAAAGTAGGTACCAAAAATATATTTTTGTAAGAAAAAGTACCTAATGTATTTTGTAATCATGCCACATGACAACTTTTAGGTACCTAATTTGATCAAAAATAGTTTATGTACCTATTTTGACAAAATATATTTTATGTATTTATTTTGACCAAAAGTATATTTTAAATACTTATTTTGACCAAAAAATACTTTAAGTATCTAAATAAAAATGTTAATATATTTAGGTACTTATTTGTAATATAAGCCATAATATATTCTTGTACATATCTTAAATCCTACTTAAAGGAGAGAAAAAAAAATACTTTTATAGAATTCAAAACTCATAACTTAAAAAAATATGAGAGAATAAAAATAAATAATTTAACCAACCGTATAAATATATTTACTCAAATATGCTTAAAAATTTACACTCAAATATTCTTGTAGCGGTATTGTTACATTTACTTCACTTATCTTTTAGATTTGCCCTAAGAGCTATGCTACTTGTCCAATTTGGTAGGCATGATCTGTTGAAGTCTAGTCATAGACAAGGTTCCAACTAGTTGAACTTTTCTATATATTAAAAAAAAAACTAGTTGAATTAATTAAACGGGACCTGAATTATTATTTAACAATATATATTATTAAATTTAATTGTAAAATAAATACTAATAATATATATTGGAAAACAATTTTATTTTTTATACGAGCTAATTATTGAATATTAAAGCTTAACCAAAAAATTTAAATTCTCTCCTATAATATGTTTCAAAAATAACTTTGTATTTTAATTTCCAGTTTTCTTACATTATGTTTTTCAATATCCGATAATAATACAGATTCAATTCTTCTAAAAGTAAACTGAATTGGATCCGAAATGAAACTTTAATAAGATTATTTACCATTGACTCAAGATATTATTTCAATAATTTTTTTATTACAAGACTCAAATAATAATCTGAATTGTTATTATTTACCACAATTTTATTTAGTGAAATAAAGTATTAACTTTTTTAAACAAAGTTAAAAATTTAAATATTAATATTTTAAATTAAACAGATTACATTGAGACTTGAGAGATTCGACTCATAATAAACTTCTACATTATTCGATTTTTATTAATTGATCAATAAATTAAATATTCGAAATTATAAAAAAAAATAATGTCTCTAATTATTTTTCCTTTTCATGAAATATGTGTTTTTTACTTTTTTCTGACGCCTCCCATGTGGGTACGTGGACTGCCCACTGGATCACTTGTCCCGCGTTTTACTTTTCCAGCTTTTTCCCTCCTTCCCTGTTTGTTTCTTTCTTTACTTTTTCCCATCCCACTTCGATTTTCGGGAAAAGCACTCCACTCTCTTGTGTTTTTTTATCACTGACAACCAAACACACCCTTAACCCTTATCCTACGCACCCCTCACCTCCCCGTGCATCTTAGTTCGACCACCTTATACTACGCACCATCGTGTAAGGTAGGAACACCCATTGCTGGCCATCATTTTTCTCTTCAGTCGCCATTACACGTGTCTTCCTTTCAAATACCCACGTCATCGTCTCTTAATCCTTTTTTTACTTCCTGTTTTTCTCCATTGCTAGGGTTTCTAATTTCTTTCTTTCTTTTGTTTTTCTTTCTCGATTTTCGGCTTTACTGAGTCACCGAACGAGTTTTCACCAACCACCATGGGGTCGAACTCCGATCCTGGCGAGTTGTCCGAGTTGGAACAGCCGAGTTTCGATGAGTTCCAGCGTCAGACGTCTCTGATGACGAGCTGCACACTCCTCTGGAAGGAACTATCCGATCACATAAACTCACTCGAGCAGAACCTGCTGAAGCAGTCGGAGACCTTGAAACGCAAGATCGAGACGCTTGATTCGGAGACCAAGGCCTCACTCGACTCACTCAAGAAGCGCGAAGTCAGCATCGAGGACAGCGTCAAGATCGCGCTCAGAAAAGTCGAGTTCTGCACCAAAGCCGCCATGAGAACACTCGCCGACGACGTCGAAGAGAATCCGGACGGCGAGGTCGACAACGGAGACGGCCTTTTGGAGCACCTGAAATCATCGTGCTTGAAAATGGAAGCTAAAGAGTTCTGGAACTTCGTGACCGGCAAAAAGAAGGAAATCGATCTGTTGAGAGAGAAAGTTCCGGCAGCTTTGTCGGAATGCGTCGATCCGGCGAGGTTCGTTATGGAGGCCATATCGGAGGTATTTCCGGTGGATAAAAGAGGGAACGAGGGAGGAAGTGATTTAGCATGGGCTTGTGTTTTGATCCTCGAAAGCTTAATTCCGGTGGTGGTTGATCCGGTAATCGGAAAATCAAGGATGCTGGTCACGCCTAGTATGAAGGAGCAGGCGAAAGAAATCGCGGAGACATGGAAAAGGAGCCTTGAAGAGAGAGGAGGAATTGAGAATGTGAAGACCCCTGATGTTCATACCTTTTTGCAGCATCTGGTTACGTTTGGGATTGTTAAGAAAGAAGATCTAGAATTTTACAGGAAGCTTGTTGTTGCTTCTGCTTGGAGAAAACAAATGCCCAAACTCGCCGTTTCTCTTGGCCTCGGTGATCAAATGCCTGGTATGATTTCCCTTTGTGATGGTGCGATGATAGTGGTTATATTATTGTCTGATTTATTCGAACCCTTGTCGGCAGAACTTTCTGAATTAACATAGTTGCTGTGAAGATAAGATTTTTAAAACGTTTCATGAGCCATGTTGCATTTAGAGCGAGTCTCAGATTCCTGTTTCGTAAGCTAGATGGTGGGGTGGTATGTTTGCATTGGTAGAGTGTTTTTTCTTGTATTTGGAGGGTTTGAATCAGGGGTCTATAGGCATGTCAGTACGAAGAGACTTGAGCAATAGTTAAGTATATTATAATATAGGATGTGGATTAGCTTTTTCGTTTTAACATGTAGTTAAAGCATGTGCCTTTTCTTTCGCTGTAGCTTTACATGGTTTCAATATGCTTTGTGCTTGTGTAATTTGCTCATTGTTATTTGATTGATTGGAGTGTTGCCAGTTTTTGGTATTCGAAGGTATATGGTCTGTATTCAGGCGACCAATTAGGGGAACTAATATCGTGATGCAATTTTAGCATTTGGAAACTTTGTGCTGCATGTTGTAAGAAGTGTACCGACTTGTTGTGGTTGGAATAGGTTGAGAACTAAAACTTCATTTTCAGATGGGTGAAGCTAGATGTTCATAGGATGGAATATGTAGCAAGGTCTTTTTTCGAAGCCAAAAGTTGTTAGTTTGTTAGAGAGAAAATGTGAATTCAACTGTGTTGGATGTATCCTGCATAACTCGAACCTACTGTTTAATCCTTATCTAGTCTATTTTTCATTTAAAAACATTGTTTTCAGTTGACTGTTGTGTTTCTGCTGATTCTCTCTATGGATTTATACTGTATGAATCTGCGTGATTCATGCCATTAAGTTAAAATTCTAAGGTTGAGTTTTTTATAACGACTTCAATTATTGCGTATAGACATGATTGAAGAGTTGATCAGCAAGGGACAGCAGCTTGATGCAGTTCATTTTACTTATGAAGTTGGTCTTGTGGACAAGTTCCCCCCTGTACCCCTTCTGAAAGCTTACTTGAGGGATGCAAAGAAGGCTGCATCTTCTATCTTAGATGATCCCAATAATACTGGCCGGGCTGCGGTATACCCATATTTACACTACTGATGATTTTTCTCATACTGATGATTTGTTTTACTCTTTATAATTTGATTATCCATTTTTTACTTGATTGAATGTTTGATGCAAGAATTTCCTCCTGTTGTTTGCCGTAAGCTGTAAGCTGTTTTATTTCAGTCATATATTTGCCGGCTAACTGAAATAAATTAGAATGGGATGCTTTTTATATGATAAAGCATGCTTCGTATGGTTAATTGTATTGTCATATCATGTATCTTTTTTGTGATGGGGAATCTTTGTTCATGGTTTTCACAGCAATTTGCTGCACGCAAAGAGCAATCAGCACTTCGAGCTGTCATCAAGTGCATTGAGGAGTACAAACTCGAAGCTGAGTTCCCACCTGAAAACCTCAAGAAACGCCTTGAGCAGCTTGAGAAGACCAAGACAGAGAAGAGAAAGACAATTATAGTCCCTGCTAACAAGAGAACGCGTGCAAGTAATGGAGGTCCAATGCCTCCAGCTAAAGCTGGCCGTTTGACAAATGCATATGTCTCGTCTTTTCCCGCACCTCCTCCTTTTGTAAGGTCTCCCTCACACGCCCAGTACCCTGCTGCAGTCCCGGGATATCCATCCCAACTGCCACCTGCCATGTACGGAAGCAGGAGCCCACCCAGCAACCCCTATGCATACTCACCAGAAGCAGCCCCACCTCCGCTTGCTGGTTCATACCCAGGAGCTCCCATGAACTATCCGGCATACGGGGGCTACGGTAATGGTTTGGCACCCGCATATCAGCAGGCTTACTACAGATAGACAATGACAAGGACTACTGTGGCGACGGTAACCACTGATACGCTGACTACTACCCAACCAAGTCTAAGTTTATATTTCTAAAATGGTTTGCTTGTAATATGACTAACCGTTTTAATGGTAGCGATGTCTGTGTGTTTAATTTATAACTCTAGTAGCACTAGCAGGTGATTGTGGTTAAGCATAACAATGTCTAAACTGAAGACTACCATGTAGGATTAGTTTGTAGAAAAATGTTGCTACTGTTTATGCCACATCCGATGAGTCTTTGATTCCATTGAAAACATGCATATCAGTTGTTATGGAAGATGGGACTGTTCATCTGTTTAATGCAAAAGTGTTTTTGGGAGTCTCAAGCAAAGTAAAGTCCAAAGGCATGCCTAATTGGACATTATAGTTTTTTTATTCAACTATAGATAATGAAGACATCAACAGAGTAGTCTGGTAGCATTTTGCCGATCACTATGTGGCAATGGTGTTCTCAGGGGTTTGTCATCTCACCGAAGTGGTGCCTTCTCTTCAAATCGCATCAATCAGCAACTGAATGTGTCCGGTTTCATTCAAGATTTCAATCACTGGCCGTTTTCAACTGCAAAGCAAGCAACTCTTCCTTGCCAACGGTGCCGCTCCCTTGGATACAATTGTCTCTACCTCTCCAATACCACTTTGTAAGAGGTTGCTATTAGTTCTGACTTCTGAGCGACGCTTTGGCTTTGCTGAGAATTATGGGAGCCTCGGTGATGCTTTTTTCTTCTAAATCTACAATTTTATTAACAATCAATTCGGAAAACCGTAACTCTAAATCTACCAAAAACACACAATTTCATTATCCTTCCAAAACCGCATGCGGCAAATTACAATGATAACTGCAATTAAAAGAAATCTTGGACGCCTTTACCGGCAAAAACTCGATCAGAAAGCTCAGCTAAAACGGCATTAACAGTGAGTAAAACCACACTGGACCCAGCAATAACACCAAGGACAACGCCGGTGGTCCTCACCACTTTACCAAACGCCGGCCACTCGATTTCCCTTATCTCCTCCGCCACTCCGCCGGCAAGGCTATCACTCTTCGCTTCTCTCTCCTTCATCGCCTTCTTTATCTCCTCTCCTATCGCGCTCAACTCGCTTTCCTCCACCTCTGCCCCTGTTTCCTTTGCGGTCACTGAATCTTCCACGCTCTCCTTGCTTTCTTCGATGGCCTTAACGGGAAACAACCGACGTTTGTTTAAGTCACCGCCGACTTTGGGAAGATGTTTTGTTTTCGAAGGGAGTGACAAGAAACGGCGACCGGAGGTGAGTGGTCTCGGTTGCAAGTAGGTCGGAGAAGGGGAGGCTGTTTTCGTCGGAGATGCAACTGGTAATAGCAGCGACGCCGCCATTTCTCGCCAGAGTTTATGATTGAAACGGCTTGTTCTTTTTCTGGGAAATGCTTGTATTTTTTTTTATTTATTTCTTCAGATAAGTAATGAAATATATTCATTGGCAGTCTAAAAGATTGGGCTATTCACTGATTCATTGGAAGATGGTGGCCCAAAAATATAAATAAATATTAATCATTACGATCTAATTTTCTCTTGAATTTTTCCAATTTTAAAATTTATTTTGATAATTCAAAAATTAGAATTAACTTATAATATTATTAATTTACTTCCTCAATTATGAACATTTTTTCAATTAAATTTTAATTTTTAAATTAAAAGGTATAAAAAAATCAAGGTATTTTTTTAATTTTTAGGGTAAACTACTTAAAAGACCACTATACTATCATTTAAGATTCGATTTGACCACTATACTTCTAATTGTAGTAATTAAACCACTGAAGTATTAAATTGGACTCAATGTGACCACCCGCCGTTAAAACCTAACGGGATAAGTGATGTGTCAGTTAGTAAAATTTTGTATAATTACACATTTAGTCCTCGTTACTTATAGGCTATATTAATTTGGTCCTAACTTTAATTTAAAAAACAAATTAATTATTTAATTAGATGGTGACACATGTCATCACTTATTGGAAGACTTTTTAGTTATTTTTATTTAATTTAATAATTTTATTTTCTCCTCCAACGTCTCATAGATTGGAGGAAAAAAAGGAAATAAATTTGAATTAAGGGGAATCGAACATGACACTTTTGGGAAGCATAAAAACATCTAAATTACTGAAACAAATCTAATAATTAATTTATTAATAATTTTATTTTTTTATTAATTTTTAATTAAATTATTATATTAAAAATAAAAAATATATATTAAAAATTTATGTTTGTGAGTTTAAATTCGTTAAATAAATTTTTATATTAAAAACAAAAATTTATGTTCGTGACTTTAGATTCGTTAAATTAATTTTTAATTAAATTATTATATTAAAAGTAAAAATAAAATTTATGTTCGTGAGTTAGGGTTCGTTAAAATTTGTATTAAATTATATTCGTGAATTTAAATTCGTTAAATAAATTTTTAATATGAAATTTATGTTCGTCGAAATCATTGTATCAATGGTCATATTGTTATTAATCTTATTAATTTATTATATATAAATATTTTTAAAAATAATAATATTATTATTTATATTAATTTTTACTAACAAAGTATCCTTTAAAATTATATATTATCAATTCATGACAATTAAAGCAGGTTGGCCTAGTGGTTAGAGCGCCAGTCCTCCAAGCTATTGGCTTGGGTTTGATTCTCAGCAAGGGCATTTGCTTTCTTTATTTCTTTGTTCCTTTGTTTTCAACCAATGACATGTCACCATCCGATTGGTTGATTAAATATATTAAATTGATATTAAAATCAAGAGAAACATGATGACACATGTCACCATCTGATTGGTTGATTATTTTTTATTAAATCAAATTAAAATTAGATCAAGTTGATATAATATGTAAGTTGCGAGGACCAAATGTGTAAATATATATATATATATATATTTCTTTTAACTGCACGTTACTTCATTTGTTAAGTTTTAACTATAGGTGGTCACATTGAGTCCAATTTAATAGTTCAGTAGTTTAATTGCTGCAATTAGAAGTATAGTGGTCAAATCGAATCTTAAATGATAGTATAATGGTCTTTTAAGTAGTTTACCCTAATTTTTACCGTGTGTAAGTGGTCCATATACTTTAAAAGAGATAGAAACTAGTTACACAATACGAAACTTTTAGTTTTACACCTATTCAAAATTTGTATATGATATATATATTAAATAGTCTTAAGGTGGTTATAATATAGTATATGTATATAATTTTTTTTATTTTCTAATAAAACACACATATTTTACATAAACTCTATCTGTATCTTTTAAGATGAACATCATTTATTTTTTTTACTAAAATTACTAGTTAGGTTCGGTTCAAAACTTATATAAATTATCTTTGGATCATCTCTCCTAATTTATATAGTATTTATATAATATATATTATATATATGTGTGTTATTTTTTTTACCACATTCTTATATTATGTTAATTTACAGAGATTCATGCGTCCAATGAGATGACAAACATCTTTAGTAAATAAAGAGTCGATCATATCTATGTGGCAACGTGTAAGAAATCCAAAATCTAACTCCATGTATGGTTTGCCAGTTATGATATATATATATATATATATGGAAAATTTCATAACGTGCGACGAACACCGCTGAACACCACTAATATTGAACACAGCTAAATATCATTAAATTAATTAATAAAGATTTAAAATTTCATTGACCCATCATACAATTAATAATTATTTTTAAAATTCAATTAAATTATTTTTATATATTAAAATTTTATTTTTTAATAAGGGTAAACTGTATATTTAGTACCTAATGTGTTTTCGTATTTCTATTGAACTCTTATTATTTAAATATTATTTTAATTTGACCCTATTCTTTATAAAAAATAATTTAACTCTAACCCTCAACCTAAAACTCTAAACTAATAAACCTTAAACCCTTGAACTCTTAAACCTATACCCTAAACTATATACCATTAAAAATAATTTCACCATCATCGATTCAATTCAATTCAATGAATTGTTGAATTCTCTTAAAAAAAATCAATTAAATTGTTTTTTATATATATCAAAATTAATTAAACTCGAATCTCCTAGAACTAACACTATCGTCTTATTTGAGATGAAGAGGCCATCACAATTAATCATAATTAATGTTAAAATGTGTTAATTCATAATTAATTTTAGGATCATAATTAATTCATAATTATGATCTCACATGCTAGAAGTCTTTCTTCTAGGTCCATTCCTCGATGCAAAAATTTCTCAACTTCACCAAGTAAGATCTCACATGTTGAATATCTAAGGTTGTTCGAACTTTTGGAAATTTCGCAACCGAGCCAGGCGATGGTCGTGAGGGACTCTCGAGCAACCCTCTTTATCTAGCTCTTTAGTCCCTTTTTTAAAGCAACAAATGATGATTTACCGAACTCGTTGATACTTCTTGCAATCTTACTGCACCATGAATCAGTTCCCGGATCCTGTAAGTTTAAAATCCGTCTTCAAATATAAACATTGATTGAAATATAAATATAACAGTTGTGTGCTAAACTACATTATCCTTTTAGCATCTTACCAACAGGCTCAAATCCAACCAATCGTAGTTTCTTATCATGTTCTGATGATTCAAAGACATTAAACCAGTCTTTTTCACCAGCCATGCTACAATACATGATTTCCTTGTCCAAAAATAAGTCCCACCAATATTTGACAGAATGAACGCTGACAATAGTTGCGAAGTGTTGTCTTTCGATGCCATCGACTGAAAAAGGACTTTGAAGAGAGTGGCAATCGATCGAACAAAATCAAGAGGGGTGAATTAGATTTTTGAAGGAATGGTGGACACTAATTGCAAAGGTAAAAAATGCAAGGAGATTTAGAGTGGTTCAACTCCCCTAATTAGAGTCAACATCCAGTACCTTAGTGACCACACTAAGGATTTTCCACAAATTCACTAATTTGTCTTTCCTTTAAGGATAAGGAGTAACCTTACACAATTCAATAGACTTATACCCCAAAGTCCGTTGAATACTATCCCAAAAATGAATACAAAAAAGCAAACTAGGAAATCCTCACTAGGAATGTGTTTGCAAAGTTTAAGCTCTCTCACACACCCAAAGAAACACTAGGAAAATAAAATACAATGAAGAACTCTCTAGTGTTTACAAGAAAGATGAGAAATTGAGTACAAATTGGAATTTGATTGCTTGGAAGTTTGGATTGACTTTCTTGTTACTTCATTACTGTTTGGAGACCCCTTTTATATGCTCTTGATCTTTTCTAACCGTCGGGAGACTTTGGAGGGAGTTTGAAGCCGTTGGAAGCCATTAAAACCAAGCATTAAATGCTCACCTGCACAGAGGTTTCGAAACCTTTACTAGAGGTTTCTAAAACTTTACCAGAGGTTTCTAAAAACTAGCCGTTACAGGGCTAAGGTTTCGAAACCTTCATAGAGGTTTCGAAACCTTTGTTAAAGTTCGAAACCTTAATGAAGGTTTCGAATTTTTTTTTTAAATATTCAAGTTTTGGCCATTTATTGACTTTTAAAAATATATTTCGATATGGATACAAAGTCAAACTTTTCAAAACATTTTAGCAAGATTAAATCGAGTTTTTGACAAATTTATTTCTTGAACTTTACTTTACAAATTTTTACAAATTAGTCCCTAAAATTAATTTTAAGTTATATCAAAATCAAAATAAGTCTAGCAATCTCCCCTTTTTGATATAACAAAACCATTTGTAAAAATTTGTTTTTGAAAAATTTGTCAAACTTACAAATCTCCTATATAGGCTCCCCCTTAATAAATGTCTTTGTGTAATTTTTGAAAAACATAAGTTTTAAAGACATGGTTAAAAATTTGAGAAAATAAATTGTTTAATGCTAATTTTCTCCCCCTTTTTGTTATAGCAAAATGATAAATAGCTACAAAAGGAACATACGTTAATAGAGCAATAGGGTATAATCCAAAAAGCAATAGCAAGATAACCACAATATTCATATTAAGCAAAACATCCATCCAATAAAAGGATCCAAGATATAAAATCCAACAATAAAATCCATAGGCAAAAGATATCCAACAAAGATCATAACAAAAGTCTAAAACTAAGACCGAAGCCTAAAACAAAATAAGTCCAAAAGTGCTAAATCATAAAGTCATATAAGAATGCATAAGCTCCTAAGCATCCGGCTCATCATGAGGTGAGGTAGGTGGAAAAAGATGACCATGAACATCATGCATGTCACGCTCCAATGAGGCCACACGATCATCTAGGCTACGAAGATGGGCATCAATGTTGTCAAAACGAGTGACTATGGTCGCAAGCATGGTTTCCATAGTCAAAGGAGCCGACACATCCTTATCTACTGGAGCCTCGGGATCCTCCATGTCGACCTCCTCTACTCCTCCTCGGTGAATCCAACCATGAACCCCATGATACCATTGAGCTTTGTGACAAGATTTGATATCAATGTAGCTTTTGTTCTTAACTTGAGGATCAAGGGAAGTATTAATGTTAAGCATCCTAAAGATGTGGCTAAGCACATTTCCAAAGGAGAGGGAAAACGAGGTGGGGTTTGAGATGACTTTTATAAGGTTGAGAAAGATGATGGTAGCGATATCGGGACGAGACCTCTCACGATATTGGCGAAGCCACCAATAGTCAATCACTCTCATACTAGCGGCCTTTCTGCCGGAAGGACGAAAAAACCAAGTAGTGATGAGGTGGAAAAGACGCTCCTCAAGAGGAAGATGAGTGGGGCGATCATCCGGGAAAGCACGAATGTTATGAGCCTCATTCTCATCGGATTTTCCACCAAGTGGAACACCTAAATGATCAGCAATGATTTGAGGTGTTAAAACAAATTCGGTACCCATGAGGTAGGATCGAATACCAACGATAGAATTAGACTCACTAGGAGACCGAATAAATTCGGCATTTGTATGAAACGCACGAACTAACCTACGATGGGTATTTGGTGGGATATTCAAATAATCAAGCCATTCCCATTCGACAAAAAGCTCAAAGAGATCAAAGTTATACTCGAGAGACATAAGGAAGTTGAAGTCTATAGTTCGCTCCTCTCTAACCTTTTTAGGTTCATAAATGTTAAGGTATCTGTTTTGGTTTTCAACATCTCTAAAACAAACATCCTCAAATTCAAAATTAGGATTAGGATTAGAACCGGAATGTTGACCACTTTCAACACGAGTATGTTTGGCTCTAGGAGGGATGGTTCTAGGAGGCATGATTAAGGTAAAGAAAAGAGTTTTGGCTTTAAAAAATTGGATGAGGAATTTTATCGAACACTTTGTGGGCAAGACTTTAAACTAATTTTTTTACAAGAGTTCTAGATGGATTAGGTGATACCTCCTGCAAAAAAATATGATATGTAACATAAATAAAGCAACCCACAATATTGGAATTAGCATTAAAAATTGATTTTCAAAAAATAATTCGAATTACCCAAAATATTTAAAATTTTCGGAATACATAAAAAGTATAAAAAAAGTTTTTAAAGTGAGATTACCTCAAAAGATTGATGAAGATGATGATGTAAACCCAAAAGCTTGATTGAACTTGCAAGAGAGAGTCAAAAAATTTGAGGATTTTGAGAGGGTAATGAGTTGTAGCCGTTTGGTATGCAAAATAATAGGAAGTTCAAGTCTATAGTTCGCTCCTCTCTAACCTTTTTAGGTTCATAAATGTTAAGGTATCTATTTCGGTTTTCGACATCTCTAAAACAAACATCCTCAAATTGAGAATTAGGATTAGAACTAGAATGTTGACCACTTTCAACACGAGTACGTTTGGCTCTAGGAGGGATGGTTCTAGAAGGCATGATTAAGGTAAAGAAAAGAGTTTTGGCTTTAAAAATTGGATGAGAAATTTTATCGAACACTTTGTGGGCAAGACTTTAAACTAATTTTTTTGACAAGAGTTCTAGATGGATTAGGTGATACCTCCTGCAAAAAAACATGATATGTAGCATAAATAAAGCAACCCACAATATTGAAATTAGCATTAAAAAATGATTTTCAAAAAATAATTCGAATTACCCAAAAGATTTAAAATTTTCGGAATACATAAAAAGTAAAAAAAAGTTTTTAAAGTGAGATTACCTCAAAAGATTGATGAAGATGATGATGTAAACTCAAAAGCTTGATTGAACTTGCAAGAGAGAGTCAAAAAAATTGAGAATTTTGATAGGGTAATGAGTTGTGGCCGTTTTGTATGTAAAATAATAGGTTAGGGTTTGAAATTTTGGGAATTTTAGCTTAAAAATGCGTCTGATTTCGGCCAGGTTTAATGATGGTTTCGAAACCATGTGCAAGGTTTCGAAACTCTTGAGCACAAGGTTTCGGAACCTTTATGAAAGGTTTCGAAACATCATATTCCAGTAAGCTCCTAAAACTGGAAAACCCAGAAGGTTTCGAAACTTAGGTCCTGAATTGACAAAATTTGTTAAATTTTTGCCTCAATTAAGTCCGGAAAAGAATTCTAATAAATTTATGATTATTTTTGGCATTAAAGACCCTTTTGAACTAAGATCAAACATATGACTCAAAAGAAATCACAAGCTAAAGATACATATTTTAAAACTAAAGAACTTATGCTAAGAGTTGGATCCTAAAAGGTTCAAATTGAGCCAAAAGTAACTAACTTAACTAAGGTCACTAAAACAAACAAATGATTAAAAAAACATGTAAGCACACAATATTGATAATTTTAAGGCCAAAAGACATACAAAAACACATAGGGCCAAAAATTAAGCAAACATGCAACACATGACACCCCCTTACTAAAAGCATTTAAACAACATATGGGGAACCTCAAACATGCTTTAAAACAAATGACCATATATAAAGCAACATGAAAGAGTAAATATTGCATGTAAAGGAAAAGGTTACCACTTGAGCCAAGATAGATTGATTAGGCTTTATCCTCTTCAAGTGTCCTTCCATTTAGTGTGTCTAGAGCTTTCAAGTTTCTTCAATTTGCTTACCATTGCTCCAACACACCTACAAAAAGGGAACTATGCATGTTTTGGTACCCAAGCTCTTTTGGGTCCATAAGAGTTAGTTCCTACAATTTTAGTACCTTTTGGTATCCACTTAGACAATAGATCATATTCTTTATTAGCAATGAGTTCTTTTGGAACCCAAATGCTTCTAATTATCTTTCTATTAAATGATCTTTGATGACCTTCTTGTCTATACCCATTAAAGTTCTTCCTAACATAGTTGGGTCTTGAATTTTCACCTTATTCAAAAAAAAAAATTGTCCCAACTTTATTGAAAGAAACTTTAAGATCATCAAGTTCCTTTTGATGATCATCATGGACTTTTGAAAGTAAGTTGTGCAAGTCTTGATTTTTCTTTTCAAATTCTTTTATTTTAACTTGCATTTCCTCAACTTTACTTTCAAATTCCTTATTAGATTTGGAAAGAGAGTCATTTTCATTTTTCAATTTTAAAATGATTTTTATATTTTTCAAGATTGACTCTTCAAATTCCAAAGCTAATTCATCATAAGCCTTTTGCAATTCATCAAAAGTATAATCAATTGAAAAAGATGAATTAGAGGTTACCATAGAGTCATCATCGATAGCCATGAGACACAAGTTGGCTACTTCATTTTCGTCCTCATCGGATGATTCATCATCGCTCCAAATAGCTACATGAGCCTTGTGCTTCTTTTTCTCATAGCTCTTTTTCTTCAATTGAGGACAATCGAACTTGATATGTCCCGGTTTATTGCACTCATAGCAAATAATTTGATCTTTGACTTTGTTGTCATTCTTGAAGCCCTCTTCACTTTGAAATCTCCTCCCTTTGTTGGACCTCATGAATCTTTTGATTCTCTTGGCAAACATAGCCATCTCTTTATCTTCATCATCTTCACTAGAATCAATATCTTCTTTAGATGCTTTGAGAGCAACACCAAATTTCTTCTTTTCCACTTCATTCTTCTTTTCTTCCTTACCCTTTGACATCATCTCATGTGTAAGCAAGGAACCAATGAGCGCATCCAACTTGAGAGTCTTGAGGTCCTTTGCTTCTATAATCGTCGTTTTCTTTGAATCCCATGAATCGGGAAGAGAGTAGATCATCTTCCTCACAAGTTTATCTTTCGGGATCACTTCTCCATAGCCCTTCAAACCATTAACAATCACAGAGAATCGATCGGACATGGTTTTGATGTCTTCCTCGAGGTCTATCTTGAAGTTTTCATAATTAAGATTGAGAAGCCCAATTTTGGTCTCCTTCACTTGATTTGTTCCTTCATGTGTAACTTCAAGTTTGTCCCAAATCTCTTTAGCATTGGAACAAGATGACACCCTTCCATACTCATTCGGGCCAAGGGCACAAAATATGAGATGCATTGCCTTAGCATTTGTGGAGAATCTCTTGTTTTCTTCATTGCTCCATGTCTCCATATTACTAGTTGGTGCGGTGTAACCACTCTTGATGATCTTCCAAGCTTCAAGATCAAAAGCTTGAATGAATAGCTTCATGTGGTTCTTCCAATAAGCATAATTAACTCCATTGAAGAAGGAAGGCTTGTTGGTGGGTTGAGAATCGCCCCAAGCTTCAACGGTGGTGGTGGAAGCCATGGATGTCCCTGTAGATGATTGCACACTTCTTGGATCTTCTCAAGAGGTTGTAAGACCTTCCAATGAGCCAAGCTCTGATACCAATTGAAGAGAGTTGCAATTGATCGAACAAAACCAAGAGGGGGATAAATTGGATTTTTGAAGGAATAGTGGACACTAATTGCAAAGGTAAAAAACGCAAGGAGATTTAGAGTGGTTCAACTCCCCTAATTGGAGTCTACATCCACTACCTTAGTGACCACACTAAGGATTTTCCACAAATTCACTACTTTTTCTTTCCTTTAAGGATAAGGAGTAACATTACACAATTCAATAGACTTATACCCCAAAATCTATTGAATCATATCCCAAAAATGAATACAAATAAGCAAACTAGGAAATCCTCACTAGGAATGTGTTTGCAAAGTTTAAGCTCTCTCACACACCCAAAGAAACACTAGGAAAATAAAATACAATGAAGAACTCTCTAGTGTTTACAAGAAAGATGGGAAATTGAGTACAAATTGGAATTTGATTGCTTGGAAGTTTGGATTGACTTTCTTGTTACTTTATTACTGTTTGGAGACCCTTTTATATGCTCTTGATCTTTTCTAACCGTTGGGAGACTTTGGAGCCGTTGGAAGCCATTAAAACCAAGCATTAAATGCTCACATGCACAGAGGTTTCGAAACCTTTACTAGAGGTTTCGAAACCTTAAGAAGGGATTTGTATAAACTAGCCGTTAAGGGCTAAGGTTTCGAAACCTTAATAGAGGTTTCAAAAACAGTAGCATTCTGCCCGGAAAGGTTTCGAAACCTTAATGAAGGTTTCGAAACTTTTCTTTAAATATTCAAGTTTTGGCTATTTATTGACTTTTAAAAATATATTTCGATATGGATACAAAGTCAAACTTTTCAAAACATTTTAGCAAGATTATATCGAGTTTTTGACAAATTTATTTCTTGAACTTTACTTTACAAATTTTTACAAATTAGTCCTTAAAATTAATTTTAAGTTATATCAAAATCAAAATAAGTCTAGCAATCTCGCCCTTTTTGATATAACAAAACCTTTTGTAAAAATTTGTTTTTAAAAAATTTGTCAAACTTACAAATCTCCTACAGAGGCTCCCCCTTAATAAATGTCTTTGTGTAATTTTTTAAAACATAAGTTTTAAAGACATGATTAAAAATTTGAGAAAACAAATTGTTTAATGTTAATTTTCTCCCCTTTTTGTTATAGCAAAAATGATAAATAGCTACAAAAGGAACAAACGTTAATAGAGCAATAAGGTATAATCCAAAAAGCAATAGCAAGATAACCGCAATATTCATATTAAGCATAACATCCATCCAATAAAATGATCCAAGATATAAAATCCAACAATAAAATCCATAGGCAAAAGCTATCCAACAAAGATCATAACAAAAGTCTAAAACTAAGACCAAAGCCTAAAACAAAATAAGTCCAAAAGTGCTAAATCATAAAGTCATATAAGAATGCATAAGCTCCTAAGCATCCGGCTCATCATTAGGTGATGTAGGTAGAGAAAGATAACCATGAACATCATGCATGTCACGCTCCAATGAGGCCACACGACCATCTAGGCTACGGAGATGGGCATCAATGTTGTCAAAACGAGTGACTATGGTCGCAAGCATGGTTTCCATAGTGTCACGGGGTCAGAGTCTTGGCGCAGGGACATCTCCCCCGTGCGGCACCTCAGGGCTCCCACACGCCCGAGGCTCAGGCTTTTCCATCTCGATGCTTACTAGTTTCGCCCTCCTATGGGCTCATCAGGGAAGCGGGGACAGCTCCCGACCAGTGTGGCGCCTAACCAGCACGCCCATCCGAGGACTGGACGACTGTACGACACGTACTACACCCTTATTGCTATCCCACATCATGCATTAAGCACAACCTGCAAGCATCTCGTCACGGTCTCACCTATCACGCGAACGGACCGTGACAATCTCCCCCACTCAATCCATGCACGCCCTCGTGCATGGGGAGAAAACTCTTTCCCTCTTCTATGAGGAATTAGCCCAAATCTCGTGTGCAATTCCCTGCCTACTCGCCCTCTTCATTGAGTCTCCGACACATGCGGTTACGAGCGCTTGGCGAACTTTCGCTGCGGCTTCCTGCCTACTCGTCCTCGTCTCAATCTCTTTATAGAGGACCCACTCGCAAACACCCCCTCTCATTAGGGTGCGAGGCACATGGTCGTCCACTTGACTCGCTACGCAGCATAAGGAGCGCTTGGTAAACTCACAACTAGCACATAGACTGGCTCCGATACCATCTTGCGCTCCCAAGTTGGTCAAACAAGTCGGCAATCAATTGGATCGGGTACTTGTTCTTTATCGTGAGTTTGTTCAATGCGCGGTAGTCAATGGACATTCGTAAACTCCCATCGTGCTTCTTTTGGAAAAGCACCGGTGCACCATAAGGCACCTTGGAAGGTCGGATGTAACCGGCATCCAAGAGCTCTCTCAATTGCCTTCGAATCTCCTCTAGCTCCGGTGGTGCCATCCGATATGGAGCCTTGGCAGCCGGCTCGACATTCGGAATCAACTCAATCTTGTGATCCATCTCTCTCTTGGGTGGCAACGCCTTCGACAACTCGGAAGGCATCGTATCCTTGAACTCCTCAAGAACTTGTTCCACGGCATCGGGGAACTCCTCGGCTTCAATGGCCTCGTTCTCCTTAAGCACGACAAGGTAGGACTCCTCCTCCTTTCAAACTCCTTTGTTGAATTGGATGGAGGGCAACATCTTGGCTTGAATACCTGCATCCCGGCTGACGGGCACCACACATTGGTGTGCGCGGTCGAGTATACACAAACAATTGGCAAATGGCAAGAGAAATGTATTAATCTGATCTAAGAAGGATAAACCAATGACTAAATCATAGTCGTCTAAAGGGATTACCTTGATGGTTTCGCGTCCCGTCCAACTTCCAAGTTGAAGCTCTACCCGCTTTGCTACTCCGGCAATGGGTTCTTCCTTGGAGTTGACCGTCTTGATCCATCCGCTTGCCTTCTCCACATTAAGGCCAAGCTTCTTGGTGACTCCCTCGGACATGAACACCTCGGATGCTCCGGTGTCCACCAATGCACTCAATTGCTTGCCCGTAATCGTCACTTCAACGAACATGAGCCCTTTCTTCTTGTGACTCGACTTGATTTGAAGGGAGCTAACGATTGCACCAAGTTGGACGGCTTGCTCCGTTGACTTACCGTCACTTTTGATGGCTGAAAGGGCGACCTTCTTTGGGCAATCCTTGATGAAGTGCGGTCCATCACATTGGAAGCACCGAATTGGACCATGATCCTTTCTCTCCCACGGCCTCACGAACCGTGTTGACTTATTGTTGGAATGTTTCCCATTGCCGTCCTTGTCGCCCCCGAATTTTGTTGGTTTGTCATCATTGTTGTGAGGCCTCGCTTTTGGCTTGATGGACTCACTCCGGTTGGTACTATGGTATTTCAAGGACTCGGCAATGGCAATGGCTTTGGAGAGTTTTTTCACATCTCTCTGCTCCAACCCGGTATATACCCACAGCTTTAGCCCATCCATGAAGTGGAATAGGGCGTTTTTCTCAATTATATCAGGAATTTGGAGTTGTAACTCGCTAAACTCCCACACATAATCTCGGATCAACCCTTCTTGCTTGAGTTTTCTAAGCTTGGATCGGGCCTCCTTTTCGGCATCTCCGGGGTAGAATTGTTGCTTGAGTTCCTCTTGAAAATCGGCCCAAGTCTCCACGGATGTGCCTCCTCGCTTCTCATCTGAACACTTGCGACACCACCAAAGCAAAACAACGTCAGATAAATATATTGAAGCGATACTTACCTTGTCGACATCGGTAACGATGTCGGACGCCTTGAAGTACTGCTCAAGTCCCCACAAGAAGTTATCCACTTCTTGGGCAGATCTCGTCCCTTTGTAATGCCTCGGCTTAGGGACATTGGATAACCCCCTCGATGGGCTAGCAACCACGCCACTCACTACGACGGATTTGTAGATAGAGACTTCACTCTTGAGCACGTTCACGATCTCCTTGAGATCAATCAACTCGGCCTTGAGGGATCCATTTTGCAACTCCAAACTTTCAACGGTCTCATTGATGAGTTTTTGGAAATCACTCTTAAGACTATCACCACGGTTCTCCAACTCCTCTAGTCGAATGTCAACGACATCGACTCTCTCCAACGAATCTTTCGCTAACAATTCCAACCGTGTGACTTTGTCTTGCAATGAAGAGATTGCATCTCTCGAACTCGCTCTCTTGGCTTTGCCGACTCGGGTCTCGACGGTCTTTGTTGTAACCACGACAACATCACTATGGTTCTTCATCTCAGATTCTTCTTTGCTGAAAGCGTGACTCTGATACCACTTGTCACGGGGATATGATGGAAGGACTAGCACCGTGAGGCACCTCAGGGATCCAACACGCCCGAGGCTCAGCCTTTTCCATCTCGATGCTTACTGGTTTCGCCCTCCCATGGGCTCATCAGGGAAGCGGGGACAGCTCCCGACCAGTGTGGTGCCTAACCAGCACGCTCATCCGAGGACTGGACGGCTGTACAGCACGTACTACACCCTTATTGCTATCCCGCATCTTGCATTAAGCACAACCAGCAAGCATCTCGTCACGGTCTCGCCTATCACGCAAACGGACCGTGACAATAGTCAAAGGAGCTGGCACATCCTCATCTACCGGAGCCTCGGGATCCTCCATGTTGTCCTCCTCTACTCCTCCTCGGTGAATCCAACCATGAACCCCATGATACCATTGAGCTTTGTGAAAAGATTTGATATCAATGTAGCTTTTGTTCTTAACTTGAGGATCAAGGGAAGTATCAATGTTAAGCATCCTAAAGATGTGGCTAAGCACATTTCCAAAGGAGAGGGAAAACGAGGTGGGGTTTGAGATGACTTTTATAAGGTTGAGAAAGATGATGGTAGCGATATCGGGACGAGACCTCTCATGATATTGGCGAAGCCACCAATAGTCAACCACTCTCATACTAGCGGCCTTTCCGCCGGAAGGACGAAAAAACCAAGTAGTGAGGAGGTGTAAAAGATGCTCCTCAAGAGGAAGATGAGTGGGGCGATCATTCGGGAAAGCAAGAATGTTATGAGCCTCATACTCATCGGATTTTCCACCAAGTGGAACACCTAAATGATCGGCAATGGTTTGAGGTGTTAAAACAAATTCGGTACACATGAGGTAGGATCGAATACCAACGATAGAATTAGACTCACTAGGAGACCGAAAAAATTTGGCATTTGCATGAAACACGCGAACTAACCTACGATGGGTATATGGTGGGATATTCAAATAATCAAGCCATTCACATTCGACAAAAAGCTCAAAGAGATCAAAGTTATACTCGAGAGACATAAAGAAGTTGAAGTCTATAGTTCGCTCCTCTCTAACCTTTTTAAGTTCATAAATGTTAAGGTATCTATTTCGGTTTTCGACATCTCTAAAACAAACATCCTCAAATTGAGAATTAGGATTAGGATTAGAACCGGAATGTTGACCACTTTCAACACGAGTACATTTGGCTCTAGGAGGGATGGTTCTAGGAGGCATGATTAAGGTAAAGAAAAGAGTTTTGGTTTTAAAAAATTGGATGAGGAATTTTATCGAACACTTTGTGGGCAAGACTTTAAACTAATTTTTTTGACAAGAGTTCTAGATGGATTAGGTGATACCTCCTGCAAAAAAACATGATATGTAGCATAAATAAAGCAACCCACAATATTGAAATTAGCATTAAAATTGATTTTCAAAAAATAATTCGAATTACCCAAAAGATTTAAAATTTTCGGAATACATAAAAAGTAAAAAAAAGTTTTTAAAGTGAGATTACCTCAAAAGATTGATGAAGATGGTGATGTAAACCCAAAAGCTTGATTGAACTTGCAAGAGAGAGTCAAAAAATTTGAGAATTTTGAGAGGGTAATGAGTTGTGGCCGTTTGGTATGTAAAATAATAGGAAGTTGAAGTCCATAGTTCGCTCATCTCTAACCTTTTTAGGTTCATAAATATTAAGGTATCTATTTCGGTTTTCGAGATCTCTAAAACAAACACCCTCAAATTGAGGATTAGGATTAGAACCAGAATGTTGACCACTTTCAACACGAGTATGTTTGGCTCTAGGAGGGATGTTCTAGGAGGCATGATTAAGGTAAAGAAAAGAGTTTTGGCTTTAAAAAATTGGATGAGGAATTTTATCGAACATTTTGTGGGCAAGACTCCAAACTAATTTTTTTGACAAGAGTTCTAGATGGATTAGGTGATACCTCCTGCAAAAAAAACATGATATGTAGCATAAATAAAGCAACTTACAATATTGAAATTAGCATTAAAATTTGATTTTCAAAAAATAATTCGAATTACCCAAAAGATTTAAAATTTTCGGAATACATAAAAAGTAAAAAAAAAAGTTTTTAAAGTGAGATTACCTCAAAAGATTGATGAAGATGATGATGTAAACCCAAAAGCTTGATTGAACTTGCAAGAGAGAGTAAAAAAATTTGAAAATTTTGAAAGGGTAATGAGTTGTGGCCGTTTGGTATGTAAAATGATAGGAAGTTGAAGTCTATAGTTCGCTCCTCTCTAACCCTTTTAGGTTCATAAATGTTGAGGTATCTATTTCGGTTTTCGACATCTCTAAAACAAACATCCTCAAATTGAGAATTAGGATTAGAACCGGAATGTTGACCACTTTCAACATGAGTACGTTTGGCTCTAGGAGGGTTGGTTCTAGGAGGCATGCTTAAGGTAAAGAAAAGAGTTTTGGCTTTAAAAAATTGGATGAGGAATTTTATAGAACACTTTGTGGGCAAGACTTTAAACTAAATTTTTTGACAAGAGTTCTAGATGGATTGGGTGATACCTCCTGCAAAAAAAACATGATATGTAACGTAAATAAAGCAACCCACAATATTGAAATTAGCATTAAAAATGATTTAAAAAAAAATAATTCGAATTACCCAAAAGATTTAAAATTTCGAAATACATAAAAAGTAAAAAAAAGTTTTTAAAGTGAGATTATCTCAAAAGATTGATGAAGATGATGATGTAAACCCAAAAGCTTGATTGAACTTGCAAGAGAGAGTCAAAAAATTTGAGGATTTTGAGAGGGTAATGAGTTGTGGCCGTTTGGTATGTAAAATAATAGGTTAAAGTTTGAAATTTTGGGAATTTTTGCTTAAAAACGCGTCTGATTTCGGCCAGGTTTAATGAAAGTTTCGAAACCATGTGCAAGGTTTCGAAACTCTTGAGCACAAGGTTTCTTAACCTTTATGAAAGGTTTCGAAACGTCATATTCCAATAAGCTCCTAAAAACTGGAAAACCCAGAAGGTTTCGAAACCTTTAATAAGGTTTCGAAACTTAGGTCCTGAATTGACAAAATTTGTCAAATTTTTGCCTCAATTAAGTCCGGAAAAGCATTCTAATAAGTTTATGATTATTATTGGCATTAAAGACCCTTTTGAACTAAGATCAAACATATGACTCAAAAGAAATCACAAGCTAAAGATACAGATTTTAAAACTAAAGAACTTATGCTAAGAGTTGGATCCTAAAAGGTTCAAATTGAGCCAAAAGTGACTAACTTAACTAAGGTCACTAAAACAAACAAATGATTAAAAAACATGTAAGCACACAATATTGCTAATTTTAAGGCCAAAAGGCATACAAAAATACATATGGCCAAAAATTAAGCAAACATGCAACACATGACACCGCTTACTAAAAGCATTTAAACAACATATGGGGAACCTCAAACATGCTTTAAAACAAATAACCATATATAAAGCAACATGAAAGAGTAAATATTGCATGTAAAGAAAAAGGTTACCACTTGAGCCAAGATAGATTGATTAGGCTTTATCCTCTTCAAGTGTCCTTCCATTTAGTGTGTCTAGAGCTTTCAAGTTTCTTCAATTTGCTTACCATTGCTCCAACACACCTACAAAAAAGGAACTATGCATGTTTTGGTACCCATGCTCTTTTGGGTCCATAAGAGTTAGTTCCTACAATTTTAGTACCTTTTGGTATCCACTTAGACAATAGATCATATTCTTTGTTAGCAATGAGTCTTTTTGGAACCCAAACGCTTCTAATTATCTTCTATTAAATGATCTTTGATGACCTTCTTGTCTATACCTATTAAAGTTCTTCCTAACATAGTTGGGTCTTGAATTTTCACCTTTTTTAAAAATATTTGTCCCAACTTTATTGAAAGAAACTTTAAGATCATCAAGTTCCTTTTGATGATCATCATGGACTTTTGAAAGTAAGTTGTGCAAGTCTTGATTTTTCTTTTCAAATTCTTTTATTTTAACTTGCATTTCCTCAACTTTACTTTCAAATTTCTTATTAGATTTGGAAAGAGAGTCATTTTCAATTTTCAATTTTAAAATGATTTTTCTATTTTTCAAGATTGACTCTTCAAATTCCAAAGCTAGTTCATCATAAGCCTCTTGCAGTTCATCAAAAGTATAATCAATTGAAAAAGATGAATTAGAGGTTACCATAGAGTCATCATCGATAGCCATGAGACACAAGTTGGCTACTTCATTTTCGTCCTCATCGGATGATTCATCATCGCTCCAAGTAGCTACATGAGCCTTGTGCTTCTTTTTCTCATAACTCTTTCTCTTCAATTGAGGACAATCGAACTTGATATGTCCCGGTTTATTGCACCCATAGCAAATAATTTGATCTTTCACTTTGTTGTCATTCTTGAAGCTCTCTTCTCTTTGAAATCTTTTCCCTTTGTTGGACCTCATGAATCTTTTGAATCTCTTGGCAAACATAGCCATCTCTTTATCTTCATCATCTCCACTAGAATCAATATCTTCTTTAGATGTTTTGAGAGCAACACCAAATTTCTTCTTTTCCACTTCCTTCTTCTTTTCTTCCTTACCCTTTGACATCATCTCATGTGTAAGCAAGGAACCAATGAGCTCATCCAACTTGAAAGTCTTGAGGTCCTTTACTTC
Source organism: Hibiscus tridactylites (assembly GCA_958450335.1). Classification (NCBI taxonomy): domain Eukaryota; kingdom Viridiplantae; phylum Streptophyta; class Magnoliopsida; order Malvales; family Malvaceae; genus Hibiscus; species Hibiscus tridactylites. The sequence goes on from OY288270.1 coordinate 81,475,799, forward strand.
TATAATCGTTATTTTCTTTGAATCCCATGAACCGGGAAGAGAGTAGATCATCTTCCTCACAAGTTTATCTTCCGGGATCACTTCTCCAAAGCCCTTCAAACCATTAACAATCACAGAGAATCGATCGGACATGGTTTTGATGTCTTCATCGGGGTCCATCTTGAAGTTTTCATAATTAAGATTGAGAAGCCCGATTTTGGTCTCTTTCACTTGATTTGTTCCTTCATGTGTAACTTCAAGTTTGTCCCAAATCTCTTTAGCATTGGAACAAGATGACACTCTTCCATACTCATCAGGGCCAAGGGCACAAAATATGAGATGCATTGCCTTAGCATTTGTGGAGAATCTCTTGTTTTCTTCATTGCTCCATGTCTCCATATTACTAGTTGGTGCGGTGTAACCACTCTTGATGATCTTCCAAGCTTCAAGATCAAAAGCTTGAATGAATAGCTTCATGCGGTTCTTCCAATAAGCATAATTAACTCCATTGAAGAAGGGAGGCTTGTTGGTGGGTTGAGAATCGCCCCAAGCTTCAACGGTGGAGGTGGAAGCCATGAATGTCCTTGTAGATGATTGCACACTTCTTGGATCTTCCCAAGAGGTTGTAAGACCTTCCAATGAGCCAAGCTCTGATACCAATTGAAGAGAGTAGTAATCGATCATTTAATGCTTGGTTTTAATGGCTTCTAACGGCTCCAAATTCCCTCCAAAGTCTCCCAACGGTTAGAAAAGATCAAGAGCATATAAAAGGGGTCTCCAAACAGTAATGAAGTAACAAGAAAGTCAATCCAAACTTTCAAGCAATCAAATTCCAATTTGTACTCAATTTCCTATCTTTCTTGTAAACACTAGAGAGTTCTTCATTGTATTTTATTTTCCTAGTGTTTCTTTGGATGTGTGAAAGAGCTTAAACTTTGCAAACACATTCCTAGTGAGGATTTCCTAGTTTGCTTATTTGTATTCATTTTTGGGATAGGATTCAATAGACTTTGGGGTATAAGTCTATTGAATTGTGTAAGGTTACTCCTTATCCTTAAAGGAAAGACAAATTAGTGAATTTGTGGAAAATCCTTAGTGTGGTCACTAAGATAGTGGATGTAGACTCCAATTAGGGGAGTTGAACCACTCTAAATCTCCTTGCATTTTTTACCTTTGCAATTAGTGTTTCAAAACATTTTAGCAAGATTAAATCAAGTTTTTGACAAATTTATTTCTTGAACTTTACTTTACAAATTTTTACAAATTAGTCCTTACAATTAATTTTAAGTTATATCAAAATAAGTCTAACAGACTTGCATAGCTTCCTCTCGAAAAACACTTTTACCGTTCGAGTTTTCCTACATGTTGAGCCATAAGATGTGTAAAGGTATGTATAATTAGTCCTATTTCGGATTAAATATGTTCGAAACTATGTTTTATATGGTGGTTCAGATTGCTGGTGCAGATGAAGGATCAACGCTCATTTTATTACATTCTAAACAGGTTTCAAGTGAAGTATCATATCGGTACATGATCTACTTTTATTTGACTGCAATTGCACTCTATCAAACTTCGATCGTGTTAACATAAGAATTAAAATGTCGGCTTGGACAATAAGGTTACCAATGTGTCTAATTGAAGCAATAAATTTACTGCTAGAAACTGATAGTCGGCTTGGAAGCAGTGAAGACAATCCATTAATACGTCCATGATATTAACGCCGCCTTTTTTCTGTATATGTTGCAATAGGCTAATGGTTGATAACCTGAATAATATAAATTCATGTCTTCTTTCTGTATTATCACAATTAATGTGTTAATTCAAAATTATGATTAATTGTGATGGCCTCTTCATCTCAAATAAGATGATAATGTTAATTCTAGGAGAGTCAAGTTTAATTAATTTTGATATATATAAAAAATAATTTAATTGAATTTTTTAGGAGAATTCAACAACTTATTGAATTGAATTGAATCGATGATGGTGAAATTATTTTCAATGGTATATGGTTTAGGGTATAGGTTTAAGAGTTTAAGGTTTAATAGTTTAGGGTTTTAGGTTTAGGGTTAAAAGGGTTAAATTATTTTTATAAAGAATAGGGTCAAATTGAAATAATATTTAAATAATAAGAGTTCAATAGAAATACGGAAATACGTGAGGTACTAAATATGTTGTTTACCCTTATTAAAAAACAAAATTTTAATATATATAAAAATAATTTAATTGAATTTTTAAAAATAATTATTAATTGTATGATGGGTCTTTAAAATTTTAAATCTTTATTAATTAATTTAATGATGTTAAGCGGTGTTCAGCATTAATTATGTTTAGCGGTGTTCGTCGCATGTGGTAGACTCATCCTATATTTATATTGCGTAAAATTCAATTAATTTTACATATTTTTTTATCAAAAATTTTTACATACTTTTTGAATAGTTAGATAAAAAAATATATAAATAGTTATAATTATTCCTTTATCTTTGTTTTCATGTGGTAATCATCTCATTTATTAAGTTAATTTCAGTCATTCATTTACCTTCATTCAACGGTCAAAAAATGTAAAACTTTCAAGTTTCACATGGTGTAAGAAGATCTCTCTCTACTTTTCTGGACCGTTGGATAAGGGTAATAAATGGTTAAGATTATTTCTTTATTTTTTTCATGTCATAATCTTCGCATTTTTACTATGAAAAATTCTACAACGAGCGACGAACATTGATGAACACCACTAGCGGTGAACACTATTAAATTAATTAATAAAGATTTAAAATTTCAATGACTCATCATACAATTAATAATTATTTAAAAAAATTCAATTAAATTATTTTTATATATTAAAATTTTATTTTTTAATAAGGGTAAACTATATATTTAGTATCTCACCTATTTTCGTATTTCTATTGAACCCGTATTATTTAAATATTATTTTAATTTGACCCTACTCTTTATAAAAAAATAACTTAACTCTTAACCCTCAACCTAAAACCCTAAAGTATTAAACCTTAAACCCTTAAACTCTTAAACATGTACCCTAAACCATATACCAATAAAAATATAAGGTTGTCGAGCATTGCTTACTTATACGATGAATCCGAGATTGAAGATGATAAGACAAGCAATTCCCTTACTGCAAGAGAAAATCCGGATAGCAAATCATTGTTTGACATGGAGCAACTTGAACAATTAGAGTCATCCATGGTATTTTGGGAAAATGTCATACACGATTTCGATCGAACTAACATTCAACTTACTTCAAACCCAGATGAATCAACAAGTTGTCCAGAAAGCTTATCAACAAGTTGTCCAGAAAGCTTATCTGTATCTTGCATACAACTTAACGTCCATGCTCGAGCTAAATCCCCTCGGATCGACATGAATGCTGAGCCTGCCATTGTGGTTGCCTCTGAACCTGTTACAGCAAAGGAACAACATGCTCCTGCACCAGCTGGGGTCAACGATGGATTCTGAGAACAATTTTTGACCGAAAATCTAGGTTCAACCGATACTCGGGATGTTCAGTCCGAAAGAAAAGATTCCGATCATGGCAGATTTTGGTGGAGCATGAAGAATGTAAATAACCTTACGGAACAGATGGGGCATCTTACTCCTGCACAGAGAACTTGATATTGCTTGATAATATCTTACAGCTTTTGATGCCTCGATGTTTCCGACTACGTTACTCAAACTCATGTCTGTTACAGCAAATTGAATCGATGATGGTATATAGTTTAGGGTATAGGTTTAAGAGTTTAAGGGTTTAAGGTTTACTAATTTAGGGTTTTAGGTTGAGAGTTAAGGGTTAAGTTATTTTTTTATAAAGAATAGGGTCAAATTAAATAATATTTAAATAATGAGGGTTCAATAGAAATACAAAAATATGTGAGGTACTAAATATATAGTTTACCCTTATTAAATAAAATAAAATTTTAATATATATAAAAATAATTTAATTGAATTTTTTAAAATAATTATTAATTGTATGATGAGTCCTTAAAATTTTAAATCTTTATTAATTAATTAATGGTGTTCATCGGTGTTCATCATTAGTGGTGTTCATCGATGTTCGTCGCACGTGGTAGACCCATCCATTAATCTCATGGAAAATTCTACCACGTTAGACGAACACCGTTGAACATTATTAACGCTGAACATCGTTGAACACTATTAAATTGATTAATAAACATTAAAAATATCAAGGACTCAACATATAATTATAAATTATTTAAAATAAAATTTTAATAAAATTATTTTCCATTATATTATATTTTTTAAATTTTTTTAAATAATTTGATCAAATAATAACTTTAGTCAATTTAAAAAATGAAAAACCTAAACTCAAAATATAAAATTATAAACTATAAACCCTAAAACCTAAATCATAAAGCACAAACCATAAATCATGATGGTATGCACCAAACGGAATGAATATGTCGTGATTCGCTCGGTTTCCTTTCAGGTCCTTGCTGCTTCCGGAGCTGTTAAGCATGAGGAAATTGTCGAGCAAGCAAAGAAATTGTTTACCAAGTTATCATCGAATTCAACCACTGCTACTCAGTTGCGAAAGAACAAGCCAATTTTACTGGTTCTGTGATAGGGGTGATATTTTACTTAAATAGTTTTGAATTTTTTTATTTGATAATATTCACTTTCGATGGTTTGGAGTTTGGGGTTTATGATTTAGGGTTTTTAATTTATAAATTGACTAGGATTGGTATTTGATCCAATTATTTTAAAAAATAATATATATGAAAAATAATTTAATTAAAAATTCATTTTAAACAATTTATAATTATATGTTGAGTCCTTGAGATTTTTAATTTTTATTAATTAATTTAATGGGGTTCAGTGATGTTCAGCGGTGTTCGTCGAGCATGGTAGACTCATCCTAATCTCATTCTTGCATTTACCTTCATCCAACAATCTTAAAAATCTGTAAAATTTTTAAGTTTTACATAGTGTAAGAGTATCTTATATCGTGTGTGTATACATATATATATCATCTTTTACCAAGTGAAGCTTCCCTTGTTAAAAAATGACATGGAAAAAATTAATGAAGTTGATAGTTTTTATTAGTTAGGATCAAGGATGACGTAGTGAAAATAGCCTATGATATAATTCTTCTTTATATAAGGTTAGAATTCACTTATTGTGTAAAACTAAATTACTTTTATACCTTGTCTTTCTTTTTATGTGATAAATCTACACATTTCTTATTGTTAATTTCAGTCATTTTTCTTCTTCATTCAACTGCTCAAAAGAAAAATAAAGTTTTCAAGTTTTACATAGGGCAAGAGGATCTTATGTGATATATATATATATATATATATAATGTGGAGTTGATGAATTAGGTAAGGATGAAGAGAAAGAGCAATGGCGTGCAATGGGGAAATGGTGCAGTGTTGAGTGCCACCTTGCAAATACGACAGCCAATGGCTACACATTCATTCCATTGTGGATAGCAAAGATAAAAATGTCATTCAAAATCAAAGCATGAACAAAGGCAAAATACCCCAATTCCCGAGGAACTAAATTCCAAAACCAAATAGCAAATTTGTTAACCCCATATGCAAACAATTTCCACAGAATCCTTTGCTCAGTTTTTTTTTGAATTTTTGTTGCCCTCTTCAGTTATCTATTTTAATTAATTTAGATTGAATTGTGTCACACACCTAATGGTGGGTCTCTCAGCAAAGACTTTTTACATACACAATGTCTCAAACTCAATATCTGCTTGAGATTCGTGACATAATAATATTTAGATTGTTTGACTTTTACTAATTGATAGAGTGGTCAATTCTGTCTATTTTGTTTCATTTTATATAAGTTCAAATTTTGATACGAGAATGTAATATCTCTATTTAATTAAAAAATATTTAAATTGATTAGTATAAATCAGTGAAGAAATTAAGTTGATTGCCTGTATAATTTTTTATTTTTAAATTATTGATTAGAAATTTGTCATTTTTATTTAGAATTTGTTATCACTTGTGTGATTATTGTTTCGCACCATCGAAAAGCACTTGTGTGATTTTTATTTTTGAAAAAGAAAATCACTAGTAGTATATCTATTTCATGAAAACTTTTATGTATTTGTGTCTTTCATTTATTTAATATAAATCAACACACAAAAAGGTCATGGACGATGGTGAAAAATACACAAGTTATTGAAATTTAGTTGATGTATTTATCCATTTAATTTTTATTTTATTTATTCTATATTTAACCATACTATATACATTGATTTATCGATATTTAATATTGTTTTTTTTATTTTTTAATTTTTTAAAAATTAACTCATACAAAAAATTTCAATTCCACCCTCTTTGAGACCCAATTTAACTGTTGGACACCAATGGTACTATAGTTTGAGAGATGATCTCATACCTACTTGTGTTTCAGTTCTGTCTTCCATTATTATTTTTTGCAATTATTTGATTTCATCATGCCTTATCAACCTTTATTTATTTTTTTACTCTCTTTCTTTTTATTTGAAAATTTTATTATGAAAACTATTTTCATCATGTCATTTATGGTCATAACTACTAAAAATAATAATTTTATTTTTGTTATTTTTGTAGATAAATCTTTATTTTATATGTAAATATAGATCGAGTGGCTACTTAAAAATTAATTATGAATAGATTAAAGACATAAAGAAAATATAAGATCAATTTATTTTTAATATTGGGACCATAGATGACATAGTGAAAAGGATTCATATAATATCACCAATTTGATATATTGCTCCACGTCATAATCAAACAGTCAATTCTTTTGGAATATATTCTATATTTTATTAACTAATATTAAACCGTTCGATTGAATCAAAAATCAATAATCTGAATAGTTTGACTACTAAAACGATTTTTATAACATTGTGTTAAAACTAGGTGTGGGCAAAAAATTCGGTTACCCAGTCTCGGTCAGGTCCGGTGAATTTTTACTCGGAACTAGTTTTGGTGGGACCGAGACCAGATCCAAAATTTAGGTCCTGGTTGCAACCGGGACCGAGACTGGATTTTGATTTCCTGGATCCGATACTCGGTGGGTATCCGGTACTGGTTTGTTAGGACCAATTTAGTTGATGTTTTAGTGGATGTAGACTTAGAGTTCTTTAGTTTATTCTTTCTTTTATGTATGAATATTATGAGTATGACTCGTTTTAAGACTTCAACCTTCAAGCCTACAATATTTCGACTTTGTTATTTAATATTATATTTGGTGGTTGGAATTTTTTCCCATGCTGCTCAAATTTTCTTAATAATAGACCAATTGACCGAGTACCCAGTACTGGTACCGGTTTCCACTTTTACCAAGATCAATTCCTAAAATATGAGACACGGTCTAAATGGAACCGGACTAGTTCTAGTTTTTAAAAACCGGTGGCTATTAGAACCATAATTAATTCTAAACAAACTAACCGGGTACTCGGTCTTGCCCGTCCCTCGTTAAAACAATGTACAGACAAAATCACCCATTTGGGTATTTAGTTAATCTTTTATTTTTGAGAAGTCAAAAGCTCCAAGCATTTTGTTTGTACAGTTTTCTTGTTCTAAACCAAAGCCCTAAACAATGTTAAGATTCTCCACAACACTTGCTTTATTAATTGGTATTACTTGCTAATACCTACATCTCTAAACTCTACACTTGGCCTCTTACCATCAACCCTTTACTCTCTCAAATCATTTTCTTGTCATCTTTTTTTGGTTATTAAATTGTTGTTGTCTTTCCAAATAAACATGTCTATTTGTCTTAATATAAAATGAAGTTGCCTAAACTTGACATTGGTCTTAAATTATTTAGTGATGAAGAGACACTTAAGGACAAATGGTCTGGTTTTAACATTACCTAAACCAACTAGCTTTAGGGATTATTAATTAAATGAAAAGATAATAAAATGATTTGTTTAATTCATTATTTTCTTGCAGTTGTTAGCATCTCTCTTTGGATCCTATAGGTTTGTCTCTCATTTTAACTTCTAAGCACGTATAAAATATGTTAAAGAGAAAACCACCCACTAATTTTTCTCAATATTCTTCCTCTTTCTCCTCCATAGAATTCTTGGGGCTTCTAATTGTTTCTTTGAATTGGAATTGGAATCATTAAAAATTTATATAGTCCCTCTAGCAGCTACCCGGTCCTTCAATTTGATATAAAAAAATTGATTTTTATCGACGTTAATTGGAATCATAATATTGTGTATAAGATCATTTGAATTGGCATGACCGATACAATGTTTGGTTTAAACTAATCAATCAATAACTTTTTTTTAAATACCGATTATTATACTAAAAATATATATTGTTTTTTATATATAAATTTATATGTAAAATATAAATCTATTATTCCATATGTTAAAACGTTGAGTTTTAATGAGGTGTCTAAATATAGTTAAATAGGATAGATATTATCCACTTTTTCACTGAGACACTTGTTGTTTCTATTAACTCTTACTTATTTGCGATAGATAATTAAAATCATATTTTAGTCATATGGGTGGGTGCTTCAAATGAGAGATATTATGTTTAAACTTGGAGACAATATTATTAAAAAAGACCCCATAAAATTCGATTATATGCTATAAAACAAATGTGAAGGTAAAAAAAGCTACTATTATTCATCAGTATTGGAATAAAATTATTCTACAAGCGTAGTTATTTTAAGGTTTAAAAAATTGTGTTACGGTTTAAGTTATAAGATTTAGAATGTAAGGTTTATAGTTTATAATTTAAAATTTAAATTATATAGAATTTAGGGTTAAGTATTTAAATTTTAGAATTTAAAAATTCAAATCATCATACTCGTGCAATTTGCAATTTCAAATAATAAAAGAACATTTTATTTAAACCTTCTTCTATATTATTGCAACAAATTAATCGGATTTTCTTCAAGTATGTTATAAGAATTGGGTGTAGCCAAAAAAAAATGTCTTCATTTTGAGATAGAAGACCATAACCATTGAAACAAGAGTATCCCACAACACATATGCTTAGAATTGGGAGTTTAATTATTACAATAATCATCAACACATGGACCCGACATGTAGCAGCTAACTTGTCCGAAATACTAACTCCATAAACACAGCAAACCTCGTGATTTTGTGTGTCAAAAAATAAGAGAACTTCTCCATCCAATGGACCACACAAGAACACAACCTCAAGAACAGTTTTTTTAACCCAACTTTGTCTTCCCCAAGAAATCACCATGGAGGAACACAATTCACAAGAAAAATATTACTATTACACCATTTCCTTTGCACGCTTAGGCTTAGCTATAAAACAGCCAAAATTACAGTGTCTCGAGACATCGACATCCCCATGCAACAACAGTCCAAAACACTAAAACAACCGCCGGTTTTCTTCATTTATCTTTTTTTTTTTGTGATAATTAACAAACTATTGTACTAGGAAAATGACAGGGGAAAAAGGGTGAAGAGAGGAGTATCACCGGCGGTGATTTCCCGGTGTATCGGATTCTGACGACGAGGATGGCGATGACAGTAAGCAAACAACAATGTCGGCGAAAGCAGTAACGATGAACTTGTGGGTGTTTTCTGGGTTTAAAGTAAGGTAACAAAGGAGCAGTTCATGCAAGAACTCCCAGTCCTTGTTCACATCGGTTAAGTTCCTCGCTTCGATCATTTCCTGCATCGAAACCCGGAAATCTTTGTACGGGTCCGGCGAGTATTTCTTCACCGCAACGCCTCCATCCACCGCCGCCGCTGTTTTGGTCTCGGGTTCGGGCCTTGTATCGGGTGACTCGATGATGGAGTTGGACCGGCCCGGCGAAGAGAAGAAAAAACGCTGGGAAGCGAATACGGTGGCGAAATCTGGAGTCGAGTCGGGGTCGGACTCGGACTCGGAGTAGTCGGTGGTACGAGTGGAGGGTGTCAAAAAGGACTTGTTGGAGGTTGAAACCGATGAAGAAGAAGAGAGTTCGCAGAGTGGGTTGAAGTTTTTAAAGGCATCCATTGATTCATCCATTGATTTAAGGTTTGTGAAGCAGAGAGGGAAGAATTTGGAGAACATATTCGCCATTTTTCGTAATCTGAGAAAGTTTGAGATTGTTGAAAAAGAAAACCAGAAAGTGAAAGAGAAAATGGTAGCAGTGTGGGGTTTTAATGGGTTAAAAAGGAACCCGGTCTGGGCTAAGAGAGCGCAACAAAGATTTTCTTTTTGCTGTTACTATTGAGCTGCAGTCACTTTTTGTGCTTATTTTTCTATTATAATCATTTGTATGTAATTTACTGATCAATTAATTTAAATTAAATATATATAAATTTATTATATTATAATTCTTTTAATTTATTTTGTTCTATTCGCACTATAAATAGTGCCTAATGCCTTATTCTGTTAAATTAAGTTATAATTATTGAGCGAAAAAAGTAATGATTTGCTTTGGAAATGTTATAAGAATATCGTAATTGTGAATTGTAAATTTGTGTGTATATGAGGCGAAATTATTTTATGTTTTGGATTTTTCACGAAATCAGCTATGATCTTAGTTAATATAAATCATTTTTATTATTTTTTATATATTAATCCACTCAAATGATATTTTAAATATATATATATTTTAAAATATGAGTGAATATTAACCTAGTAAAAAAATTACATGATGTGATGACGTGAATTCATAATATATATATATATATATATATATATATATATTGAATAAGTTTATAATATATTTTGTGTACATGACTGAAAGTATTTTGAGTTTGAAATTAGATGATTTGTTACGAGTTTTAAATCGATTGATATCGTTGCTGCTACAATAATTTTAATAACAAATAAAATTTAAAAATCTTAAAGAACTTTTGTCCAACTATTTTTGTTGTTGTCATTTCGGTTCTCTAGGACTTTGTCCTGACTAATTTTGACCGATTCGCGTCGGACACCTGGTTTTGATGGGTGAGTCTCTTAGTTGAAATTTTCTGCATACACAAGATCTTGAACTCTAAATCTGCTTAAGCAATACTAAAATACTTTGATAGGACCCCAAATATTGAAGCTTTATAATGCTAACAAATGTTCAAGCACTTTATATACTTAGGGTTTCATATCCTACCGTATAAGCTAACAACCAGTCAATGCAAAAAAATGGTCTCATCTAAATTGTTTGTTTCTTGCCAATCGATTTTAACTCGATTAAAATTATTATTAGTACATTAAATAGAAAGACATAATATTAAATATACTTAAATTCTATTATATCAAAACTATACAAGAAAGAAATCATTGAGCTAAAATGGCTCATCCAGGTCTCATATTTTCCCTTCTCAAGATGATCTTCAATTACCATATTTTCCCATCAATAATTTTTCAATGGAGGTTATAATAACTAGAAAATCAAGTGATGAATAATGAGTTCATATCGATTCGTTTTGATCAGTTTTTTTGATTTTTTAAATTATTTACGATAATTCAATTCAGTTCTATTCTCATTTTAATATATTGAATGTGTGTTTTGATTTATTAGACTCTATTTATGGTTATGATATTATTTGATAAAGTTTCAAAGTATTTTTCATAAATTATATTTCTAAAATATAAATTCTAAATAAATAAAAACAATTAGTAATTCTTATTTAGAATTCTTAAGTTAATTTTATGGAAAAATATTTAATGCATGTTGTTGTAATTTTTTAGTTTACACAAGTATTTTTATTTTAAGGTTTAGAAGTTTAGTTTAGGTTTGAATGTTAGATCTTTATATTTTAGGGTATGAAATTTAGAGTTTAGAATTTAGGAATTTAAGGTTAAGTTTTAGATTTTAGATTTTAAATCTTAAATATACATGCTTGTGGGAAAAAATTCTACACTATCTAGGGGTGCGCAAAATTACCCGACCCGATTGACCCATTCCAAATACCCGATGACCCGAATCAAATTAGTCGGGTAATACCATAAATTTTTTTCCGGGTCGGGTACCCGGCCCGGTATTTATCCCAGGTATTCGGGTCGGGCTTGGGTCGAACAATCGGTCCCAGTCGGGTACCTGACGACCCGATTATATATATATATATTATATTTTAATTTTAATTATAATTATAATTGTAATATATATTATATTTTATTATTTTTAATTAAAAAATAAATGAGTAATAAATCTGATATCCAATTACCCATCCCGACTTTTTCAGTTTTCCCCCAAACTTCAATTCAAAATCCCTAATCTAGGCAGTAGCACCACCTGTCGCGACGGTCCTCCACGGCTCCACCTCCCTCTCGCCGTCAGTCCTCTCGTCGTTGCCGGCTCCACCAGTCCCAACTTCCCGGTCCGTCGTTCGCCCTCGTCGCTCGAAAGTTCCAGACTTTCAGTCGAGCAGTCCCCTCTCTAGGCAGCCGCTCTCTATCGTTGTTCGAAAGTTCCAGTCGAGCAGTCGCCGCTCGCCGCTATTCCGTCGTTTGCAGAAGCCTACAGAAGGTCGAGACACCACCTGCTTTTCTTGATTTTTTTTATCCTCAAATGATTCAGATTGAGTAATTTAAGTTGAGTAATTTAGATTGATTCAGACGCCAAATCTATCAGTCTATGCATGATACAGATTGAGTAATTTAGGTTTAGCAGCTCATGTTTTTCTTAATTTTTTTATCCTCAATGAATGAATTTCTTGTTTGAATGCGTATGGAATATGGATATATTAAGTTTGAATGTGTATGCAGTGCCAGTGGCACTAAGTTTAAATGCTTGAATGCTTGAATGTGACACTAAGTTTGAATGCTTGAATGGATATATACAGTCTACCACTATGCACACGCTAAGTTTGAATGCTTGGATGTGACACTAAGTTTGAATTTCTTGCTTGAATGCATATGCAGAGATAAACATTCATGTATTTTGTTTATATTAAAATATTAACTTATTTTAATCTACATAGAATAATAATCGTATATATTAAGTTTGTGAATTACTTGAGATAAACATTAAAACACTCATGTTCTAAAATTTCATATTAAGTTTGAATACGTATGCACACACTAAATTTGAATATATTAAGTTTGAAATAGAGAGAATATAATTTGCATTAATTTAGTAATACATGCTTGAAGTTTGAATATAATTTATAGTTTATTACAACTTTATTGAATATAGTTGTAAAGAGTATCACATTTTCTATATATACGTATCCACTCATGTTCCTCTTCATTAATTAAGTTTGCATTCAATTACATCTAAAATTTCACAATGTAATTCATCTTTTGAAAGTTTGAATATAGTTTATAGTTTATTACAACTTTATTGAATTATGTTTGTTTAACACTAAGATTTTAGTTTTACAACTTTTAGGCAATGTGATTTCCCTTTTCATTAGTCACTTTATGTTTGTATAGTTTATTACAACTTTATTAAATTATGTTTGATTAACACTAAGACTTTTTTTTTTACACGAAGTAAAGGAAGTTATGTTTTTACCTTGGCATCATGATTCATAAAGCATGGCATATTCATGCATAATCCATGGAGTCTTTGCTTGAATATGAGTCTTATTGGGCTGATTTAGAATTCTAAAGAGAACAAAGTTGTTAAAATAAAATGTCGATCGAATTGGTAAAATTTGGGACATTTTGGAAAACTTCTGTTTTGTTGTTTCACTTGTTTCACTTGTTATGTTGTTTCACTTTTTTGTTACTTACAAATTTATAATTTCATCTTCTTCTTGTCAGATATGTCGATGACTGGAGAAAATGTTGATGTGACTCTATCTTCCTCAACTGAGTCACCTAAAGAACATGAAAAGAATGAAGAGACTCCAACAAGTAGAACTGAAAGCAAAAAAAGGATGGGAAAGAAGCCTGTTGAAGCTTCACCAACTAAAGGAGGTAAAAGGAAAAAAAACTTCTATTGCTTGGGATTATTTTAAAGCAATTGTTGGTGATAAAGACCGGGCTGAATGCATTTATTCCGCTACAAAGATATCTTGTTCAACTGTCAATGGAACCAATGCCATAAAGCGTCACACGAATCGGTGCAAGAAAACTCCTTTTACCTTGGACAAAAAACAAACAATCTTAAATTTTGAGTCAAAGACAAAGTGCAACACAGATGTGATAATAGAAACAATTAGTGTTCTTAAACTTTGGCGTTTTGATTAAGAGCAGATTAGACAAGCACTCGCTAAAATGGTGGTTATGGATTAGTTGTCATTTAATTTTGTTGAACGTGAATGATTTCGTATGTTTTGCAAAGTTGCTATTCCTGACTTTGTTCCTCCTTCACGTGGTACTATTACAAGAGATTGCTATGCTTTTTTTATTGAAAAAAAAAGAAAAAGTTGAAGAACTTCTTCAATAATTTATCCTCTAGGGTATGTCTTACGACAGAAACGTGTACATCTGCTCAGAACTTGTCGTATATGTACCTTAATGCCCACTTTATAAATGATGCTTGGAAGTTGCATAAGAATATTATCAATTTTTGTCCAATTACCGGTCATCCTGGAGAGCTTATTGGTAGGGCAGTTAAAAAGTACTTACAAGAGTGGGATCTTAAGAAGATCTTGACGATGACATTTGATAATGCTAGTTCTAATGATCTAGCAATCAAGTATTTAAAGAAAATTCTGAACTTGTGGGATGGAAGTGTGTTGAATGGTGAATTTTTGCTTATGAGATGTGCTGCACATATTCTGAATTTGGTTGTTAAAGAGGGGCTGAAAGATGTTGATGCTTCTATTACAAGAGTTCGTGCTGCTGTGAAGTACGTGAGGTCCTCTCCTGCAAGACTTCAAAATTTCCAATCTTCTGTCAAAGAGTAGAATATAGATAGTAAAGCTCTTGTTTGCTTGGATATTGAAACAAGGTGAAATTCTACCTATTCCATGCTCAAAAGTGCTTTAGTGTTTAAGAAAACATTTAGAAATTTGAAAACTAAGTACCTTCCTTACAACAATGAGCTTAAGAAGGTTGGTGGTAGGGGTGGACAAAATTACCTGACCCGATTGACCCGGGCTAAATACATGTTGACCCAAATCAAATTAGTCGGGTAATACCCCGAATTTATTTTTTTAAGGTTGGGTACCCGACCTGGTATTTATCCCAGGTACTCGGGTCGGGCCTGAGCTAAAATATCGATCTCAGTCGGGTATCCGACAACCCGATTATATATATATATCGTTATTATATTTTAATTTTAATTATAATATATATTATATTTTTTTATTTTTAATTAAAAAATAAATGGGTAATAAATGTGATATCCAATTACCCATCCTGACTTTTTCAGTTTTCCCCCAAATTTCAATTCGAAATACCTAATCTAGGTTGTAGCACCACCTGCCGTGATGGTCCTCCACGACTCCACCTCCCTCTCGTCGTCAATTATTTTGTCGTCGTCGGCTCCACCAGTCCCCACTCCCCGGTCTGTCGTTCGCCCTCGCCGTTCAAAAGTTCTAGACTTCCAGTCGAGGAGTCCCCTATCTAGGCAGCCGCTCTCTATCGTTGTTTGAAAGTTCCAGTCGAGCAGCCGACGCCCGCCGCCGGTCTGTCGTTTGCAGAAGCCTTGTAACACCCGGGTTTGGAGGCCGGGAGAAAATAATATTAAAATATTGTTTCGGGTTTCAGTTTTTATAATTAAAATAATAAATTAATATTTGGGCTTCGTATTTTCAAAACGAATTATTTTATGTTGGACTTAAGTTGTTTTGGAATCAATTTCATGGATTTTAAACATGGATGAGATATGTCATCTCATTAATGGCAAAGGTGTAATTAAAAGGGTCTCCCATTTTTAAAATCCCTTTAATTTAAAAGACCACTTTAATTCCCATCTTCATCTTCTTCTTTCCTCTCCTTCACACCAAAAACCCACTCCCTCTCCAAATCTACATTCTTTCATCCCCATGCTCTTTGTTGGTGATTTTTGAAAGGTAAAACCGTTTCTAACTTGTCCTCCTCTTCCTCTTTAAGATGATACCTTTAATTTTCATAATGCTCATAGATTTTGAAGTTTAGGGTTTTGAGTTTTTAGGATAAAAATGCAAACTTTAATGTCTTTAATTTGAGCTTTCAATTTGTTGAAGTTATATATGTTGTTTACTACCCATAAGACCCAACATAGATGATTTTTACATGATTTTATACATATTCCCGAATTTGGGTAAAAATGAGTTTTTTGAAGGGTTTTGGGTGAGTTTTGGGGGTTGTTTTAGGTGGGAATTGATAGCCCAATGGTAGTGCTATGGTTAGGGGTTGATTTGGGGTCATTTGTGGGTGCAACGGGTGTTGGAAACATGGATTTTGGAAGGGGTATGTGGGCTGTCCGAAATTGCAAAGTATGGGGTTTGGTCATGGCTTGCAACGTTGTAAATTGAATTTGAATTGTGTTCCGGGTTGGTCTTTTGATGTTGGGCTGATTTGGAATTGTTTGAAATGTGTTTGAGGTTGTTTAGAAGCGGGAATTCGTGTTGGAAAAGCTTCGGGAAGAAATCTGGAAATTTGAGGGAGGTTGCTTGCTTGGCTTGGAGCTTGGAAGCTTAGGTGAGTGGTTAAATATTTTTAAAATGGTTTTGAGTATTTGGTTCAAGCATGTGACCCTAGGATGGGCTTGGTAAACCCACCTAGAGTTGGGATTAGAGTGGTAGCCTAATCCCAAGCTTTGATTTAGAGACTTTGGTTGCACTCTTTAATGGTTGTATATGCCTCGTGTTAAATTGTGATGGTGTTGATTATATATATGTTGTATACATGTATGTTGAGGCATGTTGGATGCATTGTTATATGCATGATGATGATAGATGTGATATGGTTATACACATGTGCAAAATATGATGTGATATGTTTGATAATAATGTACATGTGGTGTTGTCATGTGAAATGAGATTATGAGGTGATTGCTTGATCCGAGGATCATGGTGAGTACATGCTAGGCATGGAAATGTGGTTTGCGCATGACGGTGAGTCATGGTGAGTACGTGCTAAGCACGAAAGTTGTTAATAAATGATATTGTGGAATGTGTTAGTATTGGCACTAGTATGCTTGGGTACAAATGATCGATCATTAGGATGTTAGTGTGTACACATGAGTCAAAATTCGCGCGTGGCCTTGGTGGCGTTGAGTCATCAAGGAGGAGTACGGGTACGCCCGGAAATTGTATTTATATTAGTCGATGATGAGTGGAATCCCATCGACGGGGCGTGAGGATGAGTGGAATCCCCTCCGCGTGAAATGAGGCGTGAGGATGAGTGGAATCCCCTCCGCGTGAACGGTGATGAGTGTAATCCCACCGTCAGGTAATGGTTGTGTTGTTGGATGTGAGTTCCAACGGTTATCTGTGTATTCGAGTCATAGCTAGGTGCCAATACGGATTGTGGTTTATGATGCCAATATGTGATTAATTGTGAGCCAATGTGATTTGGGATGTGTTGCTAACATAGTTTAATATATGTGATTTCATATGTTGCGGATTTAAACATGTTGAGCATGACATGATATTGAATATATGTTCATGCATCATTTATAATTATGGCTCGTGTGGATCGGAGGTAAGATCATGCATTTAATCATGGTTGTAGCTCGTGCTTGGACCCTGCATTGTCGAAGGTTTGTTTTACGAGCTTACCCTCACTAAGCTTTTATGCTTACGCTCTCTTTTGTTCGACAATGCAGATCAATGGCTAGTGGGTGGCAAGGGCAAGGAAGGGCCTCCAAGTGTTGCTTACGGTTAGCTCAAGTATGATAGTTAAATTTAAAGATTGTAATAGTAAAGCAATGGGATAGGTGTCGTGTTATGATGTTTTGGATCATGTTGCTATGGATGTTGTCTTGGAGCATGTTGGTCTCCTCGTTCGTGCATGTTAATTTATCTTTTGGGATGCATGCTATGCTTAAAATCATGTTAGTTCTTTGCTATCTAGAATTGCCTAAGTGTTGGGTGTGTTAAAGTTTAATATCTCTAATGATATGTATGAATGCGTGGCTTGTGATGTTGTGCCTTAGTGTTTAGCCTTGTTATGATGATGCTTATGCATGCTTGTATGTTGGTTTGCCTTAGGTTTAATTATTAGAGTGTTGCTGGGTGTTTGGGTGGTGTTTTGGGGCACCCTTGTGCCTTAAAACAGCCAAACGGAGTTTGCAGACAGGGGGCGTATCGAAACGGGCCACCCTGTTTCGATACGGTCTCTTTGCTTTTGGCCAGCTGTTTCGAAACGGATAGGGGCTGTTTCGGTACGTTTTTGCTACTGGAATTTTGAGAAATTGACGAGATATAAGCGTACCGAAACGGGTCCTCGGTGTTCCGAAACGGTCAAATCTCGTTGACCACGAGATGTTGACCGTTAGGGTCGTTTCGATACGGGTCACCCCTGTTTCGAAACGGTCTCCCTAGGGTTGACCCTGGCCTGTTGACTAAGTCAAGGCGTATCGAAACACCCTAAGGGCGTTTCGATACGGCCTGCTGTAAAGGGCTAAAATGAGCTGTTTAATGTATCGTTTGATTGGTCGATGTTAAATTGTTTGCATATTCCGCTGTTGTGCTTCACATAGGATTTAATTATGCCTATAGATAAGATAAAGTAAAAAGGAAATTTTCTGGGTCGTTAACCGAGGGGGAACCTTAACGGGTTTCGCTTCGGTTTTCCCCGTGTGGCCCACTCGGATCGGTCATCCGACCAGACCGGGACGAGGGGGTTACAAGCCTGCAGAAGGTCAAGACACCACCTGCTTTTCTTGATTTTTTTATCCTCAATGATTCAGATTGAGTAATTTAGATTGAGTAATTTAGGTTGAGTAATTTAGATTGATTCAGACGCCAAATCTATCAGTCTATGTATGATTCAGACCGAGTAATTTAAGTTTAGTAGTTCATGCCTTTCTTGATTTTTATATCCCCAATGAATGAATTTCTTGTTTGAATGCGTATGGAATATGGATATATTAAGTTTGAATGTGTATGCACTGCCAGTGACACTAAGTTTGAATGCTTGAATGTGACACTAAGTTTGAATGATTGAATGCTTGAATGCTTGAATGGATATATTCAGCCTGCCACTATGCACACACTAAGTTTGAATGCTCTAATGTGACACTAAGCTTGAATTTCTTGCTTGAATGCATATGCAGAGATAAACATCCATGTATTTTGTTATATTAAAATATTAACTTATTTTAATTTACATAGATTAATAATCGTATATATTAAGTTTGTGAATTACTTGAGATAAACATTAAGACACTCATATTCTAAAATTTCCAGATTAAGTTTGAATACGTATGCACACACTAAGTTTGAATATATTAAGTTTGAAATAGAGGGAATATAACTTGCATTAATTTAGTAATCCATGCTTGAAGTTTGAATATAGTTTATAGTTTATTACAATTTTATTGAATATAGTTGTAAAGAATATCACATTTTTTATATATACGTATCCACTCATGTTCCTCTACATTAATTAAGTTTGCATTCAATTACATATAAAATTTCACCATGTAATTCATATTTTGGAAGTTTGAATATAGTTTATAGTTTAATACAACTTTATTGAATTATGTTTGATTAACAATTTAATACTAAGACTTTAGTTTTACAACAACATTTAGGCAACATGATTTCCCTTTTCTTTAGTCACTTTATGTTTGCATAGTTTATTACAACTTTATTGAATTATATTTGATTAACACTAAGACTTTAGTTTTACACGAAAAAAGAAAGTTATGTTTTTCACCTTGGCATCATGATTCATGAAACATGACATATTCATGCAAAATCTATGGAGTCTTTGCTTGAATATGAGTCTTATTGGGCTGATTTAGAATTCTAAAGAGAAAAAAGTTGTTAAAATAAGATGTCAATCGAATTGGTAAACTTTGGGACTATTTTAAAAAACTTGTGTTCTGTTGTTTCACTTGTTATGTTGTTTCACTTTTGTGTTACTTACAATTTTATAATTTCATCTTCTCCTTTTCAGATATGTCGATGACTTGAGAAAATGTTGATGCGACTCTATCTTCCTCTATCTTCTTCAACTGAGTCACTTAAAGAACATAAAAAGATTGACGAGACTCCAACAAGTGCAACTAAAACAAAAAAAAAGAAGGGAAAAAACCTATTGAAGCTTCACCAACTAAAGGAGGTAAAAGAAAAAAAAACTTCTACTGCTTGGGATCATTTTAAAGCAATTGTTGGTTATAAAAACTAGGCTGAATGCATTTATTGCGCTGCAAAGATATCTTGTTCAACTGCCAATGGAACTAATGCCATGAAGTGTCACACGAATCGATGCAAGAAAGCTCCTTTTAACTTGGACAAAAAACAAACAATCTTAGATTTTCAGTCCAAGACAAAGTGCAACACAAATGGGACAATAGAAACAATTAGTGTTCCTAAACTTTGGCATTTTAATCAAGAGCAGATTAAACAAGTACTCGCTAAAATGGTGGTTATGGATGAGTTGCCATTTAGTTTTGTTGAACGTGAAGGATTTCATATGTTTTGCAAAGTTGTTATTCCTGACTTTGTTCCTCCTTCACGTGGTACTATTACAAGAGATCGCTATGCTCTTTTTATTGTAAAAAGGAAAACGCTGAAGAACTTCTTCAATAATTTATCTTTTAGGGTATGTCTTACGACAGACACATAGACATCTGCTCAGAACTTGTCGTATATGTGCCTTACTGCACACTTTATAGATGATGCTTGGAAGTTGCATAAGAAGATTATCAACTTTTGTCCAATTACCGGTCATTCTGGAGAGCTTATTGGTAGGATAGTTGAAAAGTGCTTACATAAGTGGGATCTTAAGAAGATCTTAACGGTGACATTTGATAATGCTAGTTCTAATGATCTAGCAATCAAGTATTTAAAGCAGATTCTGAACTTGTGGGATGGAAGTGTGTTGAATGGTGAATTTTTGCATATGATATGTGCTGCACATATTTTGAATTTGGTTGTTAAAGATGGACTAAAAGATGTTGATGCTTCTGTTACGATAGTTCGTGCTGTTGTGAAGTACGTGAAGTCCTCTCCTGCAAGACTTCAAAATTTTCAATCTTGTGTCAAAGAGGAGAATATAGATATAAAAGCTCTTGTTTGCTTGTATGTTGAAACAAGGTGGAATTCCACATATTCCATGCTCAAAAGTGCTTTAGTGTTTAAGAAAGCATTTAGAAATTTGAAAACTAGGTACCTTCCTTACACAAAGAAGCTTAGAAAGGTTGGTGGTGCTTTTGATGATGAAGATTGGGATAAATTTTTTTCATTCTTGCATTTTCTTGAGATATTTTATGAGGCTACATTGAGCTTCTCTGGATCAAGGTATGTGACTGGTAATACTTTTGTGGAACAATTATATAATATTGGGTATACAATTAATCTTTATGTTGATGACTTGCAATCGAGAGTGATGGGCTTAGAAGCATGGCACGCCAAATGAAGTTGAAGTTTGATAAATATTGGGCGAATGTTAACAATTTGAATGTGTTGATGTTCATTGCTTTAGTTCTTGACACTAGGCATAAGTTAAGACATGTTGAGTGGATCGTTCGTCGTTCTTATGATCCTAGCAATTCTTATGTTTTGTGTCAACGGATTAAAGATGTTTTGACATCATTGTTTAATTTTTATACTTCTATGCAACCTTCGTCAACACAAAAGACACCTTGCCCTGTAAATTCTACTTCTAGTGGTCAAGATGGTGATGGAGGAATAAGAAAGTTAAAAGGAACAAATTTGAGAAAAGTCTATGTGACCGATATTAAATTTACTGATACTTTTGAAACAATGACTGAGCTAGGCAAATATTTGGGGGATAAATGTGCTCATGAGAGTGATGATTTTGATATCTTAGTTTGGTGGTCTATGCAAACAAACAACTATCCAATTCTTATGAGATTGGCACGTGATGTTCTTGCAATTTCAGTTTTTACCGTTGCTTCAGAGTCCGCTTCTACCACAAGAGGATGTGTTCTTGATTCATTTCGCACGTTTTTGACTCCTAAATTGGTGGAAGCGCTTATTTGCACTTAAGATTGGATTCATACTTCTCATGACCCTATTGTAATAGAGGAGAATTTGCTATCATTGGAGAATATAGAAAAAGATTTATTTTCGATTTCAAGTTTAGATATTTAAATATTTATGTTTGAAAACACACATGATACATTGACATTGTATACATGAAATATTATGCAGAGATGGAAGATTGACATTGGAGCAACTAACAATTGTGATTGATGAGACAACTGAAGTTTCAGAGACCACACTCGAAGTGTCCTAGACTTTGGTAAGCAATAAATTCTATAGTATATTGTTTGAACTCTTTTGAGTTTTGACAAGAATAAACATGCTTATATTTCAGGACAAATTCAAATGTTGAATATAATTAATAAATGATTAGATTACTATTTTACATTTGTGTTATTTTACTTTACTTTGATTTGAATAGTGTTATAAATAATACTTAATAGTTGATACTTGATATGATGTTGGCAACATGTTGGATTTCAATCTCAACTATTTGAATATATATTATTTTTATTTTACGCGTTTTTTGTGAAAATTCATTCTTTTGTGCTATTTTACAGGAGCTTGGAAAGCATTTCGAAGGATCCAAGAAGCTTTGAATTTGATATCATGTTATTGTGTTTAAACTTTAAACGTTTAAATTAAAAACTTAGATTTGTGTGTTTGAAAACTTGTTTAGGATTATGGATTTTAATGTTGTTTGTGTTTTTTAGGATTATTGACTTGAATGTTGTTTGTGTTTGATAATTCGAATATTAAACTCTATGTTGGGATTATATAATTCGAACTTTTCTTTTTTTAGGTATATATTAAAAAAAACTGGCGGGTACCCGGATGTGACTCGGGTACCCAGATAAGATGGGTTGGGACACAAGTCGTTATTTGAGGTACCCCAATGAACCAGGTACCCGAAACTCGATACCCAATAATTCCCACCCCTAGTTGGTGGTGCTCCTAATGATGAAGATTGGAATAAAATTTTTTCATTCTTGCCTTTCCTTGAGATATTTTCTGAGACTACATTGAGCTTCTCTGGATCAAGGTATGTGACTGATAATACCTTTGTGGAACAAATATATGATATTGGGTATACAATTAATCGTTATGTTGATGACTTGCAATCGAGTGATGGGCTTAGGAGCATGACACACCAAATGAAGTTGAAGTTTGATAAATATTGGGCGAATGATAACAATTTAAATGTGTTGATGTTCATTACTTTAGTTCTTGACCCTAGGCATAAGTTAAGATATGTTGAGTGGATCGTTCGTCGTTCTTATGGTACTAGCAATTCTTATGTCTTGTGTCAACGGGTTAAAGATGTTTTGACATCGTTGTTTGATTTTTATGCTTCTATGCAATCTTCGTCAACACAAAAGACACCTTGTTTTGTAAATCCTACTTCTAGTGGTCAAGATGGTGAGAGAAGAATAAAGAAGTTAAAAGGAACAAATTTAGGAAATGACTATGTGATCGAGATTGAATCTGTTGATACTTTTGAAACAATGGCTGAGCTAGACAGATATTTGGGGGATAAATGTGCTCGTGAGCAGGGGCGGAACTAGAAATTTGTAAAAGAGGGGACCAAAATGAGACTAAAAATTTTGAAGGAGGCTAAAATAAAATTTTATAAAAATTAAAGGATTAATACACTGATTTTACCTTTTTTTTCTTAAAGAAATTAGTAAATTGGCGGGGGCCATATCCCCGTAGTCCCCCATGATGTTCCGCCATTGCTCGTGAGAGTGATGATTTTGATATTTTGATTTGGTGGTCTATGCAAACAAACAACTATCTAATTCTTATGAGATTGGCACGTGATGTTCTTGCAATTTCAGTTTCTACCGTTGCTTTGGAGTCCGCTTTTAGCATAGGAGGATGTATTCTTGATTCATTCCACACGTCTTTGACTCCTAGATTGTGGAAACGCTTATTTACACTTAAGATTGGATTCGTTCTTCTCATAACCCTATTGTAATAGAGGAGAACTTGTTAGCATTAAAGAATATAGAAAAATGTTTGTTTTCGATTTCAAGTTTAGATATTTAAATATTTATGTTTGAAAACACACATGATACATTGACATTGTATACATAAAATTTGTTATGCGGAGATGGAAGATTTAACATTGGAGCAACCAACAATTGTCATTGATGAGACAATTGAAGTTTAAGAGACCACACTTGAAGTGTCCTAGACTTTGGTAAGCAATAAATTTTATAATATATTGTTTGAACTCTTTTGAGTTTTGACAAGAATAAACATGCTTATATTTTAAGATAAATTCAAATGTTGAATATAATTAATAAATGATTAGATTAATATGTTGCATTTGTTTTATTTTACTTTACTTTGATTTGAATAGTATTATAAATAATACTTAATAGTTGATACTTGATATGATGTTGGCAATATGTTGGATTTTGATCTCAACTATTTGAATATATCTTATTTTTCTTTTACGTATTTTTTGTGAAAATTTATTCTTTTGTGCTATTTTACAGGAGCTTGAAAAGCATTTCGAAGAATTCAAGAAGCTTTGAATTTGATATCATGTTATTGTGTTTAAACTTTAAACGTTTAAGTTAAAAATTTAGATTTGTGTGTTTGAAACATGTTTAGGATTATGGATTTTAATGTTGTTTGTGTTTTTTAAAGATTATTGACTTTAATGTTGTTTGGTTTGATAATTCGAATATTAAATTCTATGTTGGGATTATATAATTCGAACTTTTCTTTTTTAGGTATATATTAAAAAAAATTGGAGGGTACCCGGGTGTGTCGGGTATCCGAGTCTCGAGGGTACCGGATAAGATGGGCCGGGACACGAGCCGTTATTTGAGGTACCCGAAACCCGGGTACCCTACAATTCCCACCCCTAACACTATCTGTGCATCAAATATTAACCTTAATTTTATTATTATAAGGCTTAAGTGCCAAATAAGTGCCCAAAGTATATATTTTTTCCAATTAGGTGCCTAAACTATTTTCGGGCCAAATAGGTGCCTGACGTTTTCAACGTTACTCATATAGGTGCCTGTCGTCAAAGTCGATTAATTTTTACCGTTAAATGTCATGTGTCACCTTCTGAAAAATTTAAAATTATATCAAAAATGAATAAAATTAATAATTTTCAGAAAATCCAAAATCCTTAACTCCCCAAAACTTAAATCCTGATTTGGGCCAATTCCGCCGCCGATTGCCACGCCGCTGTCTACCACATCGGTCGTTGGACTATATCGACCATTTTTCCTACCACCCCATTGCCGGAAATTGACCAACGCCGCACGAATCGACGAAATTGTCGAATCGTTCTTTCGAACGGCATCAGGAGGGGCGACGAATGGTGTGTGGGGTTGTTCGGCGAGGGGAGGGCACTTCATTCCGTCGCCGGTAACGCGGCTGGCGATGGCAAGAGTGGTCGAATTTGAGAGGTTTAGGGATTTGGGGATTATTTTAAGAAAATTTGAAAATTAATTATAAACACCTATTTGGCACGGAATGAAACGTTAGGCAACTATTTAGCCCAAAAAATAATTTAAACACCTAATTAAAAGAAAAAGGTATACTTTGCACATTTATTTACCACTTAAGCCTTATTATAAACACACCATACTATTTTTACATTATAAAGAAATGGAAGATAATTATAAACTAAACAAAAAACGAACACACTCTGATTTGAAAAAATTTAAAACATATTATTCATAAGTTATACAAACACTCCGACTCAATTTGATTTTCAATTTTCTCGATTCTTTTTGTTCAGCCGTATTCAATGAAACTGTTAAACCAACACTTAAGAGTCGTGTGGTGTGAAACTTGATGTCTCTTATATAAAATATTAAAACTGAGTTTTTGTGAATGAAAAATAATATTGAAGGAGTTTTGATTTCCCTAATTCATCGCAACTCAATTTCGAATATAATAAAAATTTATATTACTAATAAACTTAAAGAGATCTCAAATACAAAAGAAACCAACCATAAAATATTCAAAAAAAAAAAAACTAAAAAAACTAGAAATTCATTGTTACAAGTTATAAGATGGTATGCTACATAAATGACAACTAAATTAAGTAGATGTTCTTTTTTTTTTGAACGACTAAATTAAGTAGATGTTCTAACATGACCATTGATCTATTGATTTTTTTAATTAAATCACTTAATTATTTAAATAATATTAATTAAGTTATTTCCTGTTAAAATATAATAAAAAAAGTGATATGACAGTTAACTATAGTCAAATAGGGATAAAATGTGTAAAATAGAAATTTCTGTTAACTATTATGTCACCTTATCCGTTAAATTTTAACAACATATAACCTAATTGATATCATTTTAAAAAACTAAATAACCTAATTCATAAAATTAATATATCAATGACCATATTAGAACTTCAATCATAATTAGGTGTCATTTATATACTTTACACATTATAAGATGACATAAAGCAAAAAAAAATCTTAAACTTTTGACTGAATAGTCACTTTGCTCTCTATTTTTTTGGAGCAATTCAACCCTTAACATTTTATTTTGGGGTCAAAATAATCTCTCCGCGGATGAAAATTGTTAGCCAATTAACGGTACATGGCTTAAAATGACGTGACAAATTTATATGGCAGTGCACGCTGAAGTAGTAGTATCATATATACAAATGTATTGACTTGAAAAAACGTTACATCAATCAAAAAATAATTTATAAAATTATATAAAATAAAAAATATTTTTTTCTACTAATTTATCATTCTTTTAAGTTATTTCAAACTGTTTCTTGTCAGTTTTTTTAATAATTTTTATCTGCAAAAAATTATTTTGACCTAAAATAAAAAAAATTAAAATTTAAAAATTAAATTATATTTAAAATAATAAGGGCCAAAATGACTATTGAGTAAAACGTTATTTTTTTTGTGTGACTTTATCCCTTATAAGATCGTCACTTGAGCTATGTTCCATTAAAAAGAAGCTATCATCCCAAATATAACCTTCTAACACAGTATTACACGAAACATTTTGCAAGGGTAGAAACGACATTTAAATCCCTTATCCCTGTTAGATTCTTCTTCCCTTTAACAGATCCGCGACCAGCACTATAGCTGTTGTTTTGGGGGTTTCCGGTAGGTATTGTAATAACCAAAGCTTTTTCCTACATTTCTCAGCTTGTAAAAGATCCGGTTCCTTAATTTGTTTTGCTTAGTCTT
The DNA here is from genome assembly GCA_958450335.1 of Hibiscus tridactylites. NCBI lineage: Eukaryota > Viridiplantae > Streptophyta > Magnoliopsida > Malvales > Malvaceae > Hibiscus > Hibiscus tridactylites. The sequence goes on from OY288270.1 coordinate 81,502,942, forward strand.
TGTTTCGGTTTCTCACTCTTAAAAGATCACACTTTTGACTTCCCAGTGACAAGTTCAAAGATCTAAGCTTTAATCTTTTGGGGTGCTTTGCTTTTTCAGGTCAAAACTGAGATTTTTGTTCTAATGATGTCAATTCCATCACCTCCTCATACCGATAACCCTACTGACATGGGTAGTCCACACATCGATATCCACCAAGATCTCTTTCCGGAGTAAGTTTGTTAGCTTCGTTTCATCATTTTCATGGTTTTTATTTGCTTAATTTCTTACATATTTGCTGTTGGGGTGAGTTTGATGTTATAATAATGAGAATTTGGGGGTTTTTTGGAAAGTAAACTTTGTTGGAAATAGAAGTTCTTATATAGAAATTTAGCAAATTTATGTTTAAAATAGTTTGCATGTAATGAATTGAAGGTTAGGTACCCGAAATTGAAGAATTTTCAATTTAGGGATGTCAATTTTCTTTACCCTGAGAATGTTCTGGAAATCCCTAGTTTACCATGGTTACCAAAATATCAGTGATGCATTGGTTTTATGGACATTTTAGGGTTTTTTGTTGTTTCATCATCAGTTTGTGTTGGTTCTGTAACTTTGATGTAGAAGGGATGCATATGAATCTAGCCCTATTTTTAACAATGTAAAAACTATCTGGAATTGTGTGGTTTATAGTAATTAGCTACCCGCAAAATCTTATATTTCCGAACCTTCGGATAAATCATCATTCACGTGCCAAAATGGTAAACTATTAAACAATGTTCTTCTTGTTGTTCTTGTGTATTCATCAATTAGTGAGCATAGCAGCCTCTGTTGCTCTGATTCTTTGTTTTTTCTTGGAGTATGTACGTACCCTACATATTCGGTAGGTATGGAATATGACCCTCCAAATACTTGGAAATTGAACATACTGTTGTCAGATGCATACCTATATCTAACAGTCACACCCAAGTCTGAGTAACATTAGTTTTGGCATTGTTCATATGACCTTCTTAAGTGTAATGTGCTTAATTATGTTTTCTTAAATGCAATTTTATCCCAATTGCAGTTACTATGGTGGATCAGCTTCTGCTCCATCTGCACCAAAAGACGAATTTCCAGGAAATGCTACTGATAATGGAAGTAACAAAGACGGATTTCCAGGAAATGGTATCGATAATGGAAGTAACAAAGACGAATTTCCGGGAAATGATATCGATAATGGGAGTAATGATTGTCCTCCTCCAATAATTCCAGAGAATAATTTCCCTGCACCAGTTCCACTTGATAGTTTCCCTGCAGCAGCACCAGTTCTACCTGGAAGTAGCGGGCAAGGTTTACCTTATGCTCCTATGCATTGGCCGAATGCTGGTGATATTTGGAGCTGGAAAGTGGGGAGGAGAGTCAACGTGGCTGGCTTCTTCAACGACAGATTTCTCAGTGTTCCAGAAAGTCTAAAAAAGCCAAATGTTCCAAAAATCTTTGCAAGCAAGCCAATGCTTGAACGTTTTATCCGATCAAATTTCCCGGATGCTGATATTGACGCTTTCTTTGCTTCATTTGTTTGGAAGATCCCTGCCATTGTGGAACCTTCTACCAAAGGTTTGCTGAAAAACATATAGGTGTTACGTTTTTTGCTGCCTTGTTTTCATCTTGTGAGGAAATTTGGTTCCGACTTCTTTTTTCGTCTGAAGTTAGAATGCATACACACACACACACACATATATATACTGATGAAAAGTTAGAATGCATATTGACTATTTATGATTTGGTGTTTAACTATAGGCTGGGTGATCTCCTTGGGCTAGCATACCCAGGTCGATGGGATTTAACCATTGGGATGAAATGAGTCAAATATTTAAATTTCATTTTTTAACAATTTTCAGTAAGAACTTACTTTCTGACAAGCAATTTTCACCCCTCAATTTGGTTTATATGCTGGAATTAATTAAATCTTCAGTGATAAACTATCGGGTGCTTGCTCTTTTTGAGCACAAACTTGGAGGTGAGAGTGGTCTATTTTGTTTCTTGTGTATTGAGTAACTGTCCCATACAATTTATTATCATTTTGTTCAAGAAAGAAAATTTTATTTTTATTGCTTCTGAAATTGTTCTTGCTAAACATTGTCGATGTATTTAGTATGGCATTTTAGTTGGTCGTATTGATATTAGCCAATAATTTAGCCCTATGTTTCTTCGTCTCTGTATTTTTCTCGAAGTACCCATATCTGACTAATACCGAGACATGCGTGGAAAACTTAAGAAATACTCTTGTTGGACACATCCGTATCGGACATTCACACCCAAGTTCGAGCATAGATTTGGCCATCCTCATCAAATATGTTAGTTCAATGTTTTTGATTGCAGGCCTCACTGGCCTACAAATTAAGAATTAATCCATTTCATACTGCTACTGTTGGTTGACCTTCAGGTTCCTTTTTCTCGTTTTATGTCTGCTTTTATGAACTGAACATTATGTCATTCCTGGTAATGAAAGTCACCTGGGAGTTTCAAAAGAGGTTGTCCTTTTATTGGCTGTCATAATGGTTTAATAGTTCTAGAAAAGCTCTACCTGAATTCTATGAAGAGTGCCTAGCTTTGTGCTGGTTAGGCTGTCAATGTATGTGCCTGCTCGGACTAGTAACGTTTTCTCCTCGTAGACCGGCCTTTTCCTATTGGGCTTTCTGTCATTTAAGGCATAGTGAAAGGCTTAGGATTTAGGAAATTTTTGTCTCCAAACCACATAAATCTGGTGCTCTTGTATGCTGCTTTGTTTTTTTTCTTACAAGTTCTTTTATGTTGAATCTTGTTCCTTAGATTAAGGTTTTGTTTCCCGACAAAGTTGACATAACGTAATATAGGCTTGCAGCCATAATGTAATTCAAATAGTTAGGATGAGATTTTACATAGTCCTAGTCCAAATCAAATTAAGATAAGGGTTTCTGTACTTTTTTAATTACATGGGTTACCCTAATTCTTGTCAATTGTTTAATTATTTGGGTTGCCCTATAAAAGGGTGACTAACATCTTCACATTGTATCTTGTGCAACACTTTTATAGCGAAAGGCATGATCCGGTCGTGGATGTAAGAGATATTTCTCCGTCCAAACCACGTAAATCTGATGTCCTTGTGTGTTGCTTTGTTCTTTATTTTCATCACGGTCTCTTCTGCAAATAAGAATTCAGACACTTTTTCCGAAAGAATCGATAAACATTTCATCATGTCAAGTTTAGATGAAGTGCAACTATCCAAGTCGATTTATTGCCCTTGGTTCTTGTTTCATTTAGGGATAGAGAAATTGTTGACATAGTTGCACCATGTTCATTTTCTCTTGATTGCTCGACTAAATTTCTTCCTTTTTGTGATGAATGGCAGCTCCCACCCCTGCAGCGCCAACACAAGCAGCACCGGCAGAGGAAATGGAAGATGACAAAAAAGAAATCGACAAAATAACTCCCCGTAGAACCAATAGGAAGAGGGCTCCTCCTCCTCCTCCATTCATCACTCCGACTCCCAGTGAGAGTCAAAAAAAGCAGAAGACACCCAAAGGATCAGCCAAATCTAAAGGATCAACCAAACCTCAAGGATCAGCTAAACCTCAGGGATCAGCCAAATCTCAAGGATCAGCCAAACCTAAGCGACAAACTCGCCAGAACCTTAAAGATTCCTCCCCACCTCAAGTTGAAATTCAAGATACAAATGATGCTCTTGATGATGTGTCTTTCTTAGACGATGAAACGGGAAGAGGTTAGAATTTGGAATATTTACAGTTTCCTGAAACTGGTGTTTTTGCTTCTTCATTTTGTTTGCCTTTTGAAATGGTTGCAGCGGAGTTCGACAACTACCTCAATTCTTTGGATGAGATTCTTGTTCAGACTCAGCCATCATCTGAAGAACCGTTGGCCCAGCAGGCAGCGATGCACAACTTCTTTGCAGCAGAAGGCGAAATGGCCGAAGCTCGAAGGAAACTATCTTCACTTCTTGATATGGATTTCCCTTCATTGATTTGCTTCAAAGACCTTGACGAACTCGCCAGTCTAGCATCCAAACTCCGGAAGGATCCCACCCTTACTGCCGAACAACTCGTGAAGCTGAAGTTAATAGAAGAGATCCCAACATTTTGTGAGGTGTTCCTCGAGAATCGGGAAGTAATGGAGCAGGCAGACAAATTCTTTACAGCCCTCGAGCAGAACAAGGCCAAGGTTAGTTCACTGAAACAAGAATACAGCGACTTAAAACAAAAAGTAACAAATCTACAATCCGAGGTAGATTCCAGCACAATGACCGTGCAAGATATCGACAACCAGATAGCACAACTCAAGGCCCGTCGTGCCGAGCTCGTGAAACTGATGGATAAGAAGAAGAAAGACAAGGATGAATTGATATATAACCAGAAGTTGGTAGCTAACTCGATTCCGAAAGTTGTACATGAGGTTCAGATCGCTAATGCCAAAAAACCGGAATGGGAGCTAAAGAAGGATAACGGAGTGAAGCGCGAGGCCGAGATACTTGCAAAATTTGCTCCTCTAAAAGGGTTTTCCCTTTGAACACCATATGATATAGGTATGGGACTAGTGTTTAATTTCTAGAGTAATAATCAACAGAAGTAGCCGAGGAGACTGTGCTTTGCTTTTGAGGATTCTGGTACTTTAACTAGCTTTAGCAATAGGGAGCTGTTCCCTTGTAATTCTGTGTGGACTCCGTCTTTGTATTTTAACTTCATTTAGAACTGGTATAAACCTATTATAATTTGAATTTGGCTTTTTATAATCTATATGTATCATGTATGTGTGTATTGAGTTTATATCGTTTTAAAATATTTAACAAAGTAATTAAAATTTAACCCAAGTAAATCTATATTAGACTATTAGAGCATGTTTAGTCACTGTAATCGTAATTACTCTTAGTTGAAAATAATTATATATAAATTTTATTAAACAGGGGCTTGACTTCAAAAATGTGATTCTTAATTGTTTTATTAAACATTATATAGAAAAGAGAGATAAAAAATCATTTTAATAATAATAACAACTATAATTTGAAGTAAAAGTAATTTAATAATGTTTAATTGGATTGATTTTTTTATTAAATAAAGAGGTATACAAGATGAGATAATATGGGTATTTTAAGTAATTTAATAAAGAGGTACACATGAAAAAAGGTACTCTACAAATAGGTCTAATTTAATGTTTAGAGATTTAGTTTAGGGTTTAGATTTTATGGTTTATAGTTTATGATTTATTATTAAAATTTAAGTTTAATTTAGAGTTTAAGATTTAGAGTTAGTGATTTTAATTTTAACATTCAAAGTGAAATTAACTTTATATAATATTTTATAGACTATTTTCTATACACGAGTTATGTAAAAAAAATTATACAAACTTACATATTTACTATTTAAAAATTAAAATTTAAACTCATAACCCTAAAAACTTAAATACTAACCTTTAAATTTTAGTAATAAATCTTTAAACTGTAGAAATTAAAACCCTAAATCTGAAAATTTTAATTCCTAGATTAGAAAGGACTACATAATATGCGTATGGAATACTAATTTATATTTTGATCAAAAAAAAGGAATACTAATTTATATGAGAAATAAAGAACAAAAAAAAGTATTACATTTAACTTTAAATTTGTAATAATTTACGTTAAAAATGGATTAACTCAACATACAAAACCTCGAAGTCCCTGCTCTGGTATACAACATTTGTCAGCTTGTAATTCCATAAATGAAACCTCTCAAAAGATCAAAATTTTCATTCTTTTGATTTTGCAGGTCAAACTGAGAAATCTGCTCTAATGATGCCAATTCCTTCTCCTTCTCATATGGGTACTTTCTCTCATACTGATAACCCTACTGACTTGGGTATTCCACACATAGATATCCACCAAGATCTCTTTCCAGAGTAAGTGCTTCTTTTAGCTTAATTTCTTCACCCAATTGTTGTTTCACTGTTTCTATTTGCTCAATTTCTTACATATTTTGCTGATGGGTGAGTTTGGTATGATAATGATGAGAGTTTGAGTTTGTAAGAATGTTTGTGGAGTGAAGAAGAAAACTGTTAAAACATGCAAAAACACAAGTGAGCATATATGTAAGAAACAATGTTCTTCTAGTTGTTCCTGTGTATGTTGCTCAGGCTTCATTTTTCTTGGAGTACCCTTGTCCTGTACACATTTTGACATATATGTTCTGATATGGGTGTCGGATATAACCCTCCAAATGCACTGAAATCGAACATGCCGAGTAACATTAGTAGCTTCATCATATGTTCATATGAATTTTAAAGTAATTTAGAAGATGTAGCTTTGTAAGTTAAATGTGCCTGATTGTGTTCTATTGATTGGAATTTTGTCCCAATTGCAGTTATTTTGGTGGACCAGCTTCCACTCTGTGTGAGCCGAAACACGAATTTCCGGGAAATGATATCTATAATGGAGGTAACCATTGTGCTCCTTTACTTAAAGAGAATAGTTCCCTTCCACGAGTTCCACCCGGTAGTACTGGAGAAGGATTACCTTATGCACCTATAAATTGGCCAAATGTTGGTGATATTTGGAGCTGGAGAGTGGGGAGGAAGGTCAACAGTTATGGCTTCTACAGCGATAGATTTCTCAAAGTTCCGGAAAGTATTCGAAAGCCAAATGTTCCTAAAGTCTTTTCAAGCAAGCCAGCACTTGAACGTTTTCTCCAATCGAATTTCCCGGATACAGATGTTAATGCGTTCTTTGCTTCATTTATTTGGAAGATTCCTGCCGTTGTGTTGCTTCCTTATCCATCTTGTGAGGAAATTTGATTTCTATCCCTTCTTTTTCTTTTCACTTTTCTGATAGGAAGAAATTTAGAATGCTTATTATTATATAATATTTGGAAGATTCCTGCCTTTGCTTTTGCTTATAAGTTGGCTGTGGAACTTGATATAGCAAATTATACGTCTTTAAACCCCTTTTATCCTTCTTATATGACCAATTGGGTGTAATTACGAAAGCATTCAGATGTCGGTTGTAATTACACTAGATTGATGTCCTTTAAGGAACTTCTAAGTGCATGCGCTTTTGAATGATATAGCACAGTGATGGTTGGCATTGCTTTCTTTTGTTTCATCCGGAATTTGTGACTCTAGTAAATGTAAATGAAACCATGACTTTATCGGATGCTCGCCCTTTTGGGCACAAACTTGAAGGTGAGATGTCTGTTTTGTTGCTTACATAGTGATTAAACTGTATGCCTATACAATTTATAATGATTCTGTTCAAGAAAGAAATTTTATTTTTATTGCTTATGAAATTGTTGTTGCTATACTATGTTGATATATTTAGTATGGCATTTTAGTTCCTGACATGGATATTAGCCAATGATTTATATCCCTACATTACTTCGTCTCTTCAATCCATGTCTGACCTTTATCTTGACCTACATGGAAAACTTAGGGAAAAAATGAATATACCCGTGTTGGACACGTATCCATATTTGACACTCACACCCAAGTTCAAGTTACATAGATTTAGCTATCCTCGTCGAATATGTTAGTGAAAGGTCATTGATTGCTGGCCTCAAAGACCTATGAACTGAGAATTAATCCGTTTCTTATTGTTACTGCTGGTTGAACTTGTAGGCTTCTTTTCTCGTGTGTCTGCATCGATGAACTGAGTATTATGCCAAAATTTACTGGTAATGAAAATCACCTTGGCATTTTCAAAAGAGGGGCCTTTCTATTGGCCTGACGTAACACTTCAGTAGCTCCGAAAAGCCCTACCTGAATTCTAAGATCGGTATCTAGCTATGTGCTAGTTAGGCTGTCAAAGTGCCTGCCTGCTCGGATAAGGATAGTTGCCTTTCTAGCTATGTGCTCGGGAACTTACCAAGTCAATTAGGATGAGGATTTTACATAGACCTTGTCAAATTAAGATAAGGGTTTATTTGTAATGCCCTCTTTCATAGCCATGGGATGTAAGAACATTTTAGCAGAACTATTTCCTTACGGTTTGTTTTGCTTCTGCATTTAATCTTGTTCATTTAGATTAAAATTTCGTTTCCCAACTAAGTTTACCCTATGTAATGCACGCTCGAAGACCTTTTAGAAAGAATCCATAAACATTTCATCCTGTCAAGTTTGAGATGATGTGCAATTATCCGAATTGATCCAATGCCCCTCATTTTTGTTTCATCTAGGGATAAGGAAATTGTTGAAATAGTAGTCCATGTTATATTCATTCAATGTCTTTTCTGTTGTCTATTAAACATTATTCTTCACTCTTAGGGGAAGTTTGAAGTTACATGATGTTCGAAATACTTCTTATCTTTCTACGTGTTGAATGTCAGCTCCCACTCCTTCAGTACCAGCACAAGGAATGGATGATGCTAGAAAACAAATTAACAAAATAACTCCCCATGCAACCGAAAGGAAGAGGGCTCCCCCCAGTTCCCCGTTAAGTACTCCGAGTTCCAGCGACGGTAAAAAGATGCAGAAGACAACTAAAGGATTAGCTAGACCTAAGCAACAAACTTACCAGCAACTTAAAGATTCCGCCCCACTCCCATCTGAAATTCAAGATACAAATGACGATCTCGACATGTCTTTCTTAGACAATGAAATGGGAAGAGGTAAGAATTTTTCATGTTTATGTTTTCCCAAAATGGTGTTTTGTTTCTTCCTTTCATTTGCCTTTTGAAATGGTTGCAGCGGAGTTTGACAACTACCTTAATTCTTTGGATGAGATTCTTGTTCAGCCTTCATTTCAAGAACCATTTTACCATCCGGCAACGATGCATAACTTCTTTGCAGCAGAATTCGAAATGGCTGAAGCTCGAAGGAAACTATCTTCGCTTCTCAATATGGATTTTCGTTCATTGATTTGCTTAAAAGACCTCAACGAACTCGCGAGTCTTGCATCCAAACTCCAGAAGGATCCTACCCTTACTGCTGAACAACTCGTGAAGCTGAAGTTAGTAGAAGAGATTCCAATATTCGGCAAGGTGTTTCTCGAGAATAGGGAAGTAATGGAACAGGCAGACGAGTTCTTTAGAACCCATAAGGACAACAAGGCCAAGGTTACCTCACTGAAACAAGAATACTGTGAGATAAAACAAGCAGTAACAAATCTACAGTCCGAGGAAGATTACACCACAATGGCCGTGCAAGATATCGACGATCAGATAGCACAACTCGAAGCACGTCGTGCCGAGGTCGTAGAGTTGATTGATAAGAAGAAGAAAGACAATGATGAATTGATACATAACCAAAAGTTGGTGACAAATTTGATTCTGAAAGTCGTACATGAAGTTCAGCTCGCTAACGCCAGAAAACCGGAATGGGAGCTAAAGAGGGAAAGCGGAGTAAGGCGTGAGGTTGAAATACTTGCTAAATTTGCTCCTCTGAAAGGGTTTTCCCTTTGAAAATTAACAATGTCTTGTCTGCTAAGGCTGGTAATGTTTTGAACACCATAGCCATAGGTATGATTATGGAACTGCTATTTTGTAGTGCTTTAAGCAATGGGGGTGTCGGAACTCAAACTGACACAATTATTGTTTGTATTTTAACTCACTTTAGAGTTGGTACAAAGTTATTATAAACTTATTATAATCTGTATTTGGCGTTTAAAGTTTATATCATTTGACTCGTGACACTTGTTAAAATACATCACACATACATTGGTTCATGAAGTTCTGGTTTCACCCAATGAGATGTTAACGTCAGTGAAGACATGAATGTAGATGCCTCTAAAACAATGTATTTATGATTTTGAAGGAATCTTTACCTTAAGCAGCAACCCTACCACAATCAAAATTTTAGCAAATAAAAGTTGCAATTTCTAGGAAAAAGCATTTGCAGTTAGAAGCTATGTTACTCTGATTCGAGTGAGAACATCAAACATTGATATATGTATGTTCCATGCGAGTCTGCGTCTTTCATATCCCATACTCGTATTAAGATGTTAGTCGAAAACGGATGTCAAATACAAATATGCAAACTATGTCCATCACCCTGGTTCTAGTCCTCTGGTCTGGGGACCTAAAGGTTGGGTACTTCAACAATAACCCAACCGGTATGGCCCCTAGCCCCACAAAGATACTCTGAATAATTGAAACTGGCCTATCTGTGGGAGGTTAGAAAGATAAAGTTTATGCCACTTTGGGAAGATGAAGAAGATGACATGCATGATATGCTGTCTTCAGAAAGTATTGCCGTAGATTAAGATGAGAATGCGGGTTCGGCAGCTGGTGCCAATCATAGATGTAGAACATTGATGGGGAAAATGAGTTTAAACATCATCTTTATTCTTTGCCTTGGTATGAATCAATGTGAAGTAGATAATGACGAGCAAAAAGGAGAAAAAAGATGTCACAATTGTCTTTTTGGATCAATGAATTGATACTAAAAAAGCAAGACTGATAACTATTTGACATTATGAATCAACAATGGCCTTTCTTTAAGATTACTTTAGAGAAAGAAAGAGATCAACAGAAAGACTCATCATAATATGAAAAGAAAGAAAGAATGTATGTATAAATGAATAAAAGACGAGGTGGACCAAGAGCATAGATTCTTAACCACAAAGTAAGAAAGGGAACCGATTCTCAAGTCGCAACATCAGCACACAAAATTTATTTGTTGCTTTACAGTGTTCCTGGTTGAATTTCAACCAAGGATGTAAACAAGAAAATGCCATGAATCTCTAAGACGAAGACGGGAAAGTAATCATTTAGGTAGTGATGAAGACGAGAAGGCAATCAATACCTTGTAATGCTATTGCTAACAAACGTTTTATGCATATGATGTAATCAATACCTTGTACCGCACGACTAGTACCTAAAGGAGGCATTCATAGCTTCCCATATGCCTAATTGTGGGATGGGAAACGAAAAGAACCCAACTTCAATCAAGAACATATCTAGACCGGTTTCTGCAGATTCTCACTTCCATGGAAAATAAAACAAAAACTAGGAAAGAGCATCCATGATCATGTTTATGATCATTGTTCGCATAGTCGAGAACTAATGCAAAGCATGTACTTTTCCATGAACACATCAGAACCTTAGACCTTCCCTAGCCTAATGAAACAAAATGCACCATAAGCAGCCTTGATCATCAAAACAACTAAATATCAAATTGATCATCAAAATCATGCCGAAAAAAAAAAACAACGTCAAACAACAGCAGTCATCATATCAATCATTCATAGAACAACAATTCTTGTTTTGATTAAGTAATAATAAAAGGTAACCATACAAAAAAAAGGGACTAAACTCCACCAGTGACCTTCAAAAACTAAACTGAAAACAACATGCAATTGAGAAAAACAGAGCAAATGGTTCCATTGTTATTACTTACTGTACAAGAACAAGCCTATTATTATTGCTATTACCGTTTCCCATGCCTCCTCTAAACTCCCCATTCCCTTCACCTCCTTCCTCCATATCCTCCACTTCCCCTCCCTTCGGCACCGTCACAATCAGCTCACCGTCCTCGTAAACCGCACTGGCCAGCTCCGGCCGCGTAGTCTCCGGCAACCTGAACCGCCACATGTCGAGCTCCAAACCATCCAGCAAACCGAAATCCACCAAACTGTTGGACCTTATCACAATCTTAGTAACCCCAGGATGGATTTCCACCGTATGAGCCCTGACAACATCTCCGATCCTCCCATCGGTCTCGGCGACGAACCTGAAGCAGTCAGGGCTCTCCTCCACCGCCACATCGGCATCGGACCTGAAAGGCAGCTCGAGGACGCGGCTGAAGATGTGGGGCAGCCTACGGAGCTTCTTGTTGGACCCACCACCGTTTAACAAGGACTCAGCTTGGGACCTCGCGATTCTCGGGTTCATCTCATATTGGATGGTGATGTTCCTCTTCTTCGGCAAAGGGTGGATTCTCATGGTGCTGTTCGAGGGAATTTGAGATTCGGGTTTCCGGGTTTTCTCACAAAGATTTGACCTTTCGGAAGCGAATCGTGAAGAAGTGGAAGCAAAGGAGGAAGCTTGGAACAAGATTAATAGTAACAACAACAACAACAACGACAAAGATGCTTTCTTGGAGAAAAGTGAAGAAATTAGGAAAGGAATCGAAACCCTGATCAAACTGTGGAGTGGAAGATGTGAAATCATACAAATCAATGGTGTAAATTCTTCAAATTGTTATTGGAAGATCTTGATAAAACCCTCGAAAGGGTTATTGGAGAAAACTAAAATAGAAGGAAAGATCGTGAGGAAATTCTGTTCTTTGAGATGGAGTGTTGAAAAGGATAACTAGACTTTGGGTGAATTGGATTCCTTTTTGCAAGAACAGAGAAAGAAATTGTTCGAAAAACTCAGAAATCTGGCTTTCTATTTAAGAAATTGCAGGAAAAAACTAAGAGCCATTGGATAAATTATAGGCGGAAAATAGAATATAACGAGAGTAGGTTTTGGTTAATGGTCCTTTAGTTCTGTGATTTTTACAAATCAACCCCACCGCCTTTTATTTTCTTTGTAATAACTACTAATTTGTTATTATTGTCCCTAATTAATACTCTAATTAAGAGACCCACTAATTGGTTTAGTGTTCAAAAATACTATTTATTTTGAAAATATAATACTTCTTTATCTAATTAAAAAATATTTTAATTGAACTAAACTTAACACGAGTGAATATAATTTTGTCTAAAAGATAAAATTATTTTACTTGATATTTTTTACGTTTATTTTACGATTTATGTTTTAAGTTTATAGCTATCTTTGTAATTAATAGCAGAGTCAATGAGGACTTGGGAGGGGATGTGGCCTCCTAAATTCTGCAATGTAATGATATTTTAAATTTTTTTAACTTTAATATTTAATTTATTGATTGACAAATTTAAATTTAGATTGAGTATTGCAGATGCTAATGAAATAATGATAATTTTTTGGTTTAAATATTAATCAAATAAAATTTTTATCCTCTCAAACTTTAAATTTAAATATATAGTAGATCTTTATTATTTTGGTGTAAAATAATTTAGTTTCTTTTAATATTTTATCGTAATTTCGTCCTTATTTATAATAATATCATCTTCAAAATTTAAACTTGAATTCCCTCTTTACATATACAAGCTCGACCCTGGGCCATGGCAATAAGAGTGCCCGCTCAAAGCCCACTACCCATGGAAGTTATATGTTTGTAATCCTTTCGAACTATATTTGTTGTTATATATTTAATTTTTTCTAGTATTTGTTATTAGGGGTCCAATTTTTTCAATACTTTTTAATATGAAGCTAATTTTTGCGATATTTATTATTATGGTCTAATCTTAAAATTAAATTTTTTAATACATGTTATTAGGGGCCTAATTTTTTCCAACATTTATTATTATAGACATACTTTTTTTCAATATTTGTTATTAAAAGCCCAAATTTTCAACACTTCTTATTATGGAACCACTCTTAATTTTTTTTCATTACTTATTACTAGGGACATAGATTTAAATAGTGATATGCAACCATAACAACCGTCGTTATATGGCGATAGCAACACCATCTGAAACTGTGATACCTACAACTATTATGTCCACAATAACATATGTTATTAAAATAGTTCACAACCATAATACTCGTAATAACTGAAAATAACATAAACAATGTCCACATCACAATAACAGTAACACGACCACAATTATATATTAAATATCTAATTTAAAGTTTATTTTTAAATTCACCTCGAATCATTAAAAACTCAAGACCGGCACTATACATATATAATGTTATTTAACATAACAATCGACACTTATTAATAAAAGATAAAAGTTCATAATATAGAGCGAAAGCCTATAAAAAACGGTATAATCATTTGACTATAAATCAGATTATACCATATAAAACACAACAGTTCATAGAATTTTAATCTACTGATTCATATTCGTTCATGAGGCTTCTGTACATAATGTTCGTTTTATCGGTGTTTTCTTAAATTCGAGTTACATGAGTCTAATGAAAACTTTAACCTTTAATATTTATATTTTTTAAATTTGATCCTTATTCTTTTTAACTCAATTTGATCTTCAGTTTTTTTTTAAAAAAATAAATTGGATTTTCAACAAAGATATTAACTAAAATATTATTTTTAGTAATAAAATTTTAAAATTCAATGAGTATAAAAACTAAAAATAACATCAAGTACAATGTATATTACCATGTCCTTGTTGTTAAAATTTTTATGTGTTTTTGTTTATAAAGTAGTTATTCAACTTTTTAATATGGCTGAGAGTCAAACTTCACTAAAAAAAGACTAATTTGATAAAATATAAAATTTAAAAGTTGAATTTATCGTTATATCAATTTAATTTAATTTAAAAATAAATTGATGTATTGAATTTTTTTGTGATACATTTTTGTGAAAAATACTTGCTTTTTTTTCTCCAACCATATTGAAAATTTAGGAAAAAGTTAAAGATAGCCCAACGTTTCACCTTTTGGTCATTTTAGCTCTATCCTTTTTAGTGCAAACAACCACTTAACGTTTCATTTTTCGTTCAAATTTCACCCTTGTTGGATGAAAACTGTTAGTCAACTAACAATCAACGCCTGAGGCTGACGTGGCATGTCTGCAGGGCATGGGAGATGACCCGACACTGCCACGTGACACTTTACTGATGTGGCGATTGGTTAAAAATATTTTAAAAAATATTTTCTTTTAAAAAATAAATAAACAATTTTTTAATTTTTTTAAAAATGCCACGTGGTAGTGCAACGTCATCTCCCATGCCTGCAAACATGTCACGTCAGCCTTAGGCGTTGACTGTTTGTTGACTAACAGTTTTCATCCAACAAAAGTGAAATTTGAACGAAAAATGAAACGTTAGGTGGTTGTAATGACCAAAAAAAGAATAGGGCTAAAATGACCAAAATGTGAAACGATGGGGGCTATTTTTGACTTTATGCTGAAAATTTAATATATGAGTGCTTGGGTGTCTAATTTAACTAAATTATATTACATCCTAAATTAAAATTTTAAATTCAAAATTTAAGGACATTACTATTAAAAGAGTCTATAAACCTCGAATATATACTATAAAATAAATAAATATGTTTTAAGAAAGAGTAAAACTCTACTTCATAGCACGCCAAACTCTATTGTTTAGTACGTCTCTTTTTCTTTCTCTAACCTTGTTTCTTTTATTATGTTCTGGCTTTTGGCTTGTTTCTCTGATAGATTCGGTTGTTGAGGAAAACTTGGTAGATCTCACATTGGAAGATGACGAGGATAGTGAAATTCAAGTTGATGAGGATAACCAATCCTAAAGTTTATTTTTTGATTTATGTTTTGTGGGCAAGAATACTTTGGCAAACCTATGGTGGCCTTTTGGTGGAATGTCGTTTTTGGATCTTGAAAATGGTCGTTATTTATTTCAATTTTATCATATTGTTGATATGGATAAAATTGAGGAAGGAGAGCCATAAAATTTTAATTAACATCTCCTTATTCTTCACCATCTTCAGTTAGGGGAAGATCCATATAAAATTCCTCTCTTTGATGTGGCTTTCTGAATTCTAGTCCATGATGTTCTGCATGGTTGTATGTCTGAAACTGTTGCCTGTCAACTGAGAAACTTTATTGGTAGCTTTATTGAGTATGATGTTAAGGTTGTTTCACTAGGTTATAGAGTTATTATGAGAATTTGAGTCCACTTTGATACATGAAAACCTTTAAAGCGTCGCAAGAGAT
The DNA here is from genome assembly GCA_958450335.1 of Hibiscus tridactylites. NCBI lineage: Eukaryota > Viridiplantae > Streptophyta > Magnoliopsida > Malvales > Malvaceae > Hibiscus > Hibiscus tridactylites. The sequence continues at coordinate 81,518,596 of OY288270.1, forward strand.
TAGCAATGAAGGGAGGTAATTCGTACATTGTCCATTTCGAGTATGAGAAATTACCACTATTTTGCTTCATTTTTGGCAAAATGGGCCATGGTGAGACCCTATGCCCTGTGAGATTAACTATGGCTAAAGAGGAGATTGTCTATGGTTGGAATCTCAGCATCCGGGCACCAGCATACCGGTCGACGGCACCACAGCCGAATCGATGGATCCTAGAGGAAGGTTTGTTCAAATCCCATGATTTAAAGGATTCACATGTTGTTTTTCCGGCGGGAAATATACCTCCCATGAATAAGAACTCTTTCCAAATCACTGCCCATGAAATTGGAAAGAATATTCCTAATTCTAGCAATCAGGCTTACCACGGGGAAAATTTCACAATGATTAAAGACGTGAATTTGGTCATATATGATCCAATTGTGTGAGCTAAATTTAAAGAATGTTATGTCAATTTTGGAGACGTTACCATGCTTCAAGCAGAGGAGGATCTTCATGAAATAATTTTAGGAGTCAAACGCCCAAGAGTCTCTCCTATTACTTCAAAAGTTTCCTTAAAGGATTCTATTGATGATTTGAAGAACTAATGTTTTGATATAATAATTGAAAGATAGTTTTGGGCTAAATTGAAAAGATTTCAAAAGGGTCTTTAAGTCCAAACAACTTGAAAATAAGTTTGTGGATGGTTTAAATGGTTTTGGCATTGTTTGAAACGTTTTTAAGTAACAAAACCAGAGTTTCAAGGCACCCGTTTCGAAACAGGGGAGCCTGTATCGAAACATTTTGAAACTGCCAAAACCCGTACCGAAACAGGGCTTGCCCGTTTCGATACGGAGGGTCTTCGTTTCGAAACACTCCTTTGGTGTTTCGATACGCCCAACGGTCAAAACCTCCCCAACGACTTTTTAAATTGCAGCTCAACTGGCACACGTTTCGAAACGGGGTTGCTATTGTTTCGACACGGATCAAGAGTGTTTCGAAACGACCAGAGGCATTTCGAAACGTCTTGTTGCATCAGGCTTCAACGGCTAGTTCTAAAGAAGGTCGTTCCGATACGGGGTCGATTATTTCGAAATAGACGTCTGCAGAACAACATTTATGGTGGGAAATAAAGTCTCCAACGGCTCCACAACAACCCTAACGGTCCTCAACGGCTATAAACTCATTTGGGGGTATAAAATGGACCTCTAAGCATCAAGAGAGGACTAATGCTTCAATTGTCAACAACATAATGATCAAGAAATTGTCTTAGAGCTTAATTGTTCATTTCCTTGTATAGACAACACTAGTGACTTAAACATTGTCAAATTTGCTCAAGTGTTTAGGTTTTGGGTAAGAGCTAAATAGTGCAAACAATTACCTATTAGAGGAATTTCAAGTTTGCTTTAGAATTTCTCTTGTAAAGAGGGTTTACTCAAGCTTTGGGTTAGAAAGCTTTGAGTGTGTAAAGGTTGCCTCCATAGCCTAGAAAAGGGGAAGAAATTCAAGAGTGAATTTGTTGAAATCCTTAGTGGGAAGCTAAGGTAGTGGATGTAGGTGCTTGTTAGAAGGCCGAACCACTATAAATTCTTGTGTCAAATTTTTATTCTTTAGCTTCCACTAAAACACCTAAAAATCCAACTTCTCCATTCTTGGCAAGCTAGAACGGTTGAAGGAAATCGAGCACATAAAAACTCAACAATTGGTATCAGAGCTTGGCTCAATTGAAGAGGATTAACACCATATTGAGGTGATCTGGCTAGTTTGATCAACATTTCAAACAACTGGCTCAATGGCGCAATCCATCGACAAGCCACCTTTCTTCGACGGGACAAATTATGCATATTGGAATACGATGATGATGTTCTTTGTCAAATCTAAAGATTACAAGCTTTGTGATATTATTGAAGATGGCCCGTTCATACCAAAAAGAAGCAAGGTGGAGTGGAGTGCCGACAATCGTAAGAAGATGGAGCTAAATTGCAAGGTTTTGCACTTCATTTTTGTGCACTTAGCCTCAACATCTATGAAAAGATGTCTTCTTGTGAGAGTGCCAAGGAAGTTTGGGACAAGCTCGAAGTTACATACGAGGGGAAAAACGAAGTAAAGGAGACCAAGATCGGCCTCCTCAACCTAGAGTATGAATACTTCAAAATGGATCGGGAAGAAGACATTGAGAAGATGTTCTATCGATTCTCCACCATCACCAATGGACTCAAGGGTTATGGAGAAGTCATCCTGGAAGAAAAGCTTGTCCGAAAGCTTATCTATTCTCTTCCTGAGTCATGAGACTCAAAAAGGACCGCCATCATCGAAGCTAAGAATTTGAAGATCTTGAAGCTTGATGAACTCATGGTGTCACTTCTCACTCACCAAATCATGAAGAATGATAAAGAAGAGGATAAGAAGAAGGAAGAGATAAGAAAGATGGGGAAGAAGAAGATCATGGAGCTAGGCATCCATGCGAATGCCATTGCTCTCAAAACCTCCAAGTGCAATCATGTTGATACAAGCGAGGAGGAGGATGAAGAAGAAGAGATAGTTCATCTCTCAAGAAGTGTGCCCCATTCATAAAGAAAGCATTGAAAGAATTCGATCGTGATTCAATGAAGAAGAAGAGAGCAAGCACTTCAAGCTATAAGAAGAAGACATATGTGGCTACATTGAGTGATAAAGACTCCACCGACGATGAACAAGCCAACATTTGCCTTATGGCCATCGAAGAAGATTCAAGGGTAATTTCTAAATCATCTACCTCATGTTCATATTCTTTTGTTGAATTACAAGATGACTACGATGAATTGGTTTTAGAATTTAAAAATCACATTTTGAAAAACAAGAAAATTGTTTCAAATTTGAAAATTCAAAATGATTTGAATTCTAAAAACAAGAATTGAACTTGAAGCAAAACTCAATGAGTTTGAAAAAATGTGTTGATTTACAAAAATTGCTTCATAAAGTTCAAGAAGAAAAATATTTGATTTCTAAAGAGCTTGAAAAGAAAAATAATTTTGGAAATTCAAATTTTTATATAAGATAATATAGTGCCCCTAGATTTATAAATGGTAAAGTTTTTAGATGTATTTGGGTCCCAAAAGGACTAAGTACTTCAACTAAAAAGGATGAAATTGAAAAATGGATTCCTAAGGGGACAAAACTTTGTGCAACTGACGTCTATGGATCCAAAGCAATTTGGATACCAAAAATTACTTGGTTATCTTGTTTAGGTGTGATGGAGAATGATCAACAAGTCAAATATTGAGGGAGAGCTCCATGCACAAAAGGGAAAACACTTAAAGAAGGAAGGCTTCACATCCTCCCTTGAGTTCAAGTGTGGTAAAATCTAGTTGTTTTTTAATTGCTTAATTTGATTTTTTTAATTAATTCAACTAGATTATCATATATGTTGGACTAACTTTTGATGATGCTTAGAGTAAGGGGAGCCATTTTAAAACCAAAATTCTTATTTTTGTCATTTTTTAACCTTCCAAGTTATTTTGAACTTAAAGTTATTTAAATTCTTTTTGATATAACAAAAAGGGGGAGAGTTTGGTTTGAAATATTGTATTTTCAAATGAATAAGGGGAGCTTTAATTTCTTGTCAATTTTGAAATATCTTATTCAAATTTTTAAACTTAAAGGGGGAGAATCCCAAACAAATTTTCAAGTTGGTTTTATTATATCAAAAAGGAGGAGATTGAAGAACTAATATTTTGATATAATAATTGAAAAATAGTTTTTGACTAAATTGAAAAGATTTCAAAAGTGCCTTTAAGTCCAAACAACTTGAAAATAAGTTTGTGGATGGTTTAAATGGTTTTGGCAATGTTTGAAACGTTTTGAAGTAACCAAACCAGAGTTTTTAAGGTACTCGTTTCGAGATAGGGGGACATGTATCGAAACATTTTGAAACTGCCAAAACTTGTACCGAAATAGGGCTTGCCCATTTCGATACGGAGGGTCTTCGTTTCGAAACACTCATTTGCTGTTTCGATACGCCCAACGGTCAAAGCCTCCCCAACAACTTTTTAAATTGCAGCTCAACTGCCATATGTTCTGAAACGGGGTTGCTACCGTTTCGATACGAATCAAGAGTGTTTCGAAACGATTAGAGGCGTTTCGAAATGTCTTGCTGCATCAGGCTTCAACGGCTAGTTCTGAAGGTCGTTCCGATACGAGGTCAATTGTTTCGAAACGAACGTCTGCAGAACAACATTTATGGTGGGAAATAAAGTCTCCAACGCCTCCAAAACAACCCCAACTATCCTCGACAGCTATAAACTCAATTGGGAGTATAAAAGAGACCTCCAGGCATCAAGAGAAGACTAATGCTTCAATTTTCAACAACATAATGATCAAGAAATTGTCTTAGAGCTTAATTGTTCATTTTCTTGTATATACAACACTAGTGAGCTAAACATTGTCAAATTTGCTCAAGTGTTTATGTAACACCCGGGTTCGAGGGTCGGGTGAAAATAGTAATTTAATAATGGTTCGGGTTTCGGTTCCTAATTTTTAAATAATAAAATAATGGTTTGGGCCTCGGGTTTTAAGACAAATAAAATTAAGTTGGACCATTTTTAAAACAAGCCCAAATAGCCATGGGTGGCACCTATTGTGGTTTCCCTTTTTCATTAAGGGCATTTAGGTCTTTGGACCTTTGATTTTAAACCAACCTAAAATAATGTTTTTGAGTCATCTTCTTCCCCTCTCTATTCTTCATTTCAACAACAAAATGAACCTCTCTCCCCCTTGACACTATTCCATTCAATAGCTTGCTCGTTTTGAAGGGTTTCACAAAGGTAACCACGTTTTTGACTTACCCTCGTTATTCTCTACAAGTTGATACCTTTTGTATTCATTTTTGTACATGTTTTGAGATTTGAAGTTTGGAGAATTTTGAAGTAAAAATGTTGCCTTTGAAATCTTTAACTTAAATTTTTGATTTGTTGAAGTTCTATGAGTTGTCTACAACCTAAAAGGTCCAACAAAATTGATTTTTACAAGGTTTTGGGTGTTTTCTCGGAATGGGGTTTTGGGGAGGTTTTTGGGAGGTTTTAAGTTGAGTTTTGGGGGTGTTTTAGGTGAAATTTTGAGGGCTAATGGGTAGGCTATATGTAAGTGTTGTTTTGAAGGCTTTAGGGAGCAATTTAAGGGTTGGAATCAATGGATTTAAGGTGTACTTAAGGGCTGCTCGGGATTATGGATTTTGGGTTTGTTTTCAATGGAAAATTTGATGTCTTGTGCTTGGTATGTAATTCGGGTTGACTATTTTGGATTATGGACTGATTTGGGGTTGTTTACTTGGTGTTGGAATGTCTAGAAACGAGAAATTTTGTTGGTGAAGCTTCGGGGACAAATCCGGGGATTTCGGAGTCTTGAGCTTGGTCTTCGGTCTTCTCTTGGGTAACAACGGTGAGTAGAATTGTTGATTTTTGCTTTGTGCTCGATATGGATCCTTTTGGGGTTTGGGTGGGACCTTGAGGGGTCACCTAAACCCGAGTGTAAGCCTCTCTACTCCCATATTGTTATGATATGTTTAATGTTTATACGTTGTGATTGTTGAGTGCATTTTAAGTTGTTAATGTGTAGTCGAGTTGAGTTCGTGCCTCACGTGATGGCGGTCTAAACTACGGTGATGTGTAGTCCCACCGGTAGTGACTAGTAGGGTAGTACTTTGATGTGTAGTCCTATTGGAAATCCACTAGTCGAAACGGTGATGTGTAGCCCCACCGTACGTGTATGTTGGTTGTGCTTGTGCAAACCATGTGTTGTTGTTGAGATAGACCTTCGTGCATCCATTGCTTTCTTGCATATAAAACGTGTTTTGGAAAACTGCATGTTGTGAATTGTAGAGCCTCTCTCACTAAACTAGATGGCTTATACTCTCTTTGTTTCCAACGTGCAGATCGTTAGAGTTCGGGAGGCAAGCGGGCGAGGGAGGAGCTTTTGGAGTTCTCAAGCTAGTTCAAGTATGGTTTGCGTTTTGTAATAATGCCTAGACGATGGGGTATAGAGTTTATGAGTTGGTGTCAAACTCCTTAGGGGATTGTGTTTGAGCATGTTAAACTCATGGTTGTGTTATGCTTTTGTTTCATTGATTGCGGTCTATGCTTATTATGTTGCCTATGTGAACATGCCTAAATGTGTATGTTGTTGGCCTATGTATGCCTTATGTTTCAATATCTAGTGTATGATGACTTATGCTTGCTAAGTATGCTCCTTTTTGTGGAATTGCATGAAGTCTTGATTTGTATGATTTTCGTTAGATTCAATGCCTCACATGCTAAATCCCGGTTGTAGTTTGATGTATGTATGTTTGTATGAGCTTAGGGGAGTCCAAAAATGCATCTAGAGTCGTGTTTGAGGTCACCAAGTTGAAAATTGTGGAATTGCAGAGCAGGGCGTATCGATACGCCTAAGGGCCGTATCGATACGGCCTTGCCCAAATGCCACGATTTTTGCCTGGGGTACCGATACCCTCCAAAGTTACCGGAATTTTGTGAAATGGGTGAGTGTAGGGCGTACCGATATGGGTTTTACGCGTATCGATACGATTCTATATCGTTGACCCAAAAGAGTTGACTGAGAAGGGTGTATCGATACGTTCAAGGGCTGTATCGATACGGTCTTCCCGGAGTTGACTCTTTGGGTTGACCTGGTCAGGGCGTATCGATACCCCTAGTTAGGGTACCGATACGGTCTGCCCTGTAAGTTTAAAAATGGACTAGTTATGTATGTTCGTGGTTCGAAGGTGATTTTTTCTATGGGCGTTTTCCGCTGTTGTAATTCATTTAGGACTTAACAATCCTCTAGACAAGATTAAAATGAAGAAAAAAATAGGGTCGTTAACCGAGGGGGAACCTTAACGGGTTTCGCTTCGGTTTTCCCCGTGTGGCCCACTCGGACCGGTCATCCGGCCAGACCGAGATGAGGGGGTTACTGTTTAGGTTTTGGGTGAGAGCTAAATAGTGCAAACAATTACCTATTAGAGGGATTTCAAGTTTGCTTTAGAATTTCTCTTGTAAAGAGGGTTTACTCAAGCTTTGGGTTAGAAAGCTTTGAGTGTGTAAAGGTTGCCTTCTTAGCCTAGAAAAGGGGAAGAAATTCAAGAGTGAATTTGTTGAAATCCTTAGTGGGAAGCTAAGGTACTGGATGTAAGTGCTTGTTAGAAGGTTGAACTGCTATAAATCCTTGTGTCCAATTCTTATTCTTTAGCTTCCACTAAAACACCCAAAAATCCAACTTCTCTACACTTGGCGAGCTAGAACAGTTGAAGGAAATCAAGCACATAAAAACCTAACATGATTTGAATCCCATATCGGCAGGCCTTAGTCATGAGGCCAGCCGGGCCCAATAAAACTACTAAGTTAGAATGTTCGAGGCCTTGGGATGTCTTGGACGACGCGTCATCTCAAGAATTTCTTGAGAGACGTCAATCTTGCTGTGATTTTCCTCATTGAAACGAAATTACAGCATGACAGAATGGAAAAGGTACATAAGTTGTGTGGTTACCCTCATTGTTTCGATGTTAGTTCAATTTTCCGTAGTAGAGGTCTCTCGTTAGCTTGGAAAAATGATTGCAAGGTCTTTCTCCGTTCTTCTTCAGCACAACACATTGATGTTGTTTTTCATGAAGATAATGATGGTCTAGCTTGGCGTTGTACATGTTTTTACGGTGCTCCAAAGGTTCAGAATCATGAGGACTCTTGGAATTTATTAAGACAACTCGATGATACTCCAGAAACTCCATGGCTAGTCATTGACGACTTTAATGAACTCATGTTTGCATCTGAAAAAGTGGGCGGCCTGCAAAGGAGTGCACGGCAGATGGAATCTTTAAGGAATGTTCTTATTGAATGCTCGTTGGAGGATATTGGGTATTATGGTTCTTGGTTTACATGGAATTAAGGAAATTTCCTTTCTAATAATATACGTGAATGACTGGACCGTGGGGTGGCTAATCCCTCTTGGTGGTCCATTTTCCATAGTTTTCTCTTGATCATTTGCCCCGTTCTTTTTCTAATCACTGTCCATTGTTGCTTACTACGGCTAAAAGACAACCCAACATGGAACAGACTAATTTTTTTCGCTTTGAAGCTGTCTGGTTGTTGGAGGACTCTTGTGAAGCAGAGGTAAAAATGCTTTGGTTATCATCCCATGGTACGGTCCCGCAACGATTGAAATTAGTAGGACATGGCCTGGATGCTTGGTTTCAGAAATTAAAGAATGAAAAGAAGTTTACTGTTAAAACTTAAAAAAAGAGACTCCAAGATCTACATGAGCTCCAAATTGATGATGATGTTTTGGGGGAAATTACTGATAAAAAATAGCCCTTAATTTAGAAGTGGACAAAGAGAATATATATTGGGAACAAAGGGCGCGAGTGAATTGTTTGAGGAACGGGGACAAGAATACGATTTTTTCCACCAATTTGCATCTCATCGTAGGAGAAAAACATGATTTCCAAGCTGACAGATGCAGAAAATAATCTCTTTGATTCTGATGAAGATATTCACCTTTTGACAAATGACTATTTTCACTCTTTATTTTCTTCATAAGGAGATGGGGACACGTCTAATGCTCTACAAGGGATTCCACGAAGTATTACAACTTTGATGAATGAAGGTCTTCAAGCCGAGAACACAAATGAAGAGGTTAGCAGCTATTCAGTCTATGAGACCCTTTTAAGCGTATGGGTAAGATGGTTTGGGGCTGTTTTTTACCAAATATTTTGGCACATCGTGGGGCGTGAAGTTTCTGAGTTCTGTATTCAAGCACTCAAGGGTGATCACCCTCTATCTAAGATTAATTTAACTCGCATTGTTCTTATCCCGAAGAATGACCATCCAACTCAGTTGTCACATTTCCGCCCCATTAGCTTATGCCACGTACTGTTTAAAATCATTTCTAAAATGATTGTAAATCGCCTTCAAGCAGTGCTGCCTTTATGCATCGGCGAGGCCTAAAATGTGTTTATCCCCGGTCGCGTCATCTCAGATAATATAATGGTTGCATATGAAATTTTGCATTCTTTTAAGAATAAAAGAACTGGTTAGAAGGGTTTCTTTGCCCTAAAGCTCGATATGAGAAAGGCACACGATCGAGTAGAATGGTATTTTCTTGAGGTTGTCTTACGTAATATAGGTTTTGTCGATGGCTGGATTCAGTGTGTTATGGGCTGCATCAGTTCAACATCATACTCTTTCGTGGTTAATGGTACTATTGGGGGAGAGTTTTGTGCCCTCTAGAGTTCTACGTCAAGGGGACCCCTTGAGCTCGTTTCTCTTCTTGATTTGTAGCGAAAGTTTTTCTTCTCTATTACGACAGGCGATTAATGATGGCAGAATGCAAGGGGCAAGAATTACTCGCAGCGCTCTGCTAGTGACTCATCTTTTATTTGCTGATGATAGTATCATCTTTGGGAAAGAAAATGCTAATGGGTCCATCCAACTCAAAGATCTTTTGGTTGACTATGTTCAATGTTCCGGACAGTTAGTCAACTTTAATAAATCTACCGTCTTCTTCAGCTCTAATGTGCTTGCTGAAAACAGTGAAGACGTGTGCCGCATCCTAAACGTCCCATGCCAAACAAACCCAGAAGTTTACATGGGCCTACTATCTATGATTGGCTGAAATAAGAGAACCTCTCTTTTGAGCCTTAAGGAGAATGTTTCAAGAGTCTGAATCATTGGGGTACAAGATCCTTTTCATTGGGCGAAAAGGAAGTCTACATCAAGTCGGTATTGCAAGCCACACCCTTATATGTGATATCAGTCTTTCTTCTTCCTATGTCCCTATGTAAAGAAATTGAAGGTTTATTTGAGAGATATCAGTGGCAAAAGTCTCAAAACAAACGAGGCCTTTATTGGGTTTCTTGGCAAAATTTGTGTATACCTATGGAGAATGGTGGCTTGGGGTTCCGTGACCTTTGCAAGTTCAACATAAACTTACTTGCTAAACATGCCTGGAGGCTCATCTCCAATCCTGATTCTTTATTTGTAAGACTATTAAAGGCTAAATACTTCCCCTAAAACAATTTTCTCCAATCAACTTTGGGTGCCAATCCTTTATATATTTGGAGAAGCATATGGAGCTCTCGCAAAACATTAGAATTGGGGTTGTATTTGAAGGTGGATATCAGATCTTTTATATCTATCTGGAATGATTTTTGGTTACCTGGTAACCCAATTCGTAAGATCTCTTCTCCTCAAATTGATGGATTAAACTATATGGCTGATCTTATTGACCAGGAGGCTCGAACATGGAATACTCAACTCATCTCCTCTTCTTTTTCTCTAGAAGATGCCTCCGCAATTCTATCTATACGTCTCTCAACCAAGGGATATGAGAATACTTTAGCCTAGGATTATAAACATACTAGTCTTTATACAGTGAGGAGTGGCTATAAAAGGCTTTTACAGGATGATTTGGCTATTGCCTATAGTGGTGAGTTCTTTAAAACTCTTTGGTCTATACAATGCCCATCAAAAATAAAGATTCTAATATGGAAGTTCACCTATAATTGTCCCAACAATGGAGGAAATTCATAAATATTGCTTTAGAGTTTGTTTTTTCTCGAGGTATGGTTCTTCCTCTTTTTTCCCTCGAAATAGTGCAATTGCTACAATACCTTGAAGGTTGGTTCAAGTGACTCTGACTTGGAATAGTACTTTAGGCTGAAAATCCCAAAAATCCCTTAAAGGTACGTTCAGGAGGCTCCGACTTTGGACATTGTTGGGTTTTCTTTCTTCTGGAAAAAACATTGTTCATAGTTGGATTTAGTTGAATCTGACTTTTAGGGTACTGTAGCAAATACAATAGTTTGAGAATTAAAATAAGAATGACCACATTTTTGAGAAAAAAGACCCTAGAGCTATATTTAAGTAAATCTTCCCCCAACAATGGCTAAACTTTTTACCAAGAGAATTGCTACCAATGCTGCATGCCCTAGGTGTTTTCAGTCTACAAAGGATACTAATCATGTCAGTAGGTAATGTTCTTTTGCAAAGCAAGTATGGAGTAATTTACGGTACACATGGCCATTACATATCCATCAGCTTGATTTTTGTTCTTGGCTTGAATGGATTTTTTGCAATTCTAGTTGACACAAGCATGCAAAAATTATTAGTGCAATCTGGTCTATTTGGTTTTCTAGGAATAAATTAGTAAATGAAAGGTTAGATAAGAGGTTCATATGGTCACTACCTTTGTTCGTAGCTACCTTTATGAATTAGGGGGCATCTCTTCAAGGCTAGCACATCCTCACACTAGATCTGACGCTCTTTGGATACCCCCAACTCTATCTCTGGTTAAAATCAACTTTAATGCAAGTTTCTCTGTACAATCGAAGCAATCGTGGTCAGGTTTGGTGGTTAGAGATTCAGAGGGGTATATTTTGAGGGTCGCGTAACGTTCGAACTCAAGTATCCAATCGATATTTGAAGCGGAAGAAACATCGGCCGTCCATGGCTTAGAATTTGCGCGTGATTTAGGTTTCACTGACGTTATTGTGGAGGGTGATGCCAAATTGATTATCCATAAACTATCTTCAAACAAAGTTGATTTTTTCTCAGTCCGTCCCCTAATTGATGATGCGAAAGGTCTCTCCAGACAGTTTTGATCCTATCGTTTCAGTTTCGACAGCCGCAATGCAAACCAAGTAGCCCATGCTATGGCGTCCACTGGTAAGGCCAACAATGAGGATAGATTTTGGGTTGAGGACGCTCCCGATAATATCTCTTGGGTTGCAGCCACCGATCGTCGACATTTGGAACCACCATAGCTTCTTCCTTTGATGTTTTGGTTTTGAGGCTTTTTGTGCTTGCCCTTTCCCTTTGGTGCTGCTCTCTAAAAGTTTTTGATCAAAACCCCACCAAATGACTTGGATCACCTGAGTATTTTTTAAGTTTGTGTGTTTTATTTATTGTTTTTTAAACTCTGTTTTTAAGTTGTCTCTATTTCTTTGTGACCGCTTATTTTATTTGAATAATAGCTCAACTGGTACCATTTTTAAAAAAATATGTTTTAGAAAAAAAACATATATAAATTTGTATATTTACATTTTAAAGTTAAAAATTTAAATTTTTAACTCTAAAATATTAGACCCTACCATCTAAACTATAATTACAAACATTAAATTTTAGGGTTAACTACACCACTAACTATCGAACTAATTCGGGATTCCTATTTTGACCACCGAAGTAACGAACTCGTCAATCAGACCACTGAACTTATAAAATCAACCTATTTTGACCACCGTCGTTAAAAACCTAACGGTGGGGTGATAGAACTGTCATGTTGGGGATCACATGAGCATTTTTTAAGTTTGTGTGTTTTATTTATTGTTTTTAAGCTCTGTTTTTAAGTTGTCTCTATTTCTTTGCGACCGTTTATTTTATTTGAATAATAGCTCAACTGATATTACTTTAAAAAAAATATGTTTTAGAAAAAACATATGTAAATTTGTATATTTACATTTTTAAAGTTTAAAATTTAAATTTTTAACTTTAAAATATTAGACCCTACCATCTAAACTATAATTACAAACATTAAATTTTAGGGTTAACTACACCACTGACTACCGAACTAATTGGGGATTCCTATTTTGATCACCGAAGTAACGAACTCGTCAATCAGACCACTGAACTTATAAAATTAATCTATTTTGACCACCGCTGAGCCAAGCTGTTTTTAATGATATATTTTGAACACTTTCATATACATATCTTATACTTCAGTAAATATTAGAGAAAAAAGAAGTAAAAACAGTTGAAAGGGGACTCGAACTTAGACCACTTGGGATGTGTATAATCACACAAACGTTCGATTTAATTTAAATCTAAAAAATATTAAATATTGGATTTAAAAAAAATATTTGATTTAAAGTATTCGAATATTTTTTTTTCTTTTTAAATTAATTCCAATATTTCATAAAATATTAAATATTCGATTTAAAAAATATTTGACTTAAAAGAAAAGGAATTCGATTTAAAAAGTATTCAAATATTTAATATTTTTAAATTAAATCGTATACTTTTTTGAATCAAATACTTTCAATCGATTCGAATATTAAACCGAATACTTTTTTAAATCGAACACTTTAAATTAATTCGAATATTAAATCAAATACTTTAAATTAATTTGATTTTTAAATACTTTAAATCGATTCAAATATTAAATCAAATACTTTAAATTGATTCGAATATTAAATCAAATAATTTTTTATATCAAATACTTTAATTCGATTCGAATTAAACCGAATACTTTTTTAAATCGAATACTTTAAATTAATTCAATTTTTAAATATTTTAATATTAAATATTTGATTTAAATCGAATACTTTTTAAAATCGATTTTTTTCTTTTAAATCAAATATTTTTAAATCAAATATTTAATATTTTAATAAATATTCAATTTAGTTTAAAAATAAAAATATTTGAATACTTTAAATCGAATATTTAAAAAATTAGATTTAAATTAAATCGAACATTTGTGTGATTATACACATCCCAAGTGATCTAAGTTCGAGTCCCCTTTCAACTATTTTTACTTCTTTTTTCCCTAACATTTACTGAAGTATAAGATACGTATATGAAAGTGTGCAAAATATATCACTAAGAGCAGCTTGGCTTAGTGGTAAAGGTGTGTGGTTTTCTCCGCTTAGTCTCAGGTTCAAACCCCCACAACACCAACCGGTGACACGTGTCACCACCTGATTGGAGAGAAAATATATTAAATATTAAATAAATTAAATTAAAATTTGGTTAAATTAACTCAATTGGGTGATGACACGTGTTATCATCTGATTGTACTAGGGATGGGCACAACACCCGGACCCGACGGGTTCCGACCCGGCCCGATCGGGTCGGGTATTTTTATGAAAAAATCGGGTTCGGGTCGGGTCGGTCGGATTTTTGTGTAGGATGAGGTCGGGTCGGGTTCGGGTGTTAGGGTGAAAAATCCGACCCGACCCGGGACTAATAGTGTAATTTTCCCCTAATTTTTTTAGGGATATTTGTAATAATACCCCTCTTTATATTTTTTTATAATTAGGTCCTTAAAATTAATTTTTTATTTACATTTTAGTTCTTAAAATTATTATTTTTTATAATTATGCCTCTTAAAATTATTTTTTTACAATTAGGTCCCTTAAATTAATTTTTTTCTATAGGTCGGGTCGGGGTCGGGTTTAGAATATTTATTTTCGGGTCGGTCGGGTCAGGTTTTTTAAAGAATTGGATCGGGTCGGGGTCGATTTTAGGATAATTACTTTCGGGTCAGGTTCGGGTGGGCCAAAAACCCGACCCGACCCGACCCGTGCCCATCTCTAGATTGTACGATTAATTTTATTTAATTAAAATAAAATTAGGATCAAATTGATTTAATAAGTAAATAACATGGACCAAATATGTAATTTTAAAATTTTTCCGTAAGCTGCTACGTGGCAGTTTCGTCACCCCACCGTTAGATTTTTAACGGCATTGATCAAATTAAGTTGATTTTATAAGTTCAATGGTTTGATTGACGAATTCGTTAGTTCAGTAGTCAAAAAAGAAATCCTCAATTAATTCAGTAGTCAGTGATATAGTTAACTCTAAATTTTAAACCGTACAAATTAGATCTATAAACGCTGCAATCTAAACTAAACCCCTCAATCTATAAACAATACATATGTAGTATCAAATATTTTCAGGAAAATAGACATATAAAGTACCAAAAGATATTAAAAAATTAATTTTAACTTTGAAGTCGAAAACATTCCGTACTTGGTCGAAAGTTTTGCAAACAAGGACAAAGATGAAGCTGCCCTGATCCTTCCAAGAAATGGGATAAGATATGGCCTCATTATAAATTAAATTAAATAACTCTTTTGTACGAATGTGTGTATAACATATTTTTAGCTTTGTCACCCAAACAAGTAGTCTCAATTAAAAATAGATAATGTTTATTTTAAAATATTCGAGTTTAAATCGATTTGTATGTAAGTAGGTCCAGCTCTAGGCAAGGACAATAAGGACACTTGTCCAGGGCCCACCTTTCAGAGAAACATTTGTAACCTTTTGAATTATATTTGTAACATTTTAATACTTGTTATTAGGCACTTATTTTTTCAATACTTGTTATTAGGGTGCTAAGTTTTTCCCCAATATTTATTTTTAGGCGTCTACATTTAATATTCAATTTTTTTGCTATTATTTGTTATTAGGGCACTTTTTTCAATATTTATTATTATGGATATAATCATGAAATTTAAAATTTTCAATATTTAGGATCCAATTTTTCTATACTTGTTACTATGAGCCTACTCTTAAAATTTGATTTTTTTTCATTATTTGATATTAGGGACAAAGATTTAAATAGGGGTATGCAACCACAATAACGACCGTTCTATGACGATAATGGAACCATCTGAAACTGCGATCCATGCAACCGTTATGTCCACAATAGCGTATGTTATTAAAAAAATTCACAACTGCAACACTTGCAATGATCGAAATAATATTTGCTATGTCTGCAACCGTGATAAATGCAGCACAATCGAAAGTACGAATGCAACTGCAATTGCAATTTAAATCCCTGATTTAGGGCCCAGTTTTTAGGTTCGCTCAAGGCTACCAAAAGCCAGGGTCGTCCCTGTCTACAAGGTTTATGTGCTTTGTGAGTGTGGTAGATCAGATAATTCGGTTATTTTTGTTCTTTTATATGTATTGTTTTTAGGATTTATATTCAATATACTATGCGGTAGAAACTAAAAGTTTTCACGAGTGTTTTAGTTCGAGGTTTAGGAATTCAATTTAGGGTTTAAAGTTTGTGTGTTTATGTTTAGGGATAATGGTTAGAAGTTAAGTTTATAGTTAAAATTTTAGGTTTAGAGGTTAAGGTTTAGAGTTTAGGGCAATATGGTGAGAGATTTAAGTTTAAACTTGTAAACTCTAAATTCTAAACCCTAAAATTAAGACATTCGTAAAAAAAATTAATTTTTACCATAAGGGAACAGAATAATTACCTTGTTTTATATTACAGTTATATCGTGTTTAAAATTATAAAATTTAATTGATAAGATCTTAATTGTTATTGTAATGTGTTGTATTTAAGTAATAACACGCCTTTTGTAAAAATAACAAGGGTAAAACTACATAAATGATCATCATACTATTGAAAAAGTTATAATTAGACAATTTTACTTTTTTTCTAAGCAATTAAACCATTATATTATTAAATTAGATGTAATTTGACCACGAGCCGTTAGAGTTTGACAGCAGGGTGACGTGGCAGTTAAAAATAAGGGTATAATTATACATTTGGTCCTCGACTTGTCCAGGGCCCACCTTTCAGAGAAACTAAATATTTGTAACCTTTTGAATTATATTTGTAACCTTTTAATACTTGTTATTAGGGACTTATTTTTTCAATACTTGTTATTAGGGTGCTAAGTTTTTTTCCCAATATTTATTTTTAGGCGTCTACATTTAATATTCATTTTTTTGCTATTATTTGTTATTAGGGCGCTTTTTTTTCAATATTTATTACTATGGACATAATCATGAACTTTAAAATTTTCAATATTTAGGATCAATTTTTCTATACTTGTTACTATGAGCCTACTCTTAAAATTTGATTTTTTTCATTACTTGATATTAGGAACAAAGATTTAAATAGGGGTATGCAACCACAATAACGACCGTTCTATGACGATAATGGAACCATCTGAAACTGCGATCCATGCAACCGTTATGTCCACAATAGCGTATGTTATTAAAAAAATTCACAACTGCAACACTTGCAATGATCGAAATAATATTTGTTATGTCTGCAAACGTGATAAATACAACACAATCGAAAGTATGAATGCAACTGTAATTGCAATTTAAATCCCTGATTTAGGGCCCAGTTTTTAGGTTCGCTCAGGGCTACCAAAAGCCAGGGTCGTCCCTGTCTACAAGGTTTATGTGCTTTGTGAGTGTGGTAGGTCAGATAATTCGGTTATTTTTGTTCTTTTATATGTATTGTTTTAGGATTATATTCAATATACTATGCGGTGGAAACTAAAAGTTTTCACGAGTGTTTTAGTTCGAGGTTTAGGGATTTAATTTAGGGTTTAAAGTTTGTGTGTTTATGTTTAGGGATAATGGTTAGAAGTTAAGTTTATAGTTAAAATTTTAGGTTTAGAGGTTAAGGTTTAGAGTTTAAGGCAATATGGTGAGAGATTTAGGTTTAAACTTATAAACCCTAAATTCTAAACCCTAAAATTAAGACATTCGAAAAAAATTTAATTTTTACCATAAGGGAACAACATAATTACCTTGTTTTATATTACATTTATATCGTGTTTAAAATTATAAAATTTAATTGATAAGATCTTAATTGTTATTGTAATGTGTTGTATTTAAATAATAACACGCCTTTTGTAAAAATAACAAGGGTAAAACTACATAAATGACCATCATACTATTGAAAAAGTTATAATTAGATAACTTTACTTTTTTCTAAGCAATTAAACCATTATATTATTAAATTGGATGCAATTTGACCACCAGCCGTTAGAGTTTGACAGCAAGGTGACGTGGCAGTTAAAAATAAGGGTATAATTATACATGTGGTCCTCGTTACTTATACATTCTATCAATTTGACCCTAATTTTAATTTAATAAATTAATTAATTGTTTCATTAGGTGGTGACATATGACCTGATTGGAGGATAGAAATAAATGAAAGCAAGCAAACTGGCTCTAAGGAAATTCAAACTTGGGAGTGCTAGGTGATATTGGTGTTGCTTTGCCGCTGGGCCAAAGCCAGTTCTGGGATATAAAATACAAAATTGAAGAACTAAGTGTTTTGATATAATAATTGAAAAATGTTTTGGACAATTTTGAAAAGAATTTAAAACATGTCTTTAAGTCCAAACAACTTGAAAATAAGTTTGAGGTGTTTAAAAAGGTTTTTGGTAAAGTTTTAAACGTCTTAAAATACTCAAACCTGACTTTTCAGCACTACCGTACCGATACGGTATACCCCGTATCGATACCTTTTTACTCCAGATTTAATTCTGCCAAAACCCGTCCGATACAGGCTTGCTCGTATCGATACAGAGAGGGGTCATATCGATACGCCTTTAAAGCGTACCGATCCCTACTTTAATAACCCCCAACGGCTATTTCCCAACGGCCTTTTAAAGTGCAGACCATACCGATACGCTTAGGCTGGCAAGAGCCCAACGGCTAGTTTTGAACAATGGTGTACCGATACGAGTTCTCGTGTACCGATACGATAGGTACCAGAACTGCAATTAATGTGGGAAATAAAAACCCTAACGGCTCCAAAACATCCCCAACGGTCCTCAACTGCTACAAACTCATTTGAGAGTATGAAAGGGACCTTCAAGCATCAAGAGAAAACTAATGCTTCAATTGTCAACAACATTATGATTAAGATTTTGTCTTAGAGCTTAATTGTCCATTTTCTTGTATAGACAACACTAGTGAGCTAAACATTGTTAAATTTGCTCAAGTGTTTAGGTTTTGGGTGAGAGCTAAATAGTGCAAACAAATACCTAATAGAGAGATTTCAAGTTTGCTTAGAATTTCTCTTGTAAAGAGGATTTACTCAAGCTTTGGGTAGAAAGCTTTGAAGGTTGTAAAGGTTGCCTCCTTAGCTTAGAAAAGAGGACGAAATTCTTAGTGAATTTGGTTGAAATCCTTAGTTGGGAGCTAAGGTAGTGGATATAGGTGCTTGTTGAAGGCCGAACCACTATAAATCCTTGTGTCCAATTCTAATCTTTTAGCTTCCACTTTATCACCCAAAAATCCAATCTTCTCCGAACTTGGCAAACACATCGGTTGAAGAAAATCGAGCATCATAAATCCCAACAATTGGTATCAGAGCGAGGCTCAATCGAAGAGGATTAACATCATATTGAGGTGATCCAGGAAGCTCGATATATCATATTAACCAACCGATCAAATGACGCAATCTATTGATAAGCCACTATTCTTCGACGGAACATACTATGCCCATTAGAAGACAAGAATGATGTATTTCATAAAGTCCAAGGACTACAAGTTTTGGGACATAGTAGAAGACGGTCCGTTCGTGCCACAACGAAGGAAGGCGGATTAGAGCGCGGATGATCGCAAGAAGATGGAGCTCAACTGTAAAGCCTTGCACATCATCTTTTGTGCATTGAGCCCCAACATCTACGAGAAGATGTCTTCTTGTGAAGATGCCAAGGAGATATGGGACAAGCTTGAAGTCACATACGAAGGAACCAACGAAGTAAAGGAGACCAAGATCAGACTCCTCAACCACGAGTATACAAACTTCAAGATGGATCCGAAATAGGACATTGAGAAGATGTTCGATAGGTTCTCCACCATCACCAGTAGATTTAAAGGTTATGGAGAAGTCATCCCGGAAGAGAAGCTTGTCCGAAAGCTTATCTACTCCCTTCCCGAACTAAATTTTGTGCAACTAACGTTTATGGATCCAAAGCAATTTGGATACCAAAATTTGTATGATTGTCTTGATTAGGTGTGATGGAGATGCTCAACAAGTCCAATTTTTTAGGGGGAGCTCCATGCACACAAGGAAGAACACTTGAAGAAGGAAGGCTTCACATCCTCCCTTAGAGTTCAAGTATTGGTAAAATCTAGTTGTTTTTATTTGTTTAATTCAATTTATTTTCTTTTAATTCAACTAGACTATCATGTGTTGGACTAACATCTTTTGTTGATGCTTTGAGCAAGGGGGAGCCACTTTTAAAACAAAACATTTTAATAGTTTCAAAATTTAAACCTCCATTGTTATTTTTAGCCTAAAAGTATTTTAAAATTCTTTTTGATGTAACAAAAAAATGAGAGATTGTTTTGAAAAATTGTGTTTTTCAAATGAATAAGAATAAGGGGGAGCTTTAACTACTTTTCAATTTTTAATATCTTATTCAAATTTTTAAACTTAAAGAGGGTCCCAAACAATTTTTCAAGTTGATTTTATTATATCAAAAAGGGTGAGATTGAAGAACTAAGTGTTTTGATATAATAATTAAAAAATGTTTTGGATAAATTTGAAAAGAATTTAAAACATGTCTTTAAGTCCAAACAACTTGAAAATAAGTTTAAGGTGTTTAAAAGGTTTTTGTAACCCCCTCGTCCCAGCCTGGCCGGATGACCGGTCCGAGTAGGCCACACGGGGAAAACCGAAGTGAAACCTGTTAAAGTTCACCCTCGGTTAGCAACCCTAATTTTTTTTCTTTCATTTTAATCTCGACTAAAGGCATATTAATACTTAGATGATCACGACAGCGAAAAACATCGACTAGGAAACATGTTCGAACCACAACCACACATTAACAGTCCATTTTTAACTTTCAAGGCAGGCCGTATCGATACACCAATCAAGGGTATCGATATGCCCTGACCAGGTCAACCCAGATAGTCAACTCCGGGAAGACCGTATCGATACAGCCCTTGAGCGTATCGATACGCCCTTCTCGGTCAACTCCTCTTGGTCAACGAGGCAGGACCGTATCGTTACGTGTAAACCCCGTATCGATACGCCCTACACTTACCCACTTCTCAAGATTCCAGAGAGTTAAGAGGGTATCGATACACCCCCGTGTATCGATACGCGCAGCACAATCTGAATTCCAGAGAGTTGGGACCGTATCGATACACCCCCGTGTATCGATACGCCCAGCTAAAACTGTGGCCTTTGGGCAAGGCCGTATCGATACAGTCCTTAGGCGTACCAATACGCCCTACACTGCAATTCCACAATTTTCAACTAGAAGACCTCAAACACGACTCTAGATGCATTTTTAGACTCCCCTAAGCTTATACCAACATTTATACAACATACTACAACAAGGGAAGCAATCAAGATAAATAGCAAGGCATCCATTCACGGCATTCATACAAAAGGGCAATTTTAGCCTATATGGACATTCATAAGAGCTCAAAAGGCCAAAGGCACAAGTTAACACATATGAGGTTTGCACATACCAACAAGACAACCTAAACACCTAAAAGACATGCCATCACACACAAGCATTCATTCAAGCATAACATGTTTCACAATCAAAGACAATTCATGAACATCAATCACATATATGAGTCATACATCGCTCATACAAACACACTCTTGCTACATTGCTAAACTACCACATTAATTGTTAAACCGTACTTGAGCAACAAAAACTTGGAAAGCCCATTCGCCTTGCTCCTTGCTAACACCACGCTAATGATCTGCATTGTTGAAAATGAGAGCGTAAGCTAGAAGCTTAGTGAGGATGCTCTAAAATCAAAAACAACAACAATGCAGGGTCCAAGCATGCCAATCCTTAACCTCACATACAACATAAACAAGGGTTAACAAGTCAACCTAGCTAGTCTTTCAAGAGTCATAATATGGCATCTCACATCATACTAAGCTCAAACATCATATATCAATATCACAACATCATATTATAAGGACAAGTTCAATTGGCTACTATTAGTTTACCCGGATGTGCGGATTTAACCTCAACAACAACATTACCTCGGTGGGATTACACTCATCACCGGACCTTGCATGGGCGGGATTCCACTCATCACCACATGCCATACGGATGGGATTCCACTCATCATCACGTAGAATATAAATAAATTTCCTGTGAAATGTTACATCACTGTACTCTTCCTTGATGACTCAACGCCATCAAGGCCACGTACGTTTTGACTCAATTTGTGTGCACACTAATCCTAATGACCGATCATTTACACCCGATAAGTTAATTAGTGCCAATTTCATTTATCACATCACACATCCACCATTTATGTCACATACTCATCTCATACACATATAGCATGGTACGCACATTCAAATCAATCCACATTTCACAAGAGCAATTAGACAATGGCATAACATTTATCAATAGAAATTAAGGAGTTAAGTTACCAATTTAACTCCTACCTAGGAATGACCTACCAAGCACATCCCAGCACATACACTACGCACACTTGAACCAACTTTAAAAACACATTTAAAGTTACTCACCACCCTTCTTTAGCAACCAACACAAGCAAGCAAGCCTCCTATGTGCCCGAATTCGATCCCAAAGCTTCTCCAAAGTCTTCTTTTGTTTCTAGCCAATCAAAACACATCCATTACTCACAAATCAACACTAAAACTCAGTCATCAACTCATCCCATAAGTGCAAGCCAAACTTCAACAAATTCCAACCCAAATAATCATCCAAAAAGTCCATTTTCGAGCTCCCTTAAAACCTAGCTGAAAAACATGTTTTCAAACACCCAAATGATCCCAAAACACCTTCCTAACATCCCTAAACTATCAGCCCTTCAACCCAACCCTAAAACTCACCAAAAACCAAGTTTTAGACACTTCAAACATGACCACAATGACCCATTTCGGGTTTTCACCCAAACTCACTCATTTCAACATATTATGTGTGTTTTAAGGTGACTAAACCAAAACCCAACTTAGTAATTCAAAACCAATCGAAAAACCCAATAAAAACTAAAGCTTTCATTGAATCCCCAAATTTCAAAAGATGATAGTTTTAAATTTTAAAACTAGGTAAAGGTAGAGGATGAAGAGGAGAGTGTACATGTGTAATTACCTTTGAAAAAGACCTTGAGCAGAGGAAGAGATTTGATGGAATAGTAGATAGGGTTTGAGAGGGGTTTTTGGTGCTTTTTCACGTTGGAGGAGAAGTGGGGAGGAAGACCACTTTTTCTTTTGTTCTTTTTAATTTCAAAAGTTGTCTACCTTTTAAATTATTTTGGGTTAAATCACCAAAATGGTCCCTCCTTATTATTTAAAACTCAATTATCTCAAGCCAAGGTCAAATTGGTTAAGATTAATTTTACCGACTCGGACCAACTAACCCGACTAACTCCTAACCCCAAAACACGGGTGTTACAACTCTCTCCCACTTAAGGAATTTCGTCCCCGAAATTACCTGACTAAAAGAGATACGGAAACTGCCTTTCCATATCCTCCTTTCTCTCCCATGTGGCCTCGTCCACACCTCGACATTGCCACCGCACTTTCACTAACTCAATCGATCTACCCCGCAACACCTTACTGTCAGAAGCTATAATCTCAACGGGCTCTTCCTCGTAAGTCAAATCCGGATTCAATTCAATCTCTTCCACATGCATAACATGTGATGGATCGGACCTATACTTACGGAGCATCGAAACATGAAATACATCGTGTA
Organism: Hibiscus tridactylites; assembly: GCA_958450335.1. Lineage (NCBI taxonomy): Eukaryota > Viridiplantae > Streptophyta > Magnoliopsida > Malvales > Malvaceae > Hibiscus > Hibiscus tridactylites. The sequence goes on from OY288270.1 coordinate 81,541,790, forward strand.
TCTTCTCTAGCTCGGATGGCAAACGCAACTGATAAGCAACCGGACCAACCCTCTTCACAATCTCATACGGCCCTACGTACCTCGGACTCAACTTCCCCTTTCGGCCAAATCTCATAACCTTCTTCCACAGAGACACTTTTAAGAATACCTTCTCACCCACTAAGAACTCAACTTCCTTTCTCTTCAAGTCGGCATAAGACTTCTGCCTATCCGAAGCAGCCTTCAATCGATCGCAAATCAATTTTACCTTGTCAGTTGTCCCCTTGAGCAAATCCGGCATATGTAACAACTTCTGTCCCACTTCGGCCTAACAAACTGGAGTTCTACACTTCCGGCCATACAAGGCCTGTAACATCCCCTTCCCGGCCTGGTAGAGAACCGGGTTAAAGGGCGTTACTGAAAAACAGAACGGTGAACGGAGCGATAAATTCCAAAAAAAAAATTTAATTAATATTCTTAAGCCTTTTTGATCTTAGAATCATTATTAAACAATAAAACAAATCCAATTATTCTAATACGAACAATGTGTATTCAATTAGGACCAATTTATAACTTTTACAAATTTAGGGACTAAAACGTAAATTTTACCAACTATAGGTCCTTAACCGAAATTCATATTATTAAACTGAAATTAAGCTTACTAATTATTAGCTTGCAAAAATTCGTTATCAACCAAGGTCGTTTACCTATCCGATTAGACGATACAATATTTTAGTGACCCTTTTGTAATTTGTCTAAAACTATTTTTATTCGAACTAACAAAGTATCTTAAACACTTAAAAATTTATACAAAACATAGGTAACGTATACACAATAGTAGGGCCACAAGACTAGTATAATTACTTTAACTACTTTGCCACCATACTAGGAGTTCATAAAGACAAAACACATTACTCTTTACTTGTGGTGACTTGCCGATCCTTTGACTGCTCCGATCTCGGACTGAACACTTTGTTAGCCTGAAATGTTATGAAAATGAATGCATTAGACTTACATAGTCTAAGTGAGGTAGTCAATAACAATAAATGAACATATTATGTCATGTAGCATGCTTCCAAAAATGATCATAACGCTAATTATGCAATAACATGGCATACTTCATATTCATAACAAAGCATAATATCATATCATGAGCATAGCATGGCATAACGTATCAAACACATATTATATTGGTACCATTGGATACGCGAATTCCCTGTACACCATATCATGAATCATAAATGAGCCGTAGCCCTGAGCCGTAGCTCCATGTATCCCTTACACTTCCATCCTTTTATCTCCCACATATAGGCCGTAGCCCTGGACCGTAGTCCTCCCTTACATGGTGAGCTCGAATAATCCTATGGCATGCCAATTGTATCCAATGTCCATACATACACAAATTCACATATATCCATAACTTTCATATCATACCAATTATCAAATGAGCCGTAGCTCCATGTCAAGTAATATATTATTTTCATATATGTACATAGACAACATATCATAGCATATCCAAATAATGCAGGGTACTTACCAGATGCAGATAAATTCATAATTAATGCAACGGGGCAGCACCGAGCCTACCCCTGACACGACTACACTCACCTTGACAGACCGATGCTTTACTTTTATATCTTGGGCTTGACGGTTGTTCTGAATCGACTTCGTGTACTACGATAATTAATAAAACTAATTAAAATCGATAAGACAATATCGAATAAATACAGAGATACTAATTAAATTCGATACCGAAACTTAGACCAATCAAGGATTTGGGCTTACCCCGACGTCGGCATAGATTCGATATTACTATATCGGAAATATCGGACCACCAATCAAACACTGGATCGTATAATTATTTCTCTCTCTCACTCGCTCTATCCTACTAATTTTGTTGAACTCTTTCTCACTTTGCCGTGAGAGACCAATGCCCCTTGCCCCCCTTTTATACTTAATTTGTCGTCCCCTAATCCTCTCTAAAATTCCCCACGTATTCTCATACCGTGGCATGGAATGGGAAATCAAATTCCCTTGCTTAGCCACGTGTGGCTTTGGTGGCCACTCTATTTGTTTGTTAAAAGCCACGCAAGTGACTTACTCACCCCTTTAAGTGGTCGTATAAACCCCATGGCCGTGGCATTTTCTTGGGGCATAAAGCCCTTGGGGTGGCCACGTGTAGTGGCTTTGTGCCACATTAAATTGGTGTTGGCCGAATGGCCTTGTACGTGGAATTGCTTAAGGCAATTCCTTCATTTTGAAGGAATTACCCACGTTAGATATATTTTTTTTAATAATAATAATAATAATAATAATAATAATAATAATAATAATAATAATAATAATAATAATTCTATACAACTAAGCCGTATATTTGATTTTAAGTACCAAATCGAACCAACCTTTAATCGAAACGGAAATATTCGATTGCTGGAACTTGTCCCCGAATTTATAAATTGAC